>VXAV01006934.1:43376-67752 GCA_013399715.1 Alectura lathami | reverse complement strand
ATGAAATGCCGTTGAGGGCATTAAGCTATAACAAAGGCCATTAAGAGAAGTCTGCTTTTCCCATTTGCAGTAATGTCATATGCAGAGAGACTCAGCAAAGTAAATGAACTGAAGCAAAATAAGAAATGAATTACTTGCTGAGGGTCTGTCGTTTGCCATAAATATTCAGTCATCTTCTCAAGCATTACAGCACATGATGCTTCAAACTCTTCTCACTGCCTCCTAGTCTAAGGAAGGGGGCAGATTCTGCTGAACAGTTAAACTGAAGCATATGTAGAGATGTACGTCTGGTACATGTGCACGACGTGTTTGTGTGTATTTAACTTACTTTATGGTCTGTTCTTCTCTACAGGCCATTAGCCATTACGCGAGTTTGAAAAGTTTGTGACATTTACATAGTCCTTTCTCTGTGCTGGGATAATGTAGAAATCATGCCTTTGATCTGAGTGCAACAACTGTGTACAAATACAGACAGAGAGAAAAGTAATTCCTAGCTTTGAGAAGTAATTGCTGCCAAGGTACTGGAACATCTTTCATGCAAGGAGAGGCTGGGAGAACTGGGACTCTGTAGCCTGAAGAGGGGGGGGGATCTCATCAATGTTTAGAAATATCTGCTAGGAGGGTGTGAAGAAGGTAAACCATTGTGCAATATACTTGGTACTGTGGCAAATATCCTGTCTGGGATTTAGGAGTTCTTTAGTAAAATCTGACAATGCCTGAGGGGAAAAAAAAAAAAAAAAGGCAAGTACAAACAAATGATTAAGAGATATTATTGTAGCAATTTCATTGATGGACAGTTGGTAAGAAGGGTGATAATAAGGTCTAATTAGCAATAACATTAAAACCAGTGTTGTTCTTTGCTCTGTGAACAACTATCACAGAACTGTGAAGAATATTAATTAGTGCTATTCAATAGAGGTGTGCTTATCTGAGTTTAATAAGAACTCTCTTCATAAATTGTCCTCTTCAGGACTTAGGGAGTGTTTGTTTATTCTTGCAGAGGTAAAAAAAGAGAAAAAGGAAATGGCTTTTCTATGTAATTTCACACAGCTGGAATTAAAATTCTACTGCACCACCTAATCTTCAGTGTTTTAGATTTCTCTTTTTGGTTTAAAAGAAATGTATAGTGCAGGTTTTACATTAAGAATTAGAGCTTATATTGGGTTTAAAGTAAGAGCTAAGATGACAGGCAGAAAGTTTGCAATACACCAGCTAAGGTGTACTCATTAAACTGCGTTTGACGAGTTAGACTGTAAATATAAAAAACAGCTAAATAACTGTAGTTGTATGTAATGTCGCCGGTACTTGCCTATCATCTGTCCTTACTTTCTTGATTTAATGGACAGGGTATAAATGTTTAGATTGTCAAGTAACAGATCTGTTTTACAGCCTAATGAGATGAACACCGTCCTAGGAAATCTTTATGGTTTTTTTTTTCTCCATTACTTACAAAAGGAACCTGGATCATCAAGCTCACATGGAGATGCCTGGCATCAACCTGGTTCCTTCAAATTTTGTGAAAGTGTGTGTATATATATATAAACTTGATGTTTCACTCTGTACTTTGGTCTGATGCTGAGCTTCAGATAGTAAACATCAGTATTTTGCACTTCAGTGTGATCTTACATTTAAGCAGTATTTTAATTCCAGAGAGCAAGGAGCAACCTTTGCCTTGTAACCTCATTTGTGCTCTACCAGCTGCCTTCCAGATTTTCTGTGAACTTATTCTAGCCCACAAAGTTCTGCTACATGTCTCAGTCTCTAATTGTTCCCATTTGAATTCCTCTGCTAGAACAGCCAGCTTCTCTGAAACTCCTTCGCTAATAGCTCTTGGTTCTCTATGTTTCAGGCAATCTATAATAGTTCTCTCAAAATGCCCTGCAAAATCTTCTCTCAAATCTATGCCTTGAATGTCCTGGAGAGTTGTGTTTCCTGCCTTGGCATATCTTAGACTTCATTTTTCTTCATAACTTTCCAACTCTATAATCCAAAAACAAAAAAAAAAAAATCAGTTTCATTCTATTAAGGCTGCCTTGGGGATTCTTCTTGGAAGATAAATTGGCTGCAGGAAGTACCTTATTCCAAGTCTTGCTCTCACTGCCAAATTTTGGGAGATTAGTTGCAAAATTATCAATTTACACTACTTTGCAGTCAGTGAACCAGGGAACAACAGATGTGTTTTATATTTTTAAAATATTCATAGCCCATCATTCATTTGGACCTTAAAGTTTTCATTCAAAGAAAGGCAAGCAATTATGTTATACAAAACTGTGCTCCTAGAAGCCTACTGCAATCTCAATGCTTCTGTACTTTTAGATCAGTAAGAGCATTTTGCAATAGGTAAACAGTTCCTTCTGTTTCAGCAAGCTATGGCTATGGGGACACTATCTGACTGAAATTAATTCTACCTGAACTATAGCATTCCTTATCTCATTCTATTTACCTTATCTGTTTGTGAGATCAGGTCTTACAGATCACAGCCTTTTTGAGGCAACAATACTATTTTTTGCATGTTTGCAAAAGTGCAAATCTGCACCAGTGTCTTTGGCTTTCTTGGCTCAGGAAGTGCCCTTGTTTTCATGTCTCCAGCACCACTAGCCCTGTCTTTAGTGACAAGGCAAACGCAGGGAAGACATCATTTTTGCTGTGTGGACCTCTGTGTGGCATTTACAAAGGGAAAAAAAATAAAAAAACCCTTACACATTTGAACTCCAAAATCTACTTCCTAAGGGACAAGGTCTGGAGCTGCAGTGACATAAACCTTAAGGCATTATGGCATCATGACAGCAAAGTTGTTTCTGCTTGTTGGAACCAGTATCCAGACCTTGTGGCTGTATCTATAACACTAAATTAGAGGGGCCTGGATTCACTGCTGGGCTTGCATTCCGAATAGAATGGACTGATTCATATTCATATTATTAAACTCTCCTGGCCCCCACAGAATATAGAGAAGGTCCTCAAGCTCGTACTAACTCCAGATTTGTTCTCCAGGAATTGTTTGGGACTTGGCTTTTGTTTGACCTTCAACAAAACTGCACCAAGGACAATGTAATGGTGTAAAAAATCATTGAGTCCAGGCCTGAGCTTTGTTTCTGACTACTTTACTGACATAAATATAACCGACTTGTTATTCTCAGTGTGGGTCACTGTGAAAGCACAGGCTTCGACAGCCAAAAGGGTAGATAGTGATAGGACAAGGAGGAATGGTTTTAAACTAAAAGAGGGGAGATTTAGATTAGATGTTAGGAGAAAATTCTTTACTCAGAGGGTGGCACAGGCTGCCCAGAGAAGCTGTGGGTGCCCCATCACTGGAGGTGCTCAAGGCCAGGTTGGAAGCGGCCCTGGACAGCCTGATCTGGTGGGTGGCAACCAGCCCATGGCAGGGGTTGGAACTGGATGGGCATTAAGGTCCCTTCCAATCCAAGCCATTCTGTGATTCTGTGAAAAGGGCCAACATAGACATAATAACCTTGCAGCTTGAGACACCTTTGCTGTAACAGCCCTCACCTTCTGGAACTGAAGGGTCTCTGGGCACTGCGATATATAACAGACTTTTTCCTTACAAAGAATATTTCTTTCATCCTTTTTCAGACATAGCAGGATACATCTTCTGCATCCTCCTGATAGCAGGTTCTCACATTCCTTGGAAATATTTGCATAGGCAATAGCCAAAAACATAATTTGAACAATAATTGTCTGATGAGCAGGGAAAAGGGGGCTCAGACCTGTGTCCAAAAAAGAAGTCTTTGTAACAGAAAACTCAATCACTTGCTGATTATGTACATAATTAAACAACTTAGGGCATAACATCTCTCCGTGGTGTCCTTGATATTACAATCTACATAAAAGAAATGCATTCCCTTTATAAATGGTATTCTCATTTGTTTTGTTTCTTACAGATGCTGGTTTGGAAAAGAGCCAGGGAAATATATCGACTACATATATCAAGGGCCAGTGATTCTTGTTCTTCTGGTAAGGATTTGTGTGGGTGGAAGGACACTGATGTCTTCCATTGAGGGATATTTTGATAGGCACTTGTGGTGTTCCACTTCTACTTCCATATAAAATAAGACATAAACAAGGTCAAGCATCTTCAGTTATTCTCTGATGTTGCCACAGTAGCTAACATTGCAGGGCAAAAATTGCTGTGACTGCTTTTGGTTGTTTCCTTGGCCTTAGGCCATTCCTCTCTCCTCACTCTGTAATGCTGTTTGCCTTCCTTTGTAGAATGTTTTGAGATGTAGAAGGAAAAATATTCAAAAACAGAAGGTGCGTTATAACATCCGCTTCTCCACTTGAGGCTCTTGAGAACTAGAACACTTCCATCCTGCACGTTGATTAAAAAAAAATTCATAATTTTGCTGAGGAACTGCATTTCCATGCATAGCCATCTGCATCTTCTCCATCCCCATCATTGCAGTGTATTTGTTTGTTAGCCTTGATCTTTTTAATTTTCCTTCTCAGTGCAGCCCACAATTAATAGACTGTTTATCTGATTAGCCAGGACTCTGTCCCCCATGCCAACCAACAGCAGGCAGAGCAAGGAGGAAGCTCATTCATAAACCATTTGAACGTTCAACTAAAATACAGTGATGCTTTCCCAGAACATACAGTGTGTGGATGGGCAAGATCAAAGTCAGCAGAAAGACAATGCTGAAAAAAAAACCAGTCCTCTTCCAGCCCTTTGCAGTAAAAGCTAGCTGGGAAGAAGGCAGCTGTTCTGACAGAGAACTCCCAGGGCTCACTGGAATCGCTTTCATTTAGGGAACCAAGAGTGGGAGTAGCTGTCCCTCATGCTACTCCATGTCCCCATGGAGAAGGTGTAAACGCTTTGGAACTTTTTCAAAGCTAAGAAGCCTGGAGCTTTCACCTTGTCAGGTCTGCGCCTTTCATGTGATTCGGGAGAAAACAACTTCTCTGTTGCCTAGGAAGCCAGCTACTAATCTGAATGTTTCCTAACCTGAAAACATGAGAGTTAATTGCTGAATTAGTTGTTAAGATGAGGCAAGTTGATCATATTGTGTGAGCTGAAAAGAGAAAAAAGGTAGTAGGAGTCTGGTTTTATGTAAAAATTATTTTCTTTATGTTCTACAGAGAGAAATATATTTTATTTGGGGCGACACACAGTACGATTGTGTGTCACCAAGGGAGCTATCTCAAAAGCACAAACAGCCTCACAGGAAATTAACTCAGTGATACAGAGATCAACTCACATACAAATCCTATTTAAAAAAAAAAAAAAAAAAAAAGAAAAGAAAAATTAACAGGCTTGCAGTACTCAAAGCATTTAGTTTTTATGTCATGGCCTAAAATTCTGAACTGTGAATCTACTATTACTTCTTTAGTGTCTCTCTAGTAATCCACAAGATCTGTAAAATCCTTGGAGGTCAGTTCTGGTAGATACCATAGGTAGCTCAGAATCATGAGAATAACTTTGTTCTTCCCAAAATAGCCCTTTCTGTTTCAAGACCCTAGAGAATAATGAAAAATGGAAGCACAGTAGGAGACTTTTCATATATACAAGCTATTTGCTCTGCCTGTAGTATAGAAAAGCCCTTAAAACCCTTTAGACCAAACCAAGTCCTCAGCGTACCCCCAAATGCACCACCCTGACATGACCCAGCATTACATATGAAACATTTCTGCATTGACTTGTGCTTGAGCTCTAATTAAAGCACTAATGAGGTAACAACAGCAATTGTACTATGGGGTGGAGAGCAGCTGATACCATTTAGACAAATCACATAAGGGCAGGCAGGCCCTTTCCTTATCTTCCTTGTGGTTCCTCCCATCAGACAGTACTGCAGAGTGAGGAAAAGAGCTCTCTGGAAGTGCCTTTTGGAAGGTGAATCTGAAAGCTTAGGTTGCAGTACAGTCCTGATCACTAANCCCATTTTTTTTTTTTTTTTTTTTTTTTAATCTAAAACTTAAGTCTTGTATTTATAATTAAAAATGCATGGCTTTACAATGTGTTAAAGCAACTTGACAAACTCTTTTTATTATCTCTATGCAAGTTAAATCATATGTGATGACTCAAGCATTGCTTACTGTTATTGGGGTTACTGACCCTTTCTAGAGTGCTGTGAGAAGTGCTGGATTAAAAGCCCTGAAATTTGGTGTCTGCCATGTGCTGTGGCAACAAGCACCTTCCCTCCTGCTATGCTGTTATGCTTCTGCCTTAAAATAATTGGGGGCAAAGTGCTGAATCCAGCTGCCTGCTTTTCTCTTCCCTTCAATGAACAATGGCCATGAGAAATGGAGGGTGCAAAGATCTCAAAAACAATACAGCTCTCTCCGTGACCTCGTTCAGTCACAACGATGAGTTGGATTTGAACTAATGAAGAATTTAAAATGTCGGTTAAGCTGAGCTTCCTGCTTTACCAAAGGACATCCAGGATGATTCTGTGAGAGAACCATCCTAGTGCGCTGCTGGGATGGTAAAGAGATATGAATGTTCCTGGAAGAAATTACTGTTATTTTCAAAAGAGGGCTCAGACTAGAAGTTAAAAGTCTTAAAACTCCATGAAATTACCTGTCTGTATGCAAGCACTCAGCCTGTGGGCATTAAAGCTGGTTTCACCCACAGAGCAGAAAGTTTTAACTAATGCAGAGAATTGTGGTTTTTGGTTGTTTGAGAGCCAAAGTGGTTACTTGTTGGACGAAGGTAGCATCTTCTTATTCAGGAGGCATCCTTATACCAGTCTGTGGCAGTATGATTAGAGTGCTCTTGTTGGTAAATATTCTTGGTTCCAGAGGGATGAAAACTACTTTTAAAGATCCTGAGCCTCTTTAAAAGACAGGATTTCATCTGTCAGAAGTTGTTTTCACTGGGTTTGATCTTTGATTTCCTTGCCTCTATGCTGCTGCTGTTGAAGATAGCATAACACCAAGAAACAGGTCATGCAGCTCTGATCCTCACTGGGGAAGATGCAGGTTGGCTAAGAATAAAGCCTTTTTGATCATGGCAACTGTCCTCAAGTTTATGATTAAGCCATATCAGTCTCTGTTATGTCTCAGGGTGTGAGGACTTTGGACAATGCAGAAGACATATGCTTGAATGCTTTCCTAATTGTCTTTAGAAGAAACTTGAACATTGACTTGCATTAAAAATGGGGAAACAGCTTCAGAGACAATAGAAACCTGGTATAAATTCCGATCCTGTATCTTGTGCTAGAAACCTGTGATAAAAATTGTGAAGGAGAAAATGTACTTACTCATTCTTCATTGTTTAATTCTTGAATGAATTTTGGCTGAACATATCCCAGGAGAGACTGAGCCATCCAGTGCACTGAATACTCTGAAATTAAATTTCTGATATTGAATGCTGTGGATTCCCCATCCCTGGGGGTGCTCAAGGCCAGGGTGGATGGGGCAGTGGGTGCAGCCAGCCCAAGGCAGGAGTTGGAACTAGATGGGCATTAAGGTCCCTTACAACCTGTGTCATTCTGTGATTTTGTAGTGGTGTGATCAAAGCTTGCCCACAGTACTGAAGGTGTGACCATGCAAATGGATTTTTATAGCAGCACCCTGTTCTCTGTTTAATTTTCTTTCTTTCTTAGTAATTCTGAAAGTTTTTTTGTTTATTTTCTTGGGTACTACTGGGAACAGAGATGATGTTTTCAGGGAGGCAGCTAATACAATTCTAGCATTTCTTTCCTTAATTAAAATACCCAGAGCTCATAATTCTTGATGTAAAGTTAAGATTGCTTTACTTCCCCATTGCATTGGCTTTATATCACGTGATTTCATGTGTCACATTACTGCCTGTTCACTTAGTATTTTGAGTCCCTATACAGCTCTTCACAATCAGCTTTTATTTTTGCTATCCTGAGTAGCTTAATATCACTAATAAACTGTCAGCCTGCTCCCTATTCCCTTTTGTCAATCATTAAGGTCAACATCGAATAGCATAGATCCACTGGTAGCCTGAGAAAACAGACTATATATACATCCCTACATATTCTTTCTTGTGTGTGTGTTTGTTTGTTATATGTAATGCTCTTCCATCTGAGCTTAGCCAAATTTCTTTAGGAGAAAATTTGAATTCCTTTCAGAAATATGAGTAGACTATCAGCGGGCTCTCCGTTGTCTTCATGCTCACTGACTCTTTCAGAGGACATCACAAATCACGTCGTACCGCTTTACGTCTTATTTCTACAAATGCTCTTCTTTGCAATTTTTACAGCTTGAGCTGAGAGTACTCCAGCTCAAGCTGGAAGTTGCTGCAACAGAGTGTTTCTGCAGGTCTAGCTCAGCTTCATGTTATACGACCAGATATAGCAATCATTGGCTGATCTTCTAGAAAACCATGCCATGGGGACAGTTTCAGTAAACATCTGAGTTCCTTTAGCTTCCCGAAATCAAGGCTGTGAAAAGGTACATTTTGTTTTTTTTTTTTAAGTACATCACAGAGGATTGTTGAGTTACTTATCTTAACAACATTATTGACAAAAAGGAAATGATTGTAAATTACCATTAATATATTTAAGCTAAAAGGATAAGGTTGATGACATTAACTGTCTGCCAGTAGAAGAAAAGGAATAGTAACAATTTAAACCATTTAATTGAGAGGATATTTCCCATTGATGCAAAGGATGTTTCAATACAGCTGTTCATAATAGCTGGATGATTTGACTCGGTAATTCTTCCCATCCTGTGTCCTAGTTTATCAGCGTAATGGTACTTTACACTATTCATACTTTTTTTTTTTCTTGAAATATGCTGTCTGTGCTTTTGAATGATTTTCCTAACACTGCAAAAGCACTTACAGTTTAAACAGCACAGCCATCTTTCCACTATCCTGTTATGCACATCCTTCTATATGGTTTTAAACATACTGAAGCTAGGGGATACAGGCTTTTTAGGCAACAACCAATGTTCATGGAATGCCTCCCTTTCTCTTACTGTCCAATCAGATAAAATTTCTAGTGCATCATAGTCTTGATCTTCACTTCCTCTTCCTTGACTGTAATGCTCCACTCACAATTTTGCAGTCCACATTGCTGAAGTTCCTTTCTTCTGATCATCTAAAAAAGTCATAACGGTTTGTTCATTCACCATTTTATATGTAGAAGCACTGCACATATGTATGCATCTGTACCCATTTCATTTTTACTTTCTCTGAAAAGTATCCCTTAATTTTTTGCAAACAGCTTTATTACTGATATAATTGCTTTTCTGAATATTTTGTTTCCACTGGCTTTTCTCACTTCTGCTTGCGGTTCAGCGTCATTGTGCTCTGAGACTGAGAATTTTTCTTCCATTTTTATTATTATTGATCTATCTTTTTCATTTTCCCTTCTCCTTCCTGACTAGCTTATGTTTTGTTCTCAGTCCTGGATTGCTGATTAGTTTTCCTATTGATTTTTTATTATTATTATTATTTCCTTCTCTCTACCAATTTCCCGTTCTTCCAATGCTAACAAGATTGTAGTTCATGACTTGTAAACGTGGCATATCTGAGTTTTTCTTACAAGACATTTATCATCATTTTGACTGGTGTGCAAGCATGCTGTCATAGCTAGTTACTCCTAGCACGGAGATAATATGCTAATTTGATTGGAAGCCAACAAGAATTTGTTACCAATTCTGTCTTCATTGCTATTTCTCTCTTTCTGTTGTCTAAGTTCTGCAGCTCTAAAGTCAATAGTGTCTTCAGGAACAAAAAAGCAAGGTGTCCAATACCGTCTCCATTCCTAGTGCATCATTCCATACTTTCTGTTTGTGATATGTGTTCCACAGGAGATAACAAACTCGTATAACCAACAGCGGTCACTTAGAAAAATCTCTCTGAAATTCATCCTGTCAAGTCTCTCCCTGTATTCAGCATCCTTTCCAACTAGGAGATCACTTTTCATCAACAGGAAGCTAAATGGTTTTGTTTTGGAGGCTTTCTCTTGAATCTTCTTTTGAACACATAGCAACTTGAACCTGCCCAGCCTGAGGAACAGCCAGGTGGATCATTGACAGCAGTGTGCCTGTGCTTTAGGCTGTTGTGTCATTCTGGTCATCTCCAATGTGCTGGGGTGGTGGTTTGATTGCTGAGGGACTGCCGTTCCATTTCAGGTCGGGATGGGATTTGCCATTTGCGCTGCACCTATGTGTGCATCCATATGCATTTCATTTTTGCTTTCTCTGGAAAGCTGATTAATCTAGTTTTCCTTCTGATTGTTTGTGTGTCATTATTGGTTTTACTAGTATATGTGTTTCCTGGTATTACAACATTCAATGTGCTCCTGGTTTGTCAGGTGAAACAGCTGGAGAGAAGCCCTGTTGAGTTACCAAGCCACCGGTAGTGGCTTGACTTGGGAATGTCCTACAGTGTATTCCTTTAACAAAGCTTTTTGAATACAAGACATTTCAGGAGAGACAGATGTCCTGGCAGAGTAGGGTGAGGATCACAGACAGCATTATAAGGTTGGAAGAAAGGCTGTGGAGATGCTCATGCATGATGCAGGGCTCTAGTGAGGAGCTGATGTAATCCCAGCTGCCGCTGGAGCTGGATTTGTGCTTGGATTTAGGTGAAAGCGTGGGCAAGGACAAAGGTCTGTGTGCTCGTGTGTAACACAGGCATTGGGTAAGGAAGGTGTGCATTCATCTCCCACTCTCCTTTCACCACCAAAACTCTATTCTGTCCCATACAATCTCCAGGATGCGCATGGTTCTGCTGTGCTTCCCTGAAGAGCTGATCTTTCATTGCTGCCCTCCAGAGACTCATCCATAGTCTCCCTGTTCCTGACCATCCACTGGATTATGCCTTGCACCTCTTAATCACATCTCATTACTCCTGATTAGAATGCATTTTCCAGCATTTTGCTGTATACCAAAAGGAGTCGTTACGGTGCCCCTGACCTTTAGAAGGGGAACTCTAGTAATAAGAGGCCCTGTCTGAAAATCACGTCAGGACAGCGTGGTAGAACAATTAAAAAGAGGCATTAATAAACAGTCAGACTATTCATTTGAGGTCAGGATGGCAGCTCTAACAAAGATGACTGCTCTGATGACAATTTTGGTTACTTAATCCTGGGGTAGTTTTTACCATATTGCATAAAAATGCATAGTCTAAGTAAATTAATATTTGCGTTTCCTGGGAGTGAGGAGGAGGAGCAGACATTCTGGGAAGCATAAAGGTACAAGCTTTCTGTGAAGCATAAAATAGGAAGCCCAGCAGAAATGAGCAAAATAAATGCTAGTTGTCCATTAAACTCTCAAAAAAAAAAAAAAAGAAAAAAAAGAAGAAAAGCATGATGACTTCTCATTTAAGCTCCTGAGTTTAATGAAAACTGCAAAGAAACCTTTGTACTCTTCTCTGCTTCCTGGAATATTTTGGCTAATAATCTCTCTAAGAGAGATTAATTTCCTCTCAAATGGAGTTTGGTTTTTATGACAGGAAGGAATCTTTAATGACCAAAATCTTTCACTGAAAAGTTTATTTGGTTCAAAAGGGCTTCTGGGTTTAAATATTCAGATTAAAATTGATCTCTGACAAAACAGGTGGTCCGAGTGTTTTTTGGACTTACAAAGCCATTCTGGAGCTCTGATGTTTCATCCCAGTTTGGAAAAGGAAACAAATCTCCAAAGCCCTGGCAAGTAAAGAAACCTACTTCTTTCCCAGCTGCAGTTGGAGAGGATTTTATTCCAGCAATAAGGACATTCTTAGCACATCATAAATAACAGTAAAAGACTAAGAAAGAAGTTGTTTTACGCTATCTTCAAGACCTCACCTTTGTACTAATATTATCTGCCAAAGCATACCCACAGAAAAGTCCTTAATTCTCTTTTCCATTATGGAGCAGAAAATGTGTTACATAAACAAAAATGAATAAAAATACCAAATCGGATTAAAGGTAAATAAAAATCATGTACTGCCTGTCATATTGCTTCTCCCAAATATCCATTCATCAGCCTCCATTTATGGAATTGATGTGTGGGTTTTGTTAGAGCTGCCCACTTTTGAGAGAAATTAATTTGTTGACACAGAGCTCCAATAATAACAAGAAAGTCCTTAACAAATAATTGTGTACTTTGCCTGTTACAGTACAGAGGCTTTTTTCTAAGAAAACTCACTTTGCAGTGGTAAGATCTTTTTTCCTTTGAAGTGCTGCTATATATATATATATAGCATATAAACACTAGAGGCTTAATGTTCCATGCTTGTAAATCAGAATCATTCTGGTAGTCACTAGCAATGTGTGGATCTGCTCCAGCTGAGAAAACATCTCCATTTTCCTTTCAAAGACTTCAGCTTTTGCGAGCTATGTGCAGCAGCCTGTTCCCTGTTTGATTCCCAGATTGTCTTCTGTCCAGCGTGAACTCAAGCTATGAAGCAAGCTCATCCCTGTGAGCTGTGGTATCAAACCCGCTGCGGGCCAATGGACCATAAAATCCGTCTGTTTCTGTGTTGAAAATTTATCTTCAGATTAGACCTCTCTGAGTGCTACTAATAGGAGCAAATGAGCCAAAAGTCTTTCTGAAATGAAGGAATGTTCTCTTAAAAGAAGTCATCGAAATTGAACACACTGAAGTGTGTTTCTAGTAGGCAAAACCAGAAAAAAAAAAAGTATTTCAGTGTTACCACACTTGCATCTTTTGCTCTGTAATTTTTTCGCTTGCTAAACTCTGCCTTTGAGATGTTGTCCTGTTCCAAGTCTTAAAGATCTTCCAGGGGAACACAAATGGAGGCAAAAAGGAACCTTTGATGTTGGCACCTCAAAATGTTTTAGAAGCTTTCATGTAGCATAATGTCACAGACCCTCTGAACACACAGCCACATTCATTCGAGTGAAGCTCAGGTGGGATGCCCCTGGATGGTTTGAAATATCCCTTTGGATGGGTGACTTTGTGTGGGCAACTGGTTCAAGCCCAAGCACTATTTATCCCAAAATTTTATCCCAAAGCCTATTCTGGCCTTGGTGTTTCTCTCTCCCACAGATGTTATAGGTATGAAGTCTCTAGCAGGTTTTCCTCTGACACATGGGAGCCTGTTAAAGTGAGCATCAATGTATCTTCCTTTCTGCTGCTGTTGTAGACAGACTTGGTCTCTTATCAGCTCTCTGTCACATGCACTGGTGTCACCTGTAGCCCTTTGCTGTGCAGGAGTACCTCAAACAGTGCCAGGGTCTGTGTCTGGCTAGCTGAGTTCTCTCCCTGATGTGGCCCCCACTGGGATGATCAGCTCCTGGCGGTACCTAGCACACTGAGTATCGTCCACGACAGTGTTAATGCTGCCAACCAAGTGAGCAAGCCAGCTGTCACCAGGGGTCAGGGTACCTTCCATTATGATTGCAAAAGCAGCAAGTTTTGGATCAGTGCCTTTTCTGCATCCTTCACAGACGTAACCCAAACCTGACTCTGAGCTGATGAAGAATGTCAAGATTTGGTACTTCAATTCGAGAAGGAAAGTTTTTATTTTCTGTGGGTGAAGCACACCCGCACCACCTGCCCCTCAGTAAATACACTGCAAACTTTTTTTTTTTTTTTCTGATATTGAGGAATGGTGCATTGACAAATGTGAAGAGTTTAGGATTAACGTCAAACCAGTGATCTGAAGCAGTTGTTGTCTCTGATGGCTAAAGTGAGAAACAGTTCACTTCAAGCTCTTAAATACAGCAGACTATTCTAGCAAGAGCACATCTATGAACTGCACTGTTTTATTTATTTGTTAGACTCCCTATGGCCCTGCTCTGCTAAGAAAAACATTTCAAAAAATGTCACAACTCTTAGAGCAGCATTTTGGTCTTAGAGCAGCATTTTGGTATCTCATGTAACAAGCATTTAATGTACAAGATTCCCAACGCTGACGGTCTCCCATTGTCTATTTGAGTGCTTGTTGCACCATTTGTTATAAATAATACTATGGTAACCACAGGGAGTGCTTTGATCGAAGCTGAGATATTGTAATCACTGAAAGATACCACATTTCACTGGGGAAAATAAAGAGCATATTTGGAGAACAACTTTATATTAGCAGCTCTGCTACAGTGTTCAGTCACAGAATTGTTCCATCCATGGAATACAAAATGTCAGGAGCCCTGGGAATCTGGAAGTGAGAGATAAATATGTTGCTAAATATCCTCTCTCACAAGCTTAGGCTGTGACCTCAGCAATCCTGAGATAACAGTTCTGCAGTTCTGACAGTGTATTGTCAACAAATTTCACAGAAACCAATTGCAAGATATCCTACTTTGTGTTGAAAGCAACACAAAATTTGCTTCTAGGTTCCAAATCCCTCTACTGATCACAGTCTACAGTTCAGAATCTTCTTTTCAAATTTTTTTTTTCTTGTTTACACCAAAAGGAAACATACAAGAAACTCACTAGCATATGCTGCAACAACAGCAATTAGAGCAAATCTCAATTCTCAGCAGTGATACTGTAACAGAAATAATAATTATCCAGCTCAGCAGATTAAAAAGGGAAATGATAAATCCATCATCTCACCTTTAAAGACAATAAAAAAAATTCATTTTTCAAGGGTGATTCGTCTTCTCCGTTTTAAAATGTCTCTTGTAGAATGCAGTGACTAGACTCCACTTAATCTGAAGGGAGTCCAGTGTGAGTAGCTTACATCTGGATTTCTGCAATGCAGTCTTTTTCCTTGGGTCTGGGGAGCCCTTCCTAACCATTACAGCCTGCTATGTCGACACACCACAGAGCTGCCAAATACTCCACACAGGCAGCCTTGGGTGAGCTGAGCCAGAGACAGATGCAAAGCAGCCAAATATATCCCACCCTTAGCTCCTTGTGGCAGTCAGGAAAGGGGTAAAAGGGTGTAAAAGTAAGGTTACTTGTTCTGCATTTTCATTTTTGTTTTGAAAGGATTAATAGCTGTTGGATATTTGCTGCATTACCTGATGTTTCTGGTAAACTTCTGAGTCCGTTGCAATCAGTAATAAAGTCAAGAGGCTGGTTTTGATCAGATTGGAACTGCAAAATGTGCCTTTTAAGGTGTATCTTATCCTTCAAGCCTCTGTTTGACTCACTGGTTTTACTTTTACCTCTCTCTTCCTTCTTTTCCAGATCAATTTTGTATTTCTATTTAACATAGTTAGGATTTTAATGACAAAGCTGAGAGCTTCGACCACTTCAGAAACAATACAGTACAGGTAAGTCACCTGTGCTTCTTGCTGTTTATGGTGGTGGCAAAGAACTGCCTCAACCATCCTGTCCTTGTCCCATCTTTGTCTTTCCAGATGTCACTGTGACCTTAGAGGGTGTCCTTCTTCTTGACCCTTGAGCTGATACAATTAGGTCCACCGTAATTATTTTTGCTGGCTATTTGTAAAATCGCACCTGTATTCTTTCTGCCCAGTCCATTTTAATGTCCAAAAACGGAAACCTCCAAGGCTTCAAGGTACTGAGACAGTTGTGCCCTGGCCCAGCCTCTTTACCTTCATGCCTCAATGCACATGTGAAATTTCCCCCTTCCAATGAAATCAGAACTGTCCGTGAGAATAGGAACATTATCCATTTCTATATAAACACAAGCATTTTTAATATATTATATAAATGTCATAACTCCTTCCAGTGAGGACTGAACCATTCATTCAGCTAATTTGGTGAATCAGTGAAAAAGTGTTCAGTCCCTACTAGATCACTTCTCTGTCCCAGTCTCCAGCTTTGTAGATGCAGAACAATGCAATATCAAGACTTCCCAATAAATCATATGCACGTGCATTTCATGATCTGTGTTCATACTGAGATCCTACCAGAGTCAGGAGTGAAAGAACAGAGCCTGAGCCAAAGCATATCTGTAATCAATACCAGAATCATTACTGCTGGTTACTGCGCACATTCAGGTATTTGTAGTAGAGTTTAATGACATTTTTAAAGTGTTGAGTGTGGGAAGGGAGAGTGTTTGTGCCTCTTTCCTTCAGCTGGCACCAGCATTAGTGTAACCACTCAGTGGGTTGCATCAGGGCAATAACCATCAATTAATCACTGCCTTTGTGTGGGATGCCTTCTCAGGCAGATCCATTCCCCAGGCTGGCTGACCATGCAACCTCACAAACACGAGCGTGGCAGAAAGGAAACTTTTATCTCAGGACAGCAGGAAGCCATGTGTACTTAGATCAGACCCCAACAGTCCTGAAAGAAAATTATTAGAAACCAGGAGATGCTGAGTGCCTTTCTTCTATTACCAGTTAGTGTCTTGCAAAATGGGCCAGTGTTTCGGAGCATTTATGGACAGACAGGTCCTCACTCTGAGAAATAGCACAGTATTTGTGGGATAATGGCCGTAATTCTCTAAATCACTTCTAGATAAAATCTCAGTGTATCAAGCTGAGGCTTGAATCCTAATGTCCTCAAATCAGCTTACTTTTGACTTTGGAGGCAGTTTTCCTGCAGTGATGGAATTTTTTTTATTTTTTCTTTTAACTGAGTTCGTTCCTTTCACTCCTATGTGGGGTTTGGGACAAGTGTGAAGTTAATGCAGTGGTCTGATTTCATTGTTCAGATTCTTCATGAGAAATGAAAGAGAAAGAAGCATCCTTTTTTTTCAGGCCTCATGTCATGAAAGTAAAACTAGCATTAAGAAAAAAACTCCAAAAAACCCAGCACCAATTCAAATCTCATTACATTCGACTCCCTGCTACAGTTGTCAAGGATTAGAGATATTAGATTCTGAGGCAATCTAAAGTAACTGCCTTCGTCCTTGAGCAGATGATGATCTTATCCTCGCTACAAATTCTGTAGGTGAATCTTCTATTTCACAGCCTAAATAGAAACCCTTACAATTCCCAGAAAGTCTGTGGCAAGCCTTGCTGCTCTGAGTACTCCAAACGTTTGTTAAGCAAGTATTAAATAATGTGGCAGGTAGTATGTTAAGATTGTCACTGTCTCCTGAAACTTGCAGCGTTTTTCTGCTCCACGGCCTGCCTACCTACCTGTCTTTATCCACCTCTTACAGCCTTACTATGGAGATTTAAGAGAATCAGCAAAATTACAGTCTTATGTGCCTGTAAAGTATTTTACACAATGAGGTGTTGTTCTGCTTGTGGCATCCCAAGTCACTATTACAACCCCAGTAATAAAGATTAGCCTCTGATAATTCTGTTAATAATGATGTGTGCTTCATTGTGCACCATCTGCTTGTTTATTACTGCAAGAGAGCCCTAAACCGTTGTGTTTGGGATAAGGATGTTGCAGAGAGGGAGCATTTACACTCCAGCTGGAATCAAAAGATGAGGATAGGGCAGGTCTCACAGGCCCTACAGTCCTGCTGCTGTGCAGGATTTGCCGTATTATCACCCTGAGGTGTAAGACATCACTCGCTGTGCCTGCAAGGAGTTCCAAAGCTTCAGCTTAATGCAAACCTTAGAGATAGGACAGAAACTGGAGGAAAAAGAGAGAGAAAAAGAAGGATCTAAATAAAGTTTCTATTTGTCCCCTGGAGTTCAGTCTGTGGGGACAGACAGGATTGGAAGGACACTTTTCTTCCAGTGGTCAGAAATTTGATTCACAAGCTCACTCATGGTTTCACAACCCAAAGTGAAGGCTGACATTCTTTCCCTGCTCCCCCTGCCAACTCTACCTAGCCTTCTGGCCATGGAGTTAGGCTAGCTCGTACCCTCCTTTCCCTAGCCATGAGAAACATGTGTTCCTTTTTGCCTGAGGACCCTGGGAGTTTTCACCTTGGGTTCCACAATAAGCTGTTTGTGAACCTTGGGCCTGTTCCTGTGCAGGAAGGCCAAGAAGTGTCCAAAGCTTGGATGTCCTCCCGGGCAAATGCTCAAGCTCTTTGGCCATTGTGCAAATATAGGCTTCTACTGCTGTCCTTAGAAAATGCCCTAGCAGCATGCCCTGAGAGATGGAGGTACTTACTGGGAGTGTTTGTATTGCCTGTCTCCAAGCACCTGTGTTACATACTGGACACCCACAGGCTCCCTCCCGTCTGTTCAACATTTGCAGGCACTGAAATATCTTAAGGAGTCACCTAAGTTCCCTCTCCAGCTATGTAGGTACTTGTGGTTTAACCCTAGCAGGCAGCAGATGAAACCATGACAGCACTTGACTTCCCTCTGAACTGCTCTGAGACTCATGCCTTGTTCCCACTAAAGGAGTGGTTTGTTAGGACTGGTTCGTTCTACAGTGCTTCAGGTAACACAGTTCTCTCCTGTGTTCACTGGTGTTTTCTGTTTCCTCCCCACAGGAAGGCAGTCAAGGCAACTTTAGTTCTTCTGCCTCTGCTAGGCATCACATATATGCTTTTCTTTGTCAACCCTGGTGAAGATGACATTTCCCAGATTGTCTTCATCTATTTCAATTCCTTTCTGCAGTCTTTTCAGGTAGGTGAACAATTTTATGGCTGGTATTGGCTACTGCTAAAAGGATCCTTTGTGCTTTCCAGCCTTGAAGCTTATGGCAATGAAGTCTATGACGCACAAAAATGGTGTAAAAGAGCTCAGCTTTGGTATTTATGCGCACTTAATAGATATATACAGCATATCTTGTGGAGTGGAGATCTCCTCTCAAGTGTGTACCAGAGGGATTCACCTTCTTTATCAGCCACATGTTCACTCCATAGCTACAGCCTAAGCTCCATCTGAAGTGGAGATGTCTCATCCCATCATAAACTGCCTGAGAGAGGGTGATGAATCACACTCCCAGGCTGCCTCTCTCTCTTCACAGATTGAGCTGAGATTGAAACTAGATGTTCCTAAAGCAAAGGGAAACAACTCCTGCTTGCTGGGCTTACTTGATTAAATATTACCCAGCCTTTCACTCCGGCTCTCCTGCAGTTCTGTGTGTCCTCAGCCATCAGGCCATAGCAGCTCTGAGCGCATGTACCCTACCTCCCCCTTCTGCTGAATTTTACAAGAGTTCTATCAGTATGTAAAAGGCAGTGGAAAGGGAGTAATTGTCCCAGCTTTCTGTATTTGGAAAAAAAAAAAGAAAAAAAAAAAAAACAACCAAGGTGGCTGAGGTCATTGAAATATGTTTGGCCACTTACTTCTGCTTAGGCATGTTCTACAGCCTTGCTTCTGCTTGAAGATCCTCTTGCACTGGAGTGGAATTATGTTTGATATTAATATTTTACCTTTTACCTTTGACACCTGCAGGAGCAAGCACTCTTACGCCCATCACAGAAATATAGATACATATACACATATATAGAAATATAGATACATATAACACATATTCTGTCAAGCCAAGTCTAAGGCTGTGGAATACAAAGGTTCTGAGCTTTGAATTACTGCATTTACTGATTGCATGTTTAGCTTTGAAGCACAGAGCATCCCACCAGAAATTGAAGATTAAAAAAAAAAAAAAAAAAAAAAAAAAAAAAAAGACTGTTTTAATCAATGAATAAAGGAACTTTAGCCCTTTCCAGTGAACCAATCCACATTTTTCATTCCCTAAAATTAATTGCATTGTTCAATCCCTCAAAAAAAAAACTACACTGCTTATTTTATTGGTTGTGTTACAAAGGTATGTGTAAGAAAGGAAGCATGATGGATCTCTCCTTTATGGTGACAATAATTGCAAGCCATGGCTGAAAGCAGAATGAATGGGACTGTGCTCACAGCTTTGAAAGTGAAAATGTCATCGTGTTGTCTGAGCTTCCATTATAGTGACTGCAATCTTTGCAGTCATTAGAGAGATGTAGTAGGTGCAATCAATGGATTCCACAGAGCACTCAGCTCAGCTGACTGTAAGCAACCCGAGGATACACTTGCCCCACAGGAGCATCTGAGGCCATTTGGCACCCCCCTGTGGTATCTGAGACATCTGCATAGAGCTGGCAGGCATGTCATGGGACCTGTGAGGGGCCTGTGCCGTTCTGGGGAGGCAGATGGAAGCTGTAGGAAGGCTTTAGCACAACTGCATTGGCACTTCGCTCCATCAGTGGAAGAGCCGTCTAGATTCTAGCTCTCAGGTTTTAACAGTGAGCTGCAAGACGCCTGGAATCTTGTCATGTAATTGTGGGATAAAGATTTTGTCTGGTTGGAAGTGGATGACATTAGCATGGTTGTGTTTATGCTCAGGATGGTACCAGGACAAAACTCAGTCCCCAGTTCTGCATGTTAAATACCTACTTTGTAATTGACTGTTTTCTGTTCTTTCCAGGGTTTCTTTGTGTCAGTGTTTTACTGCTTCTTGAATGGTGAGGTAAGTAGTGTCCTCTGCTGCCAGTGCAATTAATTCTCGGGAGGTAGAACCTACTTGAGTGCCTGACTGTAAAACAGGAGATGTTTTTACGTGGGATCATAGCCCCATCAGTCTATACTTCTTGGAGAAGTTTTTGTTAGCGTGCATCTGAATTTCCCAACCCTCTTTGTGGGTGTCTTTTGTTCACAAAGCCTTATCCCATTCAGCTCCAACTGGGAGGTCAGGGCAGAAGAAAAGATGTATTCTCAGGTTACATATTTTTTCTTCATTTAAAGACTTCTTTGAATTTTGTCATTAATTCCAAATACTATTTCTGGGCTTATATAAGTGTTATTTCTCATCTGAGCTCCTGTTAAGGGTATGCTACCGGTGACCCATTTTTATAATGAGATTGCTGTGCTGAGTTGAGTGTGTTTTACTGCATGGATCTCTCTCTCTGAATCAACAATATCTGTTGTACTCAAAGAAGATGGTCAGGAACAGGGTCAGCATGCTACTTTGAGTTAGTTCTGGGACTAATAGTCATGTCAGAAATGTCTCACTAATGCCTCTTGGTGTTTGACTTACACCCCAAAGTATGAGGTTTATATATTTTCCCTGCTTACACTGTCTGTGTGTAATTTATCTGCATTAAGCATGTCATCTTTGTCCAGTTAAAGCTTGGGCCTCTGCAGAAATTAATTCCATGTCTTGGTCATTCCTGCTGTGTCAGTATGTATTGTGTACGTGCTGCTTTCTAGTTTCATTGTGGGCTCCCTGTGTGGCATTATGAGAAAAAATGGGCTTGTCTTCCAACCCAGCCCCTCTTCAACATCTTCACCAGTATTTTAGGTTGGTTTTTTGTTCATTTGTTCATTTGTTTGTTTTTGCTTTTCTTCATTTCATTTCTTCTTCATTAACAAGAAGCTGCACTGCTTTCTCAAGTTAGGTACATGCTACTTTTATAAGCTGCCAGCAGATTGTCCCCAACTCTTTTTCCAGCCACCCTCCAATGAATTATGACCACATCATTTTACTTTTCATATCCATCAAGTTTGCACTGTTAATGCAGAAGGAGAATCTTCCATGTAGGCTGTAGGGTTTGGGGTTTTTTTTTTGGTCTTTTGTGGTTTTCCGTCGATGCCACAGTGAACAGCAGGGGCTGGAGGATAGGCCGCATGATTTCACAGGCAGTCAGGACTTTCTTTTAGCCCAGTGCACTTCTCTTTTCTGGGCTTGAAATAAGGACCAGTAGGCAGTTGGTACCAGGCTTTCACTCTTTTGGCTGTTTTTGGATTCTTTCAGCTGTCCTGAAGTGAGAGAAACAGCTCCTTCACTACAGCAGTGTGAATTTCTCTGTCCAGGGCCATGAGCCCACTTCCCATCTCTTGTAACAAGTTCAGACATAACCAGACATGTTGAAAGGCAGGATGAATCTCTTACATCCTTCCTCTGTGCCTTGACAATGACCTGCTGGAAGATCTAGAGTGATTTCCATACCAGCGATTTTCCGAGCTGTATCACACTGCCTTTACAACGTAAATCGGCATTTCATCGGGAGTCTGTTCAAGGTTGAGACACCCAACTTGGGTGATCAGAGGCTTGATTCATTTCCCTAAATAATGACCTATAAAAGATCCACACCTTCTGAGTTGGCAGTGGGAAGCCAAGGGGGATACAACGGGGTTTCTATGGAACTAGTTTAAGCCAGTCAATAATAATCTCTTTCTCATCAGCTTGGCAAATGGACACCTCCATTTGCTCACCTGAACAACTCTAGACTTTTCTGATAGTATGGACTAGCTCTCCACTGAGTCTAGACACTCAGCTCACGTGTAGACACCTGCAAACAGCTGAATTTGTGACCTAAATCTTCCCTGCACGTTTACATCTAAAGTGCAAATTCCAGTTGACTGGCTGAAGCATGGCAACTCTCTAACTGTGTCTTTGAGATATAATGTAAGGCTAAGTCCTCTAAATATTGCAGCATTTTCTCTCTCAAAAGTGTAAAAGGACTTTGGATTTGTCTTATGGTATTATGGGAATGACTTTGAAGTATCATACAAATTTTAAAGGGTGAAATTTCCTGCTCTGTGCTAGCTTCAGATCTGCAAAGCTTAGAAACACGGAGAAAATTCAAAGGATTTTCAGAGCCTTCTGGGTTTCTGATGACTCTGCCCAGAAAGAAAATTGTATCTTATAATACTGTAAAAGCTCTTCCTTGTGTTAGTGCCTATCCTCCTCAGATCTCCACACACTCATAAAGCATTCTGAAAACAGATTACATCTCCCACGTTACATTCTGAAGGCCACATCACGTCCTGTTGCAAAAGCTTGCAATAATGCAGTGTCTTACCTCCTTGTGAAGTGAAAGGCCTGTACAGGCCAAAGGCACACATGAGAGCCTTGGTCACCAGCACTGCAAAAGTGTTAGCTTCCACATCTAAGCAGTGAGAGTCGTACTGATTTATTGCTCTGTTAGATTTGCAGTGTGTTCAGTGTTCCTCAGATATCTGCTGTGGAAATGCCTGTATTTCTTAGCCCACATGAACGGCATCACGTTGGAAAAGAAGTACCAAAACCTCGCTTGCATTCTCCTGATATCAGTTGCTCTCAGGCAGTCATCCCTGCTAGGAGTGGTGCCGCAGGGAATGCCACTCCATCCCCCAGCTCCGTAAGTAAAATCCACAGCAGAGTTTGCTCATTGAACTGTTAACTGCATCATCTAATAAGATTGTTCTGAAACAAGGATTTTTGTTGGAGAAGTGAATCTGCATAAATATCCATATCAAATTGTTATTGCAGAACTTTCATAAATTTCTTCTTCGTAGAACACTCTGAAATCTGTATAAATATCACTGAAGCCTTGATGAATTATCATCTCTTCAGTCAGCCTGGTACTCCTGTCTGTGTGATAGATGGGCTGATGATTTGCTATCTCAGAACTTTATAAGTACTTCAAGTCCTCCAGTTATGACAGACTCGGGTGCCTTAAATGCATGTAATACTCTTTAACAGGTTATTCAGCTCACACAGTGCCAGGCCTACTCTTAATTATGACACAAGCAGAGAGGACAGAAAATACATTAATTTAGAGCTTTCATAATGCTCTGATCTCAGCTGCACCTCTACCACTTCATGTTTGATACAGATGCCATTAGGTGGTTATACATCCCCAATAACTGTCTGTAGTAGAGCTCACATAATATGGATCACAGATGACAGCTACCAAAGTTTCTGACTTTTTGTCAATATTCTACCTGTTAAGTTTGGCAGAAGAAACAAAAAAAGAAGAGTTTTTGCTGTGTAACATCTTGTAGCCTCTCTTGATTTAAACAAATATGTCCTTATGACTTAGAGCAGAAATCTGTTTTTCCTCCTATGGCCTCTTTTGCCTGAGATCAGAACAATTACACAGATGTGTTGCTTGAATAACTCTGATTTCCTCATGGAGAAGGCAGCATCTCTAGCACTCCAACTGAAGATGTCACATATATAATACAAGATATCACCATAAAAGGTCTTGGTGTTGATTTTACAGTGCTTTGGTCTGATAGTTCAACAGTGGGATCACTGAAGGGAAAAAAGGAAGCTTTTGAATTGAGGACCATGCAAAAAAAAAATCAAGTGGGGCGAGCTTATTCCTTTATGCTTTGGAGTGGGCATTTGACCTGGGAATGCAAACATCTCTCTTTGTCCCAGTTCCACAACAAGTTTCAGACAGATCTAGGACTACTTTGTTGGCTGTAGTGAGAATTAAGCTGATGGGCCAGGACTGGAGAGAGTGTGTATCGTTCAAGCCCCCTTACTGGAGCTAAGACTCTTCAGATTTTGACTACGAATGTCTTTCCAAGCTGATACATTATACGCAAGCTATTCCAGTGAAGCAAGGGAGACGGAGGAATTTAGATACAGGACTGACAGCAGTATGTTTGGTTACTTACGAAGAGTTCTGAAGCTGTTGTGAACAAACTGTGTGCGCCATGGATGGGTGTGAGAGGCCATTGGCACTTGACTTAAGTGGCTGTAAAACCTTGTGATAAACAGTTGTATGTGTTGGATGCAGAGAACATCTACTAGACCTAGAGTGCAAAAGTATGCAAATTTAATTTAATTTGAAGAGCATTTCTGCACTTCCAAGAAAATTGCAATGGAGATGTTTTGGAGATTTCCAGACATCGTGAAAGATTACATAATGAAAAAAAATACATTTGCATTTATATTATATATCACTTTAAAAGTATGAATGCTGGTTGTGGGCTGTTTTGTCAATGACTGCAAAAAT
>VXAV01006934.1:3345-43091 GCA_013399715.1 Alectura lathami | reverse complement strand
TAGCTGATAACATGTTTAATTAAAGTCTTTCAAAAGGATGTTTGAAGATGTGGGAAGAATCTCACATGGTACATCTGATTTTTCTGACAATGACCTTGAGGAATGAATATTGGAAGAAAACATCACTGCCTATTGACGTCACAGTCAGATCTGAAACTGAAAAAAGACTCGGTGAAGGTTATAGTCTTTAGGAATGTGTAGAGTATCCTTATAGTTGCTTTCTTGGCATGATACGAAATCCAGGAAAAATATTTGTTATCATTTCATTACCAAAAGAAGCTCACTGTTAATAGGCCTAACAACTGCTCGAAGAAGACAGTTGTCTCCATGAGCTTTTCATAGGAGATCTTCAGGGGAAGCCATAGTGATGCTTTATAGCACTTTAATCACTTGTTGTTGATCTCTAGGCTCACAGCTCACTTGGGGTTCTTTGTACTTCTGTCTCCAGGCTTGTCTTCAAGGGGCAGCATTTCTACTATCTTGTTAACTGATGCCAGATAAAACATCTTTAAAGGAAATGGGTCTTCACTCCAGCTCTCTTTCTAGTGTGGTATTCAGACCTCCTTGCTAGTGATGATTTTCTCCTGAGAGAAAATAAACTATTTAAAAGAGAGGCAAAAAAAGTGCAATTTTTGTGTTTCGTATTCCAAATATATCTTCCTGTATGGTTGTGTTAGTGTTGGTCTTATACCTGGTGTTGGTTGGAGTCTGAAGAGGAGGAGATCAGATCTCAGGTGTTTTACCTTCCCTTAGAAAAGGAAATGAAGTATTTCTGGTCAGCCACTGGTAAACCTTCAGAGCAATGAGAACTTCATGATAGGCCTGGCTCCAGTCCTGTTACCTCAGCAAAGGCATGATGGAAACGAGGATGAAGGGGGAAGGATCCTTGCCTCCAGAGAATACCTAATTGTTATTAGATGCTTTATTTAATTTCCAATAACCATCAGTGTTGAACCCTGAGAGAGTTCTGTGATCCCTGGAAAACTTAGCAACTGTAATAGGACATAATAACACAGCTGTACCGTAACAAGATGCTTAGGAATGAAGGTGGTGAAGTGTTAGAATGACCCAAATTTATAAAGTGATAGTGCTTGACGAGTGAATAGACAGAGAAGTCCCCAGTATCAAACTGAATGCAGGAAATAAAAGAAATCCTGATTAAACATGGTGGAAAAAATCCTACTGAGAATGTATAAGCAGTAGAAGGCAGGTAAAGAATTGTTTTGAGATGTCTATCTTTAGACGTACTCAAAATGACTGGATAAGGCCCTGACATAATTTTAAAACTGGATATAAATTCTATGCTGGTCTTGCTTTAGTTAGTTAGACCAGAAACCTTCTGGGGTCCCTTCTAAACTTAATTATTCTGTAATTCATGAATCCTGTGTCTGTAATAAGGTGGTTGTCCTTCATTTCCGACCATTCCTGGAGTGGTACAGAACTAGCAAGGTTGTGTCTGAAATTACCCTGCAGAGAGTGAATTCTCAGCTCAAGCAGATTCTAGTATTATCTAGTCAAAATCAGTAATTGGTTATGAATTAACATTTAAGATGGAAAGCAATTATCTGCCTTAGAGAAAAACCATACGTAAAGAGGAATAGAAAAAGTTACTTCATTAGGTGGCACTGTAAATTATTCTCACAACTATGTGCAAGGCAAGGATAAATATGTGGGTTTTTTTAATATATATATACTGACCCTTTGCCCAGGCACCATCTGTCTCTCAAAATCTATTAAGCTCAGAGTGGCTTACTTTGATCTGATCATCCTGGGAGGCTATTCATTATAATAGCCGGCTATGAATCATGACCTAAATGGTTAGTCAGCCACCTGCCCATCAATCTGAGCAGACTTCACATTAATCATTCCCAACCCAAAGGACACACGTTAAGCACTCCTTTAGATCACTGAATAAATATGAGGGTGGACTAGAGGGCTAAAATTTAACTCCATCTTCCACAATTATTGCTTTCTGAGCAAAGGGGCTCGACAACATGGAGATGAGTACTACTGCTAAATGCCTCTGAGAATGACTGGTCAATATAAAGTCAACTGAAGGAATCAAACCTTCCCTTTGGGACCACCAGGCCACAGTTGTTAGGGGACTGGATTCTCCTCCCTGTATCCATCTCCTCACCCAAATGTGTTCTGGTAGAAAATCACCTTCACAGAAAATCACCTGTGACTCCAGTAGGTCTCCTCAGATTGGCATCCTACAAGAGAAAGAAGAATGAGTGGTAGTCAAGGCATGGTGAAGGGTAGGAATGGTCTGAAGATCCTTCCACAGCCTATCTTCCTTTTCACTACACTGCTGCTGTTGTGACAGTGACTCCAGAACACAACAAAAGCATGAAGGCTTGGATTGGGCTGATTGCGTTTGCCTTGGACCGACTGCATTTATGGCCTCCCCCTCGAGTGGCTGATTCTGCTTCTTATCAGTCTCTTTGTGGCCCAGAAAAAGGGAGCAGCATTTGCCACCTGCACAAAACGTGCAACATCTCTTCACATCTAGTCAGAAATATCTTCATGATCAGTTTTATACATTAAAAGAAATGCCCTGTTGTGCTCATAGAAACCAAACTTCAATGTCCCAGTCTGGCAGGTGCTGCAGAACTGTCTGGGATGTATGGAAATGCTGCCAAAGACTCTTGGGAAAAAGAAAAAAGAAAAGTTGAAAACCGGTTAAACCAGGTAATTTTGAGGGAGAAAGATTAATTTAACTGTGGTACATAAAATAGCAGTGTGATGTAGGCTATTTGAGGGGGAAAGAAAGGTAAACCTGAGCTTCGTTGTTGGAAAATTACAGAATTTATTGCCATGTTTCCTTTGAGCTTTGCAGATTGTTTTGGCTTCATCCCCTAAGAGGATTAAACATTGGAAATGGCATCTTTTTTGAGATGTCTGGCTCCTTTGTTTTTTGTCAGATAGTAGCATGGCCTTCTCTGGCCTGAGGGTTTGGCTCTCCTTGAAAAGCCATACTAACAGGGTAAGAGATTACTGTACCACATAGGTATAGTTGCTCAGTCATTTATCATAATTGGATAAAAATTCACTCCTGTCTCTCTGAGAGCATTACTATCGCTCGTCAGCAGATCTCCAAGTCTGTCATTCCAGTGGTGTCTACACTTAGGCCATTCTCTTTCTTTCTTCCATTCAGGATTACACTTAATCTTTACAGGGATCTGGACAGGCTTGGCCCATAGGCTTTTTCATAGCATTTGCAGTTCATGCCTTTTAGATTAAATACCCTCCTCCCCTGAGGAACACCCTAACCCTCTGGAAAACTTTTGAGATTTCATGTACAGCATCACCTTACTTTAGGTCCTAGTATGTAATGGGTGGGATTTATTCCCCTAATATTGGACATCTAATACATACACATTTGCAGGTAAGCTGATCACCCTCAACTCCCTTTATAGGCACTAATTCACCCAAATGAGGTTAGAATTCGTCTGACTTTTTTTCNCTTGTAGCTTGGAGGAAGGGAACCCTAGATCATTACACGATCACCCAGGTCTCTGCTGGATACAGGCAGAGGCCAGGGCTTCAGAAACTCCCTGGAAATGGATTCCACTACAGGATCAGACACAATGAGACAGACCAGTGCCCTGAATTTTAAAATCTGCATAGCCAGTTCCCTTTTGCTCATCTGCACATTGCTTGAAAGTCCTCATTTCTCATCCACAGCTTAGAAGAAAATTTAATAAATCTTCATCAGCCTTTCTGCAATTTGCAACACCATTTGCAATCAGAGAAGTTTAAAGTCCAGGGTTATTCTCCAGTAACCTCCAACTGCAGCACAAGGATCTGAAGCGTGGCGCAGAGGTGCTTAGATGAATTCATCACTGAAACCCATTTTTATAGAGCAAAAACCAGTCTGTTTCAAAGCCCATTGAGAGCTGCATGAACTGCTTTCATTTATTCCATTTGCCTTTGGATCAGGCTTTCTGGAAGTGAAATGCTGCATATGAACAAAACAAGAGCTTAATTAAGATCATAAAGTCACAGACCACTGAGCATCGTACCCCACCCCTCACCTGTTAACATTTGGATGTGAGGTATGTCCTCTGGGACAGAGCACGGATGTGTCCCAGTAGTCTTCCTTCCAGCTTCCATTACCATGACAGCTCCTTAATCCTGTTTTATTATTATCAGAGCCTTCCTTTTTACCTATGTTACCACCATTATTTTTCAGTATTACATCAGGAAGCCCCAAGTGAATAGGCCTCTTTGTTCTGAGCACTGTGTAAATGGCTCGAGCTATCTTCCTCCGTGCTAATAAGACATGACATTTTTTCCAAAAACTGGTTTTTAATGTCACTGATGGCTCGTTCCTCAGCTCATCCGTAATTGACGGCTGCAAGAAATTAGCCAGCAGCTAGTGTATAGCACAAACAATAGCAATACAAAGCTGATGTCTATTTTACCAAAAGCAAACCCTCTTTGCATGTTTTCATCCTTTTCTCCATCTCGTTCATTCTTTTTGTTGTTATTCTTGTTGTCTTATGAGAGGATTTTTAGAGTTTTTTTGGTTCAGATGTGAATTTTAGTGATTTTCATATGTGATCACACAGTTTGAGAATTCCTCACTTAGGCGATCCAGCTGTCATCCACTGACATCTGTCTATCCATCACCTAAATTCTTTCTCTTGACTGTCCAAAAGCAGGCCCACTGAGAACAGTGCTTACAGTCTGTAGGCACAAATATGTTGGTAAATCTGATTTCACCACACATTCAGGAGCAGTGATTATTCACAGCAGGGAAAATGCAGGGAGGTCTAAAGTAATTCTGAGAGAGTGACTGAAAAACAAAGATAGACTGAGGATCAAACACAGAACTGAGCTGTCTGCTCAGCAGCATGTCAAGCAACTAAAGTTACCCAGACATGAAGCTTATAATTTGTATTTACATGGCTGCTTGTTAAGTGTTAACCACTGGTGATAGTCTGTACGCTTCTTTGAGCTATTGCTGGCAAATGCTGTTACTTTTGGGTCATAGAGACGCTAATGCTGACTCTAGGACTTGGTACTGACTCTACAAGTGCTTAACAAATAGACATAGTTGCTCTCATGATTAACCACTGGTTTTAAAGTTTTGCTTTATCTATTTATATTCTTCTTTCCTTGTGCAATGGCTTTTTCTTTCCNTTGTTGAAGTGTTTTTTTTTTCCTTTTTTTTTTTTTTTTTTTAAACATGCTATTATAACAGTCAAAGCTGTTTTTTTTTTCTTTTCTGACCTGAAGCTAAGCTAGCATTTTATTCCTGAGTTCACTTGTAAGAGATAAATTTGAGCTCAACCTTCTTCTGCTTGTGCTTTGATCACATCCTAATGGCAGTGAATTATTCTCTCATTAAAAAATAGTTTGCACTCAACCTTGTAAGTGCAGAGTGTATTTTCATATGCCCAGACCATTAGGAATGGCTCCAGCTGTACAAGACAGCACTTTTGTTGCTACTTTTTATTCTTTCTCAAACCTCATAAGCAAATGGTATCATAAAAGCCATTCAGACAACTGCTTGTTTAGACTCACGTCTTTATCTCCAGGTGTCTCTTTTTGACTTGATTGGTTTGAAGCTCAAATGATAAATCTAATCTGGCTTCACTGGCTGAGTAAGTATCTGTTCACACAAGTTGCTCAGAAACACAAAAGCCCATGAAGGCACTCCCCCTTTCCATGGCCCCATGAAATGCTCCTGGAGGAGTACCTGGGACACAGGAGTTCACGGGACTGTCAGACCGCTGCTAGAAATGTCAGGAAGGCTGTGCTGTACAAGAGACTTACTTTTGCATCAGATATGAAGAAGTTCACCTCTTTGCAGGACTGAAGTGGGTCACAGGCTCCCTGTACAAGGGTGAATTTCACTCCAGCAGAGCGGGAAAAAACCTTTTCTTGCTGAATCTAGTATTTGGTGACATCTGGGGTGAAATGAGCATTCAAGAGGCAGCGTTCTGGGACAATTTCAAGACAATAGTTGCCCTCTGACACTTTACAGGTTACTTAGAACTTTTGCGTTAGGTGCCCAACATTTTGCTAGTGTTCCATTCAGTGGAGCAGGTTGGACTTAATTCCACATATCTAAGACATCTTCTTTGGAGAACATCTCTCTTTCTGCACTGACTACATTGAAAGCATAATTGGCCAAGACTAAACACCAACCTTTCAGATTATTTGCATCCCCCATCACATGTTCATAGCACATGTATTTGCCCTTTGGTATATATTATACACTCCCTTAAATCCAGAAGCAGAAAGAAGTATCCCTTTGCCACTCCAGGTAGAACTATGACAAGTCTGCAAACTGCGGCAGCTGGGAAACTAAAACACAGTGATGCGTTGGCCTTCCACTGTTTCTCATATTTTAACAGGCACGTTCAGTGAGCCAGGGAGGGCTGTTCAGTAAGCCAAGTTCAAGCAAGCAGTACAGGCTGGCTTTAGCAGCATGCAGCTGAGTGAGCCCATCCTGACTCTGGCTGTTTTATATAACTACCTCATTTAACTCACTTGGTAGACTTGAAATTAGTCGAGGTGTGTTGTACCTGCTGCTTCATAAGGACACTGTCTTCCAGAAATCCTCTGGAGTGTTTAACCACATTGCTCTCAATCCAAACTCAAATTCATTTGTGATGATAGTGTTCCTCCTTGCAGCACCGTCTTTTAACTTAAATCCTTCTTTCACTTTGGTGTTCACTCCTTCATTTCCCCATGCAAGCAGTCCTATCCCCTCACAGCCTTTATTTTTCAAGGGTCTGTCCTACTCCTATTAACTGTAAATGACCAATTCAGAATCAAAAGAAAGAAACCTGGTGTGGCACTCTCATCACCTTACCATTAACACCTACAAATAATTATCATAAGCAGCACAGATCACAGAGAATTGAGAAAGCCACCAAAGGAGATCCTCAGGACCTTTTTGCCCAAACTGCCCCTTCCAGAAGGACTCTCATAGAAAAGCCACATTTCCAGTCTGAGGATTCTCCTGACAAGACAACAAAGAGGGCGATTGCAGAACTGTTTTCCTGGCTGAAGCTTGAAAACCTAAAATGGGATGTGTTTCATGAACAAAGCTGGGGAAGAAGGGGGTAGGAGTTTCTAAGCAGTGCTATAGGCAATGGGTCTACGTCTCTGAAGGCCCACCAGGAAACAGGAGGATTGAAATAATCTGAAGGATGGCATACAGATTCCCCCTTCCCATGCCATGCTTATAGGCTGTGTGTTTTAACAATCAGACCATCATTGCGGTTCATCTAAGGCATCTCACACTGGCAGTGTACTGGGTGGGAAATACCCTGCTACTTGAGCTCATCAACTCATTTGAGCACCCAGCATAGACAGCACACTGGAGCTGGTCTGAGGTGGGGTCGGTGAGTCTGAGTTCCTCGTGTTTCAGGTAGACTTCATACTGCACCTGAAGAGAGAGTACAAGCTTTAAAAGAAATGGAGAAAAGCCAATGACTGTGCAGCTCCAGACAATTTGTTTCAATGCCATGTTCCCTGCAGTCCCAGTGGTGGTGACAGATGCACCCAAGATGGCTTTGATGTACCTCACTGAGGTGCTCAATGCCAAGAAGTGTCAGTACGGGTTTCTCACAGGCTGTGCAAGCTCACCTCAGGCCTTGTATAGTTGCTATGGCAGCAGAACGACGTTGAGGTCTGCTCTACAGCAACATCACTGCTATTAATACCCAAACTTTAGCCTGCCAATGATAAGATAAAAATGGGATAAGAGCACTCCTTAAATTTTGAGGGATGTGGTGAAATAAGTACATTAAAGATTGGAAAACATTCAGAGTAAGGTATCAATATTGTCTAAAGTTAGCTATATTTATAATTCAGACATCTAAAGCAGAAGTAGATGTCTAGACCCATTTTATAACTAATGAAAAGAACGATGTATTTTTCATCTGATCACAATATCTGGCCTATTTTGGACATCTGCTTTAGGAGGAGATGAATCATACCTTTTGACTATACTGCGTGGTTCTCTCTTGGTCAGGAAGAGAACCGTGGGTCAGTAGCTGAGCTATAATGTCTGCATTATATTATTTATAATCCCACCTTCTCAAAAAATAGGTTTTTGGCAGAGGAGGCCCTGGCTTTATATAGAAGTTGGGTTGTTACTTTCTTCAAAATTGACTGAATTTCAGGTTGGCAGTGGAATGTCAACATCCTTTCCAAGTGTAACCTGTCTAAGAAGCTGGGCCTTCATCCCGCCTGTTCTTGAAGACTTAACTAGCTGCCTAGGTTAGGGGTCTGAATTACTCTCAAGTTTCTACAGTAAGTGGAGATCAACAGGAATATCCAGAAACTGGTCTAAATACTTCATTTCAGGTTCTGACTTTGAGTCTTGTCTGCCACTGATTTGCCAAAAAAAAAAAAAAGATCTGTGTCAGGAATATCTCCAGCCTTCCATCTCATTATGTTTTAGGCTAGAATTCCTTTCTCCTGCTTGTATGCATATATATTCCAGCAAGAGGTCCTGAGCTCCCTCTATGGCTTATGCAAAAAATACACAGTTAAATTTGAGGATTCATCTGGCCTGCTGTGAGCATCTACTTGAGGATGACACTTCTGCTGACTATAGGGTAGCTCTCCACTATACAGGGAGTCCACAGGGATTAGCTCAGATATGTCTGCATTGTAGACACCAGTGTTCAGTTGGATCATCTGTGATTCTCCATCATATACAAGGAGAGTGGAGGCAAATACCTGTGACAGGTCTCACTAAGACGTCCATCAGGGGCATCTGTTTTGAGGGCTTGATTCCACTGTGTAAGCGTAGGCATTTATTGCCATTTGAAATGCTCTGGGATATTTGAGACATCAGATACGAGACATGAGCTATGGGAAATCCCTGCTTCTCCCAGAGTGCAGTACTCTAGAGAGCATCAAGTGAACTAGATGCGCGTGTGTAGGAATCTGAATCAAGCCCTTTGTTTTGGTGGCTCAACAGCTATCACCATTTTAATCAGTGCTGTCTGGTGTCCCTTTACTGAGGACACCTGCATATTCTAAGTGTTCATGTCCTTTCCTTTTTCTTTCACCAGGTCCGTTCTGCTGCCAGGAAAAGGTGGCACCGCTGGCAAGACCATCACTCCCTCCGAGTGCGTGTGGCACGTGCCATGTCCATCCCCACGTCTCCAACACGAATCAGCTTCCACAGCATCAAACAGACCGCAGCTGTGTGATATGCCCTGCACATATATGCACCACCTGGTGGCCTTCAGGGTTCTCTCTTCAATCTCCCCAAACCACTTTCTTCAAACTTTCTTCCTTTACTCTGCACTGCGCTTTTTCACAATGAGGTGCCCATCATATTTTTGTGGACTCTCATCTCCCATGTTCATGATGCTGCTTTAAGACAACCAGGCAAAAGCCACTTGGAGCAAGTTGTGGCAAAGCAGATTCAGAGAAGAAAGAGGTTCAACACTGACTGCACCTTGTGGAAGTTCACAGCACAGTCTAAAACAGCACAGTGGCAGGAAGAATCAATTCTTTTCTCTTTTTTCTTTTTGTTTTTCCCTTCTGTGTTGTGGTGAACAAAGACTGTTTTTAATATGCTGCCCATCTCTCCCTGTACATTGGTTCCCAATGATTTCAACAGTTTTTGTGTGTAGATAGCTCATCTCTTTCTTGGTTCTTTGTAAAAATTTCGTCTCCACAGAACTGTTATTTGAGAACATGTGGCAGCAAGAAAAAGAGCATCTGAGAAGTGCTGTGAAGAATCCGATTTTATCTACCTGCCCCATTTCTCCCTTTGATAGACTGGGAGTTGGCCAGGGCATCACTGGACTGTTTAACACAAGGCAGTTTGCCTTGCAAGAACCATGGCCTGTTCATACACAAAATTTTGAAAAGGACAGCAATATCTCTAGACAGCTCTATAAAGTATCCTTAATCCTCTTACCCTCATGCTTTCAACACAATGTAAGTAGCCTTTGGAAAGTCTTTGATTTTAGCTGAGAGGATTGGGCTGGGGAAGGGCAACAGAACATCATGTTTTCTGGGTGTAAAAACTATAAAAGGGAAGCACTGTAAAAAACAATCATGGAAAGACGATGTTTGCATTATGAGGATAGTGCTATATGCTGCACAAAGAGTATCTATTCAGCATTTTGAACTAGAGCAGATGTATCTACTAGGCTTTTTATGTAATGTTCAAAATACTGTATATTTTCAGTAATAAACACTACTCTGGGTTGGTTTCAATAAAACCAGGCATCATTTTCTTTACTCTGGAAAGGAAGAGGAGCCCTGACTACCAGTAGACTTGAGTGTGTTCTTGTATATAAGATCAAAGAAATCCTGTTTGATAATAAGTCAATGCTAAGAACAACTTCAGGATAGTATCTAAGGAGTCCAGGTGCCAGAACTGGAACTGAAGGAGAATTGCCAGATCTGAATCTAGATGCTGTTAGCCATGCCTCTTTCTAGTCCTGTGGTGTGGCAAGAGAAATAAGTCTTAGAGAGACTGTGAGTTGGACAATCAAACTTCTGCAGAACTACAGCGTAATCCATCTACCTGACCTCAAATCCATATTGTCCAAACCAAACCCAGACGTCTGGCACCTGAAGAGGTGAACTAATGTCTCTATCAACAGACACTCAGCCACAGGGGCTGCTTTCACAAAGTCCTTTGGAGCTTAGCCACTGACCTCACAGTAAGCCACTGGAATAATGGGTGCTAAATTACTTAGGGCACCAACCTCGTAACAGTGTTTTCAGAGCTATTTCTGGGATGCCTTATTTGCACTCACAATAAATATTCACCAAACATTTAACATCAGCACACAGATGAAGACACCTTCAAGCAACAGGAGGGTTGCCCAGTGAGGGTATTCAGTCTCCATCTAAAGATTTCCAGTGCCCAACTGGATAAAGCCCTTAGCAGTCTGGCCTGCAGTCATAACTGAGCCTATTGTGAGCAGGGCTTTGGACTGAAGACCTCCTGAGGTCCCTCGTACCCTGAATTATCCTGTCGTCCTAGCGGTACTATTGTTAGTTGCTACTGTGAGGCAAAATTGGCTAATTTACTAACAGCAATTAATAAGCGTTACTGGTAAGAGTACTCTGGCATGAGTCTATTGCTGTATTAAAAATTCTAAGGCAGTATTAGACAATGGCTACTAACAAAAGTGAAAGAGTAAAAGAAGATAAAGAGACAGACAGACAGATATATAGACAGCAAAGCAAAGATGTTTCGCCACTCCTCAGATCCAGCGATGTCTTGGTGTCAGGGGGCGCTGATCTTTGGTAGTGATGGGTTGTCCAGGGTCTGATGGTGTGTTGACAATGACAACGTACATGAATCTCCTTTGTTCCTGTCTTCCACGCCTTGCAATTTTAAATCAGCAGAGATAAGAGGAAGTAGGTAGATGCTGGACTGTGTCCTGCCTTCACAGAACACAAAGGCATCATCTCCTAGCTTCCTATATCAAGCTGGAAACATTTGCTCCCAGGCCAGAGTCTTCAGACAGAACACTTTTCCATTTTGAATCTGCAGGAAGCACCATCCAGCATCACCTGTGTTGGGCTTTCCCGTTTGAAAGCAAACAGCTTCTGGCTCTGTCCAAAGGAAATTCTTTGAAATGTAAAACTGTCAACAAAGTGCTGCTGATTGTAGAAGGCTTCGGCCTTACCTGCTCATGTTGATTTGAGACAATGCTTCCTTACCAGGGTCAGACAGCCCTCTGGATCAGCAGGAGCAGACTCAGCTCTGCCCGGAGTGTGGCTGTGGATGTGATGGAGTGATGCCTCTGTGAGTGTGTTTATGTGCCAGTGTATGCATAGGTACGTGCACATCTGATTGCAAGTGTGTGAATGTATGTCTGTGTGTATGAAGAAAAGTGACAGTTACCTTAGGTTGACAGCATAGTGTGTGGAACAAAAAGAGGTTTCTTGGTTCAGTGTGTTATTATGGAAATGAGTATCCATGAACACTGAAGTACTTGAAACAGGATTCAGAAGACCTCTTCCAGGACAATGTTTGCAGTGCTGAGTGTTGCAGATAATGCACGTGCCAACTGGCATGTGAGAGCAAGTGTAAGCTTACTTTGGATTTGGACTAACTGCTTCCTCCTGACACTAAGTCTTTTCATCCTCCCTGTTTGCAATAAGTCCCCAATTCCAGTTTGCAGTGGAGAGAACATATTGCATCCTCCTGACTATGGCCTCTGGGAGTCAGCAATGCTGCACTGCTTTTCCTTGGGTGCAAGGATATCGGCTTAGGGATGGGGTTTGATATTGGATCATTGTGAAGGCTTGTGTCAGATGGCAAATTCCATTCTAAGTGCCAGGCTTCATAGCCTTCTCTGCCATCTTTTGCTTCCAGGCAAAGCTCCAGCCCCCAAGAGGTACCCATAAAATTCCCCTGCATCTGGCACAGGTGGTCGTTAAGCGTTGGTATCAGCCATTCCAGTGGAGCACATATGGACCATGCTGGCCACTGGACCACAGCAGAGAAGTCGTGAAAGGTCAAAGCACCAAGGAAGAACAAATTGATCTGCCATTTTGAACCGTCACCCGGCAGACCTGGCAGCACTCTGTTGGTTGATTGGGTTGGGGAAAGGAGAGAGACATGACACCATATCTGTACGCTGGGAGATGGGAGGATGTGCCTCCAGGGAACAGCAGTCAGCATGGGTTAAGAACCAGCAGGAAAAAAAAAAAAAAAAAAAAAAAAAAAAAAAAAAAAAAAAAAAAAAAAAAAAAAGTGGCAATTATGCCAAGGCTTCACCTCAGAGAATGGAGGAGTTAGCCCTCTTCAGTGATCGCAGCATTCTCACAGTAGCAGGTATGAGAAAGAAGGTTTTGGAAAGTCTTTTGTTTCCTTTCACCTGAACAGAAAGTCTGCTTCTGCAGACAGTCACCACAAGCTTTCCTTTTATTCCGTGGAGAGAAACAAGCACTTTGAAGGTGGTGGTCCTCTGAGTTCCCCACCTAGAAAATCACATTTACTCATGCAAAAAGGATATTGTAGGCTCATGAGTATGACGACTTCACATAAATCCTTCAGATTTTCTCAGACTAGTGCATTTTATTCCTCTTCTCATTTCAGGCAGAGAAGCTGGAAGATCACAAGCATCTCAGGAGAAACTTCTGGAAAACAAATAAAGCATGCCTATAAATTGTGGATTGCTAGCAAAATACGTGGGTAAAACAAAAAACATGCATCATCTGGATTGTTGAGTTGGAGTATACACCCATTTCTTGTGTTTCTCCACGTGCTAATTAGTATAGCAGGAAGAAAACACTTCTGATTAGTGTAATTACCATAGAGCGCTGCTGACATGACCTTAAACTATGAGAAGCCAGAGCTTTAAAGAAGAACTCATAAAACTTTAATGAGTTCCCAGATGCTAATGAGCAAGCCAGCTTCCATGAAAGGTGTCTGTGCTCAGCTGTGAAATGAACCCTTCGACCCTACTGACACCTCTCGCCTCGATGCCCACAGGCTGCACGGGGTCATGGCAGAGCTGAACCAATTAATTGTGCTCTGGATATTGTCGTGTGCCAAATGTGTGATTTGGTCTTCTGGGGAGGAAAAATGACAAATTATAAAGCTGCAGGCAAGGTCATAAGAAACAGCAACAGCACTCTGCAGGGATGCTTTCCTCAGGGTCCAGTGGTGTTTTCTTGGCGTGGCTGTTAATGACCTGTCTGATCCAGGCTGAGCAGGGAGCAGTGGTTAACCCGGGTCATCCCAGTTTTGGCCAGCCACATCCAGCCTGAAAGCGCATTCAGACTGTAGAAACTTCTGTGATTTAGGAGTTGACTCAGTCTGACCTCGGCCATGCTCATTGGCTGCTGACTTATGGCTCAGCGATTCACTAACTGGTCAGCTAACTAAGAGGCTAATTGGCCTGCTGTGGTGCCCACTGGCAGGTCCTGATTCATTTGATGACCATCTCTGGGGTCTGAAGCAGGGATTGGTTCTCCCTGTTACAAGGCTGAGGCAACATCTTGGCCAACTCAGCAGCAGCATGCAGCCAAGGCAATGAAGAGCCCTGGGTCAGCCTGACTGCTGCCACGCTCCAGTTTTGTTTGTGGGGTCTGCTGACTGCTGTGATTTCATGTCTCACAGGCATCCCCACGAGTCTCCTCTCCTTGCCTGGTAGCCAGTCTGGGGATTGCTTAATTCTGCAGATATGTGCAGGTATTTCAAATAAATTGTCAAGTCTAGAGCAGCCTCCTTTTAATGAAAATATTAGATCTCACTTTGGGAATTTTAAAAAAAAAAAAGACAAACACAAAACCACAACTCCATGAACTTGTCATCCTATACCACATTGCACAATAGCAACACTCAAGGGAAAGTTGGAGTTCGCTCTGAAAAGCTAGTGATGTCTTTTACTGGCCTTCAGTTTGTTGGCATGCATATATAGGAGCACACTTTTTTATTTTAATCCTGTTGTTTACTTAAGAAGATGTCTTATGGCTAAAGAATGACACACAGACCAAGAAACTTGGAGAAAGCAAATTAGTGCCAGATTGGGAGTAGGACACCTATGCACCTACACACCCTTCCCACCACTTCTGTAGACTTTTGGTGTCACTCCAAGGAAGCTTCTTTCCTTTATTAGCTTCTTCCTGCATTTGTCTAGCTGAACATTTATTCTGGAAGTTCTTTGGGGTACAGACTTCTCTTGCTGGTTGTCCATAAAACATCTAGCACCTAACGTACTGTGGACTCTTTTTTTCAATGCACTTAATTCCCATTGATTCCAGAGGGAGTTGAGTGCATATTAGTTAATATCAATTAATCACAGACACCAATTTATTTTCTGTTTTGATCATTTAATCTGACTCACTGAGAGCTTTGAAGACATGAATTGAGTTTTTGAAGCCAGTATCTTCCATCTTGGGAAAACAGCAAGGGGCAGGAACAGTGTTGTTCTTTTTCCTGATGCCATTTTGGATTTCTTTGATGGTGGTGTATGTGAAAATACAAAGACAAACCATTTCTGTCGTTTTTCGCTTGCTCTTTATTTATTTCAGTGAGTAGGCTTTTGTTTTCTCTCTTCAGATTTTTTGTAGGCAATGCTTCCATTTTGCAACAGTAAGTATGTGCAGATAGTACCACTTCTATATCCAGTTTAGGTGGCTGAACCAGAACAACATGACATTTTTCCAGTAGACAGCAAATTCGTGTCTCTTTCCCAAAAGGGAATTTCACAGGAACTTAAGCTATTTGCAAAACTGGGTTAAACCAGGCAATCATTTTGGCTGAAGGAAAACAGGTTGTTCAAAATGTAGTTGCCGATGACTAAGCAGTGCATTTCGCAAGTCAATGTGAAACACTGGCATTTAATTTTAAAAAATTATATTGTTTATTTTAAAATTGACCACAATTTAGAGAGGGAGAGCGGAAGGGAGAGAGAGAGAGAAAGGATTTTCAAAACAACTCGTGTAAAACCAACAGGAAACACATTACCTGGTGCTTTCTTCTGTTTTCCCCAATTTCCTTCTTCCTTCCAAAAGCAGAGCTTAATTAAAATACCAAAATAGACTGCTATGATCTAAATTACAAATACAAGGATGGGTTGTTGTCTGCCTAGCAAAACTGAGCTGAAAGCAGAGCGGAGCCAGGCTCACCTGAACCTTCAGCTGTACCTAGAGGAACAGGCAGCTCAGAGCTGGGTGGAGACCAAAACCCTTGTTGCTTGTGGTGATGCAGTGCTTGGACAGAGGGTAAACATCTGCTTATTGGGTCAGGGTAAGTCAAAGATATATAATAGTTACCTCTAGAACTTCTCAGAGGCACTCACAACCCTAACTCACTTGGGTGCTCTGCCCCACAAGTTATCCCCACGTTTTGGTGGCTGCCTTTAGCCTCAGCTTCACTTGGGGTTATGGGTATGTCCTTGGGAGAAACTTTGACAAATTTCCCTCCCTGTAAATGGCCTGTGAGCTTCAGCACATGCAGCAAATGCTGAGTGGTTTGAAGGCATAGGAGACTCCATGGAAAGTAGTCCTGGGGCTGGAGTGGGCAGGTGATGTTCTTGCACTGGTCACGGGCACCTCCGTGCTGTGCAAGCATCATTGTCTTGGGTTAGCAGCAAGGAACAGTGACACAAGCATCCAACGCCATTACCACTAAGCTTGCTTGAAGGTTTTGATTCAGCTTTGCTGATTCGTATTTTCTCATCCCAGCACTTTTGAGATTATTCGCTTTGCATGCTCTGCATGCTCACTGGTAAATATCTGTGACTAGCAATGCGTCTCCACAAGTGTGCTGTTCTCCAGGCTAAACTTCACCTTGTTAAGAGCAACTTGCTTGCTCATTCTCATTCTTTTCCCCCACTCAGTGTATAAAGGTTTTCAAAGCATTTTCGCTTTTGTCAGCATTGACAAGTATTAGGAAATTGCTTACAAAGCAATGAAGACGAAACGTTGCATAAAACATGTCATCAAAGTTGCCAACTTCAAACATCTTCTAGGAAGCTTGTAGTTCACATACGGGCAGAGATGTGCAATGAAACACATTCAATCTGCCACTAAGAAATGAAAGGAAAGCCTGAAGCTTGTGCAGACCTAAACCTCATCAAGTGACTCCTTCAATAAATCAGCCCTTCCCACACGTTCTGAAATTACATTAGCTTCTAGCCACAAGACATTTATGATTCATACAGGATAGGCTCCTTGGGAAATGATTACAAGCAGTCCCATCTGCAGCGTAACACTGAAAGACTGTGGAGTCAAAGTCAATTAAGAAACAAATACATCAGACCTCCCGGTCCATGTTTCAGCAAGAAAGGATCACATGTTTTTCCCTGTCAGTGACTCATCAGCACCATTTTGAGTGGTGTTATTTATTAGTTGTTCCTGTATGAAATAACAACCCAAAGAAACTGTCTCAGCTTTGTTAGTTTCCAGCTTACAGACAGTTTGTTGGAAAGACAGCGTCTGTGCACCCCCTGAGTATGCCGTATATCCCATCCGTGCCATGCTGAAAGAACCTTCTTTGGTTTTCCTGGGTCAGACTAACACCTCTGTCCAGAACCATACGAAAGACTCGTGCTGTCCACATGTAGGTGTCTGCCTTCGGGTAACCCATGAGCTCCCTGAGCCCCACGGAATTTATTGCCTGTATTCCCACGGGCTGTAAGAAGAGCTGGACGCTGGCTCACAGACACTTGCATGTATCTCCCAACCTGCATCTCAGAAGCTGGTCAACTTGCCTACACATTGCTGCCAAGGTGGCCTAGGGTGTCTGAGACATCCACATGGGGTGGCAGGGTGAGAAACCAGAGAGTCTCCAAAGGCACTAGGCACCAGTAGGTGAATTGCTAGTGTAGGGCTCTTCTGTATCACGAGTACCACACGGCGTTATCATTTTATGTCAAGCCAAAGAAAACCACTTTGTATTTACTTAACCTCTCTTGTACCTTCAACTCTTCATTTGTAGATGAAATGCTTTGATTAGCCTGAATTAGTCACCCAATTTTCTTCCCTTTGTCATTTCCTAAATGAAGCCTTTTATTCATTTTGCATCACAGCTTCGGATGGCACTGGGCAGAGGAGAGAGAAAGCCCACAGGGTTCTGTCTCACCCTGCTGTGACGACTGAGTCAGCACAGTGCAGCAAGCAGAGACCAGCACACACAAACTGAGACAGATACAGGCTTGGTGCTGGCTTGAGCTTCGTCTCACAAGGCAGCAGTGTCAGGAGAGGGGACAGGGGCAAGGTGGAATAACGGCAAAGTAATGAAGTGGACGAAGTGGAGCTCGCTGTCGTGTTTTCTGTAGGCAGGCGTCACACGCTGGGATCTCAGCCCTAAGTACAGATCGCAATGCTAACAGAAAATGACACTGTCTGGTGTCCACCATCACCAAATTACCTATCAGGAATGAAAAACAATGCATGTATTACTTCAGTAGGCAAGTTAGAAGGTAGCATCTCCTGTGAAGATCAAGATGGAGACAAGAGAAGCCAATGTCTCATCTCCAGCAGTGCTAGGGCCTGGCACTGTTTTGGGCTCAGCCACATGCAGGTGGGACCTGACTCACATCTGCCTGGTTTGTGGAGCCAACAGAGCCTGCAGACAGCTTCCACTGGGGATATCAGCAAGGGCAATCAATGCTTTCAGATGTATCCCCCATGATGCTCCCATTTCCCCTACACCTACCTATTGCCTGTTATTCCCCTTCACTGCTTTTCCCCTGCTACCAGCCTGAAGCCCACTCTGATACACAGGACAGTCTTTGCCCTGTTGTCCTTGTTCCTCAGGAGCCAGCACAGAATATTTTAACAGCAGTGTCATTGCTGTCCCTCGTTCACAGTTCAGAGCGAAGAACAAAGTGAACATCAAAACACTTCCACTGGGAAGCAACAGCCTCCACATCAGACCTCTTGTCGTGTTCATTATCTCCCATTCTCTAAATTAAAATTCCAGACCATGCTGCAAGTACATTGAACATAATAATACAATGCTTTATTTGCTTTCATACAGGCCTCACATACATAATACCTCTTCTGTACTAGATCCACTGGGTTAATAGTGAAATCTGATTATTGATACTTGCATAATGTGTTTGCAGAATTGTTATGTGCTAGGTCTGAAGGACAGAAACATGGCAGGAAAACTATAGCCTTTAGTCAACAAAGCATTATGCGACCTATAGGTCAGACTGTGGTAAATCCCTGCAAACCACTGCTTTCCATGTGTTGCAGAAAACAAGTTTTGCAGACTTGTTAACCCTCCACCTGACTGTGTTTTTGGACATTGCAAGAGTCTTCTTGTTCTTGGGTAATGTATTTCAACACTTAGCCTCATTGGTGAAAAAATAAAACTGCTTATGTCTCAGCTGAATTACAGAAACCTCCACTCTAGCAATCTTTCTCCCTGGGTGGGCTGGGGATGCCCCAGCCTGTAGATGCTTACAGCCTAGGAGCTTTATTAGAGCGAGTCAGCCCAGGGTCTGGTCTGCAGGGTCAGTAGGGTTGGGGCTGCAGGAGAAAGGGACTGGCAGACTCTACTTGTGTAGAAAAGTCATCTGAGAGCAAGCAAGGACCATTCAAATATGTATGACTAAACTGTGTTAGGATGTCATATTGCATCCTAAGGGCTCACTTGCCGGCCTTCTGAAACCAATGAACAGTGCTTGCGTTCCCCATCCCCAGCTCTCTGCCTCCCCCTTTCAAATACTGGCCGTGACAATCTCCTTCTGATCTCAGTTTTCAGTGAATTTCTGTGCATCTTTTGTGGGCAAGAAAGTAAACAAAGCAGGGCTTCACGTTATGCCCAGCGCAGGGTTTGGCTGCAGTCCTCTCTGTTGGGCTGATTAGCTAATCCAAGCACAGCCTGGATCAAGAGTCATTACAGGCTCATGTTATGCCAGAATAAATTCACTATAAGTGAAGAATAATTAGTTTGTCCAATTAGTGCTCAGCAGAAAATTGAAAGGGAATTATTCAAGTTTTGATATGAATTAATACATGCACAGACAGCAGCAGACCCATGGAAGTTAAAAAAAAAAAAAAAACCTTTCTCACATACGCATATTTTTCCCTGTNCACATATGCATATTTTTCCCTGTCTGTTGCTGCCAAATATCTGTAGCTTTTCGGAGAAATCAGTGAGTTTAACTGACTCTTGGCTGTGCCATCTTGCTGAAAACTGCTTGTCTCATTTCATGCAGCTGGGAGCCTTCAGGGAGCGCCCAGCTATCAACCAGAAAGAATCCAGGATCCTCTTATCCCAGTGCTACAAATCTTTCCAGATTTTTTTCCATTCCCTCCTGATCAGGAATATATTATCATTTATCTATACATATTATTTTTGTGAATGACCATCACCAGGTTTTGCACATAATGACAAGTGGAAGTAAGCGCACCTCTTTAATTTTTTTGATTATTCTTTGCTCCAGCAAAGACTCTGGGACTCTGTGGAGTCCAACCAAAGCTTCTCCATGAGGATGAGAGTAAAATTATCTGGAAGTGAGGATAAGAATATAATTGTTTAAAGCACGATCAGCAGATGTACAGATGGGGCACAATGTGCAGAGATGGAGCAGACACTGCTCTGAGCCCTCTCAGGTGCAAGAAATGTCCCAGTCTGGTCCTTGAGCATGCATCTCTCCCCCTTGTCCATGCACACTCCTGCCCTTGGAGAAATGGATGAGGCTGTACGAAAAAGAGGGGTAAAAGACTTTAAGTGAGAAACATTTGAAACATGCACAGAATCTGAGCAGGTTTATCTGGACTGTGCTTTTTGAGTGCTTTTAATTTTTTTTTTTTTTTTTTTTTTTTTTTTTTTTTTTTGCTGCCTTTTGGTCTCAATACATGATAAACTGGCAACCAGAATGTCAAGTTTCAGTACTGAATATCAAATAGAATTTTAGGTGTGATCTATGTCATGAGAAAATAACTACTAGGAAAAAACTCTCAAGAAAATATTGACTGTTTTGAATCATCAAGACATGAGCTTGTTCTACCTTTCATCCTAACCACAGCCTTTGCGAGCAGCAAAGCAAACCAAGCCAGGACAATCTCACGTTTGGTGTAAGTGAAAGCTGGCATGAAGTGTGCCATCTGTGGACATGCACAGTCCAGTCCTCTTTGAGACTAAAGAGACAGAGGGATTCAATTTCCCTTCATACTTCTCTGAGCTCCACAATAAATCCCGTGAAACTCAGGCCTCAGAGAAATGTTTTTCTAACATGTAGGCAGCATTGGCTGCATTTTTTTGTCTAGAGGAGCCCTAAGCCTTCACCAGACTGATGCCAGCACAGTTCGTGCTAGCACAGACAGTGGATTTTTGCTTCCAGTCACTTCAGTGTTCACAGGGGTTTGGTTGTTTTCTTATTATTGTTATTTGTTTATTTGGGTCTTTTTTTAGTTTGTTGGTTTGTTGATTTTCAATGGAAAGATCTGTTATGGGGCACGTGCCTTTTTGTGGGTATCCGTGTAGGGAAGAGCAGGTCCTTATTTGTGCCTCAGCTAAAGCAAAGGCTGCACAGAAAGTTCACATTTCTAAAATCTCCTTCAAATACTCCTCCAACAATTGCTACTGTCACACAAAAAACCTTTCCTAAGGAGTTGGCAGGAAGAAAAGTTCTTCTGTTTTCTTAGGATGAGTAGCAAGTGCACAAGAGCTGAACAAGTTGTGGTGGCATCTTGTCAGAGCCCAGGAGAGCAGGGAGAAACCTTGAACTAATGCTGTGGATGTCTCAGTCTTCATTCAAAAAGAGCCAAAGGGCCCAGTCCCTTGATCTCCTCTTTGGCTTTGGCCTTATGGATAGTAGAAACTAAAATCAGTAACTTCAGCCCAATTTTGTGTTGTTTCAGGATGTGTCTGTGCACTACGTAAGACAAATTCACCTGTTACTGCAGGTATAATGAGGACACTTGTCCTACACGTATTAGAGGCAAAGGTACTGGATAGAAGGATTAATCTCTGAGCTGCTCGCTCCATGCAGGGAAAAGGAAGGGGCGCTCTGGGTCCTCAGCTCACCTCTTACAGACACCTGCCCCAGGCACCAGGGGCTCCATTCACTACACCATTGGCTTCGGTGTTTACTATAAAGGGAGCCTCACAGAGCAGTCAGATAATTCATCCTCTATGCCTCAGTGCAGAAACAGCCCATATTCGGAGCCTGGTTAAGCCCACTAGGACCATTTAGTTGATGTATCATTTCATTTTTATATTAGTACAATGTGGTGATGAATCATGCCTACCATTTTCCATGGAGCTCCATTTGATCAAGAGTGGCAGAAGTGGGAGGAGGAACCAACAGATGATATCATCATCCCTCTTGAGAAAAGCATTCTCTCAGTCAGACTGTCACTAGAGATTTATTTTGCAACGTGGAGCACTGAAATATTTATTTTGTGCTATCAACTCTATTACTGAAAAAGCATTTATTTACACAAAGGAAAGTAGACAACAACAACAACAAAAAAATTTGTCCTCAACGAGCAGGAGCAAAACAACTTCCACTAAAAAAAATCCCAGATACTCAAAAAAAAAAAAAAAAAAAAAAAAGCAATACCAAACCATTATTTACTGTCTCTTTTTCTTTCCATTTTTACAAAAGCTGACAGCAGGAGTGCTGTCCTTTTCTGTAAACATAGTTCCCTCTGTTTCTTCTTGCCAAAATACAGGTGTCTACTGCCATATGAGATACCCCAGAGCATCAGTGATATGCTCATGACCAAAACAACACAGATCGTGTATGTGGACTTATTAGGGGAAGTAGCCAGAGGCCTTGAGGAATAACTTAGGTAATTTAGGTCTTAAATGGCAGTGTTGTCTACATAAGGGCAAGTGAATGAAGCCCTTCCATTTGAGTAACTCTTGATACCAATCACAGACTACGATGAGAGATAGAAGCCCTTTCCAGAGGCAAATGTCACTTTCAGATTCTCCTCCTCTGTCATACAGCTTTAACCCATTATAGCCCCAATGAATCATCCTGCTCTAATTTATATCAGTGTACACCCAAACCTTTACCCAAACACCTATAGGATTCTTTCTAAATCACACTGCAGTGAATCACAGAGGAATTTCATTGTGGAATCAGCTCTAATTTAAGGAATATATGAGACCAGAATAAGATCTAGCACAAATAATGCTTACACTGAGAAAAACAGAGCCCTTTTTCTGTGCTTCAGCCTCACACTAAATAATACCCAGCAATATTTGTGTTGATGAGCTGCCTTCCCTCATCTCTATGTCTACATATCTTCCTACCTACCTGAGACACCAAAGAAAGGTAGTGAGTGCATATCCTCTGCAGTGGGAGGACACTGACGTGTTCTGCCATAGCAAAATGTCAGTTCCTGGTGGCCTGACTAACTGGCAACCTGTGTATGGACACATGAGGACCTGTGGAGAGGGTGATACCAGCTTTGTCAGAGTTTCCTCTCTGCATAGCACCTTCTTCCGGACTTGAAGAGACAAAGCATAGCACAGGTAAGCACCATAGCAACTCAAGTTTTCTTTTCAAGAAAGTGGCAACGGCAGTAGCAGTGACACCAAATTAAAGAAGAAAAGTGAATCAGAACAAAAAGGTGATCTTGCCTCTTATGTCTGATTAATGCAGGCCAGTTATACTCGAATACCACTAAAGACTATACTTCGTGTTTAAGGTACTATTCAGCCTATAAATAGACAGTGCTTCAGGCTGTTTAAAAAATAATAATGCCTTTTTAAAAATCCAGAAAAAAAAAGATCCCAATAGTTTGTATCATGACTATCAGTTTGACTTCCACTGGAATAGAGGTTATGGAAAAGAAAGTACATTAAAATTTTAGAGGTGTGTCCTACCTCGTGTCAGGATACTGAGATCGCTGCTGTTTGGCTGGAGGGAGGTGATCTCTGTGGGCAGACCTGAGCTGCCATCCTCTTTAATGAGTGCTTGAGGAGCTGCTCTGCCTACGAGTGGAACAACACCATCCTAGAGGATCCCTCTCCAGTCCCAGTGATACCGCATACATCATGCAGGCCACAACAACTCTAGTTTGACCTGAAAGCACTGCAGTGTTGGCCTCACCTCTCTCACCCATTCTGGACACATTGCCCATGCTGTGAGCATCCACGACACCCAGATCATGGCACTTGTCCTGGGTGGGAAAGTCTCCTTCGAGTTAATTGCCCTATGTTCCTTCTGCAGCCAACAGACAGCTAGTTAGTATCACCAGGAGTCCAAAGCATGTGTTGTCTTATCTCAAAATAGGCATTTGAAATAGATTTTTAGGCCTCTACAATGCCTGTTTCTCTCTGTTGGCAACAAAGGGAGCTGAGGAGGACTGGCTCCCCTCTAGACATCTATGAGGATGTCAGATAAATCATGCTGATTTGGCTTTTTGATGTGGCTGCAGACATCCCACGAGACCTGCCCCACACAGCTGAGGATCCAAGGCACTTACTGAGAGTAAATCTGCAATAACAACAGCAATAAGGGCTCACCAGTTTGTAGGATGAGCCCTTGGCAATCCCAGCAGTTCTCTGGCAGCATTTTGGTCTCGATATGTGTCTCTAACTGGAGTTTAACAAAATCAGCAAACTCACCCCAACTCATGGTGGTGCATCTCTGCCCAAGCTGCAGTGTGTTCTTGGAGTACAGTAACATTTGTACTCCAAAAGTACAGTAATATTTGAGTAACTCTCAATTAGCTTTAACACATAGTGGAAAAAAAACACTTGTTCCAACACCTGTCTTAAAAATACAACACATAACTGAATATTGGTTATCTTTGCATGTGGCTAAGCGCAGTGCAGAAAGCAGAGACCATGCAAGGAGCTCCTGGAGTAACGGTGCCGTCGCTTAGCCCTCTGAGCAGCCCTGGTTTTGAGACCAGCCAGCCCAAATGTGAAGCCACAAGGTTTCCTGGAAGCTGCAAAGCCGAATGGGTGAAGATTCCCCTCACAGGAGTATTCACACATATTCAAACAGCTTCCTCAGAAACGTCCAGAAGCCAAACCCAAAAGAAGCTCATACAAACCAGGGAAGTGAGAAAGCAGCCTGTCAAAGCTCAAGGCTGAGCTTTTGCTTGATGCTTCATTACCAAGCGACAACAGGAGTTTAAGAGGGACAGGCTCACTGGCTCCCCCGCTATTTACACAGCTGACAAATCAACACTTCACCCATTTAGCTGTCTGGTGCAAGTACTGAAACATCGGAACGGAGCATAAATTACTCTGATGAGTCTCTAAAAGGAATTAAGGTTAAAGGACAAATAATGAATGCATTAAAGTGTTAAGCACCAAGCAAAAACTGCAAAATGCTAAACCCAAATTATAGATGTGTACAGAAACAAGCCATTCCTTTAGGCACTTATGTCCCACCAGAAATGTCTCAGTGACAGTAGGACAATCTCTATAAAAATCCTTTTCCTAAGTGATTTGCCACAGTCTTGACCCCTTGCACTCCAGGAGCTGTTTATTGCCCCTGTGAAGGATCTATAGCAAAGCAAGACAATCTCAGTTTTATCCCCAGATGATGAAGTTTTTTCTCCTCATCATCCTCCACTTGTATCTCCTGGGAGTCAGTATCCTGCTATAAGAAGATGGCAGATGCAGTGCTGAGAGAAGACCAATCCTGCCTAGGGTAGGTTCACACCACAAAAGCTTTGGGAAGACCCCTCCTCATTTTCTCTCTGTCACTGAGCCTGTAACCTTTGCAGGGTCTGCACTCAGGGGGTCACCAAGTGCATTGGACTGATGGGGATGGGAGTCCTCTGCTCTCTCTCCATTTCCTTGGTGGCATGGAAACTGAAGTTCTAGTTCCAGTGGGCATTGACCTTCCTGTTCCTCACCTGTTCCACATCTTCTCTTCTAGCTTCTCCAAAAAGACAGACGCAAGGACACCTTAAGGATGATCCTAGTTGGTATCACCTCAAAAGATTTTTAAAAATTCTTGAAGGGACCTCAGATCCCTAAGAAAGCACCTAAGAGGAATTTCCATCGCTCCTGGGACAGTTCTCTTTGCACCAAATAGCTTCATGGGTGATTTGCTGCCCTCTTTAGAGAGCATCAGTACCCATTCGCCAGTGCTCTGCTGTTTACAGGCTGCTACTGCTGGTCATGGGGAGGGACAGCCCATCTCTCCGATGTGCTACCCCTGGACTGTTCCAGTATGTCTGCAACGTCTCTGCTGACTGCCCCTGCTGCAGGACCCCTGAACCCTGGCATCTCCCCCAGTGTTTGCAAGCTCTGCTCTTGACATAAGACCCTCTGCAGGTCAAGCTGTCTCCATTTTTTCCCCTTAGTAGTGAACTGTTTCCTTCTTTACATCCACTAAAGCCTCCTGAGGACCTCTCCAAGGAGTCTACAATGTCAAAACACACTTGTAAACCGTTTATCTTGCAGTTTTCCCAAGACGGAGCCCACAGGCGCTGCCATGTCCCTCTGGGTAAATTCCCACCCTTCCATCTGAGACACGGAGCTACTCCGTGGATTCTTAGCCCCCAAAAACTCCTTCACCTCTTTCCCATTGCATTACAGACTGCACAAGTAAGTGTTTGCAAACAGGCCTAGCCAAAAGCTGAGCCCCAAGCTCCCCACATCCTGACTCAGGACAGATATCAGCAGAGAACTGACAAGATTTGCAATGCATTATCTCATCCCTGCTTTCATCTACATCTTGGTCAATCAGAAGCCAGTTTCCCCACTAAAAATGTCAAACCATCTCAGAAAAGGATGCTTAGAAATACATCACCGCTTTACAGACTCTTATGCTGTTCATAACTCTTTCCATTTTTTTTTTTTAGGATAACATATTGACATCTTGTCCTATAAAATGAAACAATTGGCAGAGTAGTCAGCCACAACGAAACAGCATTTCCGGGCTTGGCTACTCAGCCTGCTGGTAGCAGAGTGCTACCTTACACCTACATAGCTGAAATCAGCTAATAATCTCCCACTGGCCTGTTGCTTTCTCACCCTTTGCACTGTTCCAGCAACAGTACTATTGGGTAACTCCACACCAAAAGGGAACTGCATCTATCCTTCCCTGGACTTTTCCATACCAAGTGCCTTGAACAAAGCAATGGCATTAGGGAGAGGAAGGGATGTTGATGAAAAGTCCACATCTGACCTTGCAGTGAGTCTGCTGTACCACGCAAAGAAGCCAACCAACACTGGAGAAGCAAGGAGGAAAGGAGGACCATATGTCTTACCTCCAGGGATGCCAGCACATTTCTGACTCGTTAACAAACCTGGTTCTTACCCAAGATACTCTCAGATGTCACATTTTTGCAAGACCTAGCGGGCACATCCTTGCACTGGCAGTCCTTGGCTGAGGGAGTGTGAGCTCCATGCTGACTCCACAGACAGTATTAAAGTGTTCTTAAGAAGTGCAATCGAAAAATATATGTGGTTTGGAGTTGTTCTGGTAACAGAGTAACTGGTGCTGTCAAATATAGCTCTCAGAAATCTCAGCAGTGTCTTTGTATTAATCCCTCCATCCTCTAAACACATCTCAAATTTTAGCACAACACCAGCATGATGGGATGCTTAATGCGGAACGTGTGTCCATCTGTATATTCATCCTGGACTCCTGAGCAGTCTCAGCATCCTCTCTGCATGGCTGCAAATACTGGAGCCTATAGGAAGTACCCTGACATCACTACCAGGGCACATCTACTGGATTATGTTGACAAAATGAGGGTGATGGATCACTTTGCCAGGGAAGGGATGGTGAGCATCTGCTGGGACCTGCCCACAGTAGTATCCTGCCCTGGATTGTTTGTTCCAGCAAACATCAGTCGATTGTGCTGTTTCTGAGTGGACACTCTTGAAATCAAATCATCCCTAGGGGAACACGGCACAGGTGAGACTCTTCCTACTTTCTTTTTTTGTTCTGCTTCTGACATTCCCCAAAGCAAGGTGTAGATCCTCTTATTCTTTCTCATCTTTACAGATGCAAACCAAGCATCATCTGAGTGTTACCTTCTGTAAGGTGTCTCCTGGAAGGAGGAAAACCAGCTCTTCCCCACCCAGATGATGTCCTCTCCTGAGCAGCAAGATGGAAGCAGATGCCTTTTCCTTATAAAAGACACCATGTGTGTGACAAATCTGTTTCCACTTTCACCCTAAGCCATTCCCAGGTGCAAGCACAGTTTCCAGGTCTGCTTCACAGACCACATCCTTTCAGCAGAGGATCACAAACCCTGTGTGCACATCACATCAGGTAATAAACCAAATAAATTCCCACATGCTCCCGCCTGTCACTGCTTCTTGTTCTCCTATATCCATTACATTATGCCAACCTGATCCAGCAGCAGGATCAGAGCTGATTCTCAAGATTAATCCACAAAGCTGCTCCTCAGCAAAATCACATGAAGAAAAGCCAAGCAGCTGCTCACTCCATCCTTTTTTTTCCTGCTCAGTGCAAAACCAGGAATCATTATTCAGTGGAAATCTCTCTATTCAGTGGAAAGATAAAGAGACAAATTTCCTTGGTCAAAAAAAGATTTAAACTTGTGCTCTGCTAAGAACTGTAAGTCACATTGCCTGGACAGTAAGCTATGGCTTTGCACACCATGTCAGTGCAGGTATTAAGGTTCCCACAAACACTAGCATAGTCTTAAGATGATGCAAAATGTTCCCTGAAGTTCTCATTTAGCACAGTGAGTACTTCATAGACAAAAGCTGTCTAATATTAGCACTGGGAACCACAGAAGGACTGTCATGGATATATTTCATAGGCAAGAGAAGGGTAGTAAGTAGAAACAATACCTTTTGTAATCTAATTAGTGCACCTAGAGAAAGTAAAGAAGCTGCTGAGTACGTAGGCTATTTTTTTTTTTTCTGCAGAAGATGCCTTTATCCTGCTATTCAACCTTCAAAACAATATGATTATGAACAGTCGTGCAGAATGTAATCAGTTGCTAAATGTGGCAGAAAAACAGGGTTTCCGTGTTTTCCCAAGTCCATATGAAATTTGGGGTGCTTGCCAGGGAAGGAAGTACGTATGTATGTGAGTGTGATGTGCTGGAGTCAGAGAGAGAAGGCAACATGTTTTGTGTTTATTTTCATTTGGGGTTAGTGATGACTCAGAAGGAAGCCAAAAGAAACTTCTACCAACAAAAACAAAAAAATAATCAGGGTGATACACAGGCTTTGCCTGTGTCTGTAAGAATTGAGGGAAGCTGGCATTCTTGTTGGTCTCATCAGTCCCACAGAGGCTGTGAGGGTTTGATGCCCTTGGACCCTCATCTCTGAACCAGCACGGGGCTGGGAAACTCGCAGCTTCTAGCACCTAGAGATTGAAGGGAAGATTCTTCCTCACACCGGGGAAAGTTCACTGAACGCTGGATGAAGTAGCTCAGTCATAACAAACCAATATTTTTAGGCTGAACTTTGTTTCACTGGAAAGTCTCCCTGAAGCTCTTAGATTGAACAGCTACCATAAAGGATCTTCTATCAGCTTTGAAGCCACTAAAAGAGAAAAGACAAAGAAAATGTACCCTGACAGGGCCTGTAAAGCAATGTCCATACGGTTCTGCACCTGAGCTTCTTCTGGGACCTGTGCTTGCTTGTTCAGACCCAGCTGGTCTCTATTTCCTCCCCTGGAAGTTTCAGGGCTGTTCTGCCACCTTCCAGACTGCATCAGGTCTCCTCTACCAAGAGACCCCAGAGAGGAAGGAATCTGTGTTCACTTGCCTGTACAAGGCCTGGCAACATCTTCTTGGCAGGCAAGCAGAAGTCTAAGGGTAAAATTTAATCCCTAATGTAATTCTTCTGTTAATCACTTTGTCCGCAATTAGGCTAAAGCAGGCTTATCAGGTATCTGGGTCAGACCTCCCACTTCCACTTCCATCTACAAGGCTTTATCTTACTCAGATACAGGGAGAGATAAGGGTTAGTCTCCACTGAAGGGAACTCAATTCTATATGGTAATTAGAGGTATCAACATTAAAAATGCAGTTGTACTTCCTCTCACAAGCTTATTGCTTGAAGTAACTCAATTCAAGTGACTCCAATACAACCTAACGCGTTCATTAGCTTCCATGATGAGAGCCCTGAGGCGGCATGTGGTAAGATGCAAAAGGAGGATACATGATGTGGGATGGGATGGGAAAATTGTAAAGATACAGCAGTTCAGTATACAAAACATCTGCAGGGAAAAAAACTGTTGTAGGGAGATCACTGTCAGGGTTCTGGATCTGTGATCAGTGTATTTTAGGAAAGTTTCTGATAAACTACCAGAAGAATTTGTCTTTCCATATTTCTAGCACTGATCTGAAGAACTGGAGAGAATTTCACCCTGTTGCACAGGGAACCTCTAAGGCTCCTGTGGGAGGGAGTGACCTGGTACTCACCTATTTATACTGGGAGGATACGCTCAGATGGAGAAGGCAGGAGGTCATGGGTGCACCAAGCACAGGCTGCGCTCACACCAGCATAAGGCACTGCACTCTGATACCAAAGAGCAGATGATTCAGAGAGGCCAGCAGAACCTGAGTGCAACTGCAGGGTATCTCACCCAGGACGAGGCATGTGATGCAGTGTTCATCATTACCGGCTGTTTTATGACTGATCAGTGACACTTTGGCTCTCTGGTTCTTGTATTACTACATGTGCATACATGTAATCTATTAGGCATGTTCTGAATATGTAACATAATATATTTTAAGCATTTTATATCATATACACTCAGAACACCTAAATATCAGCTCAACCCAAATAAACCGACACAAGAGTCCATGGGTACCACAACTGGCGCTGGCAGAGGTGGTGAGCACCTTGTTGGCAATAGCAGTTTCCAGCTCTGTGTCAAGGACTTCTCTGAGTCATCTTATGTAGTTCTAATGCTGAGTGTCTTACTCTCTGAAACGGTTTTCATAGTGTGTCTGTGACAAAAACGGTGTTGACACTAATCCTGTCACTATACGGGATAAAAATTGCCCAGGTTTGGTGGGAAGAGACGACGTGCCAGCTCTGGGATTGCTCTCCTGCTGTTACATTTAAATTTGTGTGGAAATACATTCTGAAGATAATAACAGATTTAAGCAAAATGTTGAGAGTGTGATAGTAAAGACTGAATTATTTCAACAGATATATTCCCTGTAGAAATAATCAAGAACATTAGGGTAATTTTCAGTCAGCCCTACCAAAGAACAGACACCTCCTGTGAGTCTTGTTAGAAGCAGCACCAGCTGGAATTGTATCAGAGGAATGAACTCAGTGAAAACTGTCCTGGAAATCTTCAAGTTCCAGCTGCCCAAAGCTTGCAGCAAGCACAGGTCAGGTCAGCTTGCTCTTTCCCACAAAACTCCCAGATGCAATCTGGAGGTGGGCACAAGCTGGGACAAATTCCCAGCAGGTAGCTGGGACACAGTGAGCCTCTTCAGGAGGGGAAAAGAGGAGTGTAGCAGAACACACACATCAGAGCATGCCAGATGGTGCTGGAGAGCAGCCTCTTGCCCACTTCATTTGCTAGCCCAACACTGGGGACGTTAACCCTGCTGCATACATCAGAAGCAGGTATGTCACCTCCCCCAAGGCACAGCACAATGTGCTCTGCATTTTCCAGACTAGCTGAGTCTCTCCCCATAAAGTGCAATGTTAGGAAGCCAGTGAGAAGGTTGAGTAGCGGATATAAGGAGACAGTACAACCTGAATCGCTGCTCAGTTAAATGCCTAGAAAGTGAACTAACTGTTGGGACAACCTTCTCAGCACTTGGATAAATCGGCTTTATTTTTTGATAATCCAGCTCCTGTGGATAATCCATCTCCCATACAAACCCTAACCAAGGGTAAAGGCTTAGCAAAAGTATATGTGAGGACAGCAGTACATCCACCCCTACTTCCAGTAATGCTGAGTCACAAGAAGCAATTCAAGCAGGGTGTTTTCTTTTGGATTCCCTATTATTCCAGCAAAGAGCCCAGGTGCTTGAGAAAGCAAACCTCTGGATGGGCAGAGCCAGGCCTGGCTGGGTACCAGCAGAAACAAATTCTGTCAAGGCCATGCCTGTGGATAGGCTGCATCAAGGAGAAAAGCTCTGCTCTTATCAGGACAATGTTTTAAAAAGTGTTTAGAAAAAGTCTTACTTGGGCTGCACAGTAGATTATTTTGCTTTGATCCCAGCAATGAGCTTGAGCCTTGTACTCAGACTTGAGCTGAATCACCAGCTCTGTATGAATCCCTGGTCACCACACTGGAGAAATGAGGCCAGGCCCAGTGCTGGAACAGGAAGCACAGAGGCTGGTGTGCCCAGATAACACAGCCCTTCTTGGTTCCCTTAGTTTAAGACTTAGAGAGGAGGAACCCTCTCTGTGAGCTTTGTGGGAATGGGATGGAGCTATTGGGTAAAGCATTTTTGTTTGGTCCTGAATGCAGGAGTTCTTCTGCAGGAGGTTTTACTCTGATGCAGTAGGAGTTAAAACTTTAACATGCTGAGAACTTTGTCTCAGGAGCTAGTTAAGTTAGGAGCTTGATTGTTTTCAGTTAAACTGTATCTTTTAAACACAAAGCATTTTAATCATGAAATGATACCTACAGTGATGTAGAACAATAGAGCTATCAGTCAGAATTTTTCACAATAAAATGTCTTGTTTGGGAAGGAAAATAACGATTCTCTGCTATGCCATCCTTAAAAACATCCATTTAGGCTTTCGCAGAGAGAAATTATTTTTAAAAAATCAACAACAACAAAAAACCTCTTGTTAAATGTAATCATGATAATTGGTTCATTTTAACTATTAAAATTAAACTGTTAAAATTAATATTAAAGACTGAAGAGCATGGCTCCTTTTCCTCCCCTTTCTTCTTGTGCATTTATACTTTCGTCAAGGTCAAAGCAATTAAGCTTTCCTCTTCTGACATGACCAGCTGCTTGGAAGCCCAGGGGAGCTGGGAAGACAGAGCGTGATTTCAAAGGCAGGATGCTGGAGGGGAGAGTGCCATCTCTTCAGATAAGATGATATGCTAGGGAATATTTAGCCCTTATCACTGTGTAAGTGTGCATGAAACATGGTGAATTTTGCCTTTATTCCTTACTTTAGTGACCACTCTTTTGAACAACAAAGCAACGACTGAACTGAAGACCTCCAGCACATGAATCCGTAAACCTGGAGCATTTGTGGTACCTTCTCTGGAAGATTTAAGTTCAAGCCTGTGACTGTCTATAGAGTAAGGTAGCAGAGTGGCTCATAGCCAGTATCATCCTAGAGATGGATTCGCCTCCTGTGAGTGCAGAGGTCTAGGGGTCCATGGCTCATCTCCCTAAACGTAGCCTTCACGTACTGTTTGAAATGACACCGGGCACCCTGCCTGGACACAGAGCAAACCACGAGCAGCCTGGTGAATGTCTCAGACGCCCTTCGTAATCCCCAGCAGCACCAAGTTCCTGCACTAACGTGACTGAGCCAAGCCTTTGGACTCTCAGGACTGCCACAGACACTTGTACAGCTGACCCACGAACAAACTGCATTTGGCCTTTGGAATTTCTGCATCTCCACCAGGAGCTGCGAGGTGCACAGTGCAGACAGGTTCAGCTGGATCAAGCACTCCCAGTGTTCATTTGTAATCATCAGAGAGAAACTGGTTCTTCCCTTATTTTGGATGAGACAGATCTCCTTCTGAATGTCTAACCCTGACAATATAAGCTTATACGTGCGCGTCTCCAGCTACATGAAAACTGCGTATTTTCTTCACTTCCCAGCTCTCATGAATGATTTAGGCAAACCCTTCTGAGATTTCTCTTCACAGAATAAGGGCTAGTTAGTGTTTGATATCCAGAACTCTATTTCTCAAATCATCAGACTCATAAGTCACAAGTCAGGGTTTCCTCCTGCCCATACTGCTTCTCAATGGACTAGATTCCTCAAAAACGAGTCTAAAGCCAGCACTGGGTCAAGGTAACGGAAAAAGAGGCCTCGCTCAAAAGGATGCTCTGGAAATGAACTTCATTACCTTGAGTGTTTTGGTGATTACTGAATTGCGCTGAAAGCACATGCAGTCCATGGCCAAATCAAGCATTGCCACTGTTAGTCAAACCTGTTTTCATGGACATGTGCGGGCATCTTCTTCAGGGCCTTGTAAAAACCACCTCACTGATCCAAAATCTATGGAGCTTCACAGTAACTGGGCATTTGGTCTCTTTAAGCACTCCGAACTCCCTGCCATAAAGAGGTGTAAGAGGGGGGAGAGCCCACCAGCCAAGGACTGGAGCTCCCCTCCTGGCTCTTATGGCTCTCAGCATTACATTGGTGAGCCTTCCTCTTCTCTGTTAATTTGCTTCCCTCCTTTCCCAGCTGAGCTGCTCTTCCTGCAACAAGGCTGATTGTGTCTTGCTGAGGTCTCCATCCTTCAGTGTGGTGTCCCAGTCTCTCAGCTGGAAACTAAGGCTTATAGCAAATAATAAAAACATGCTGGATGGGCTCAGAAGTCTAACACATCATCTTAGCACACAGATTCCTTAAAGGATAATGTAGAAACCCTCCCCAAGCAATTCCACTATCAGTTCTCATCTCTGTCACTACTTAATATCTCATCTTTTTCATTAAAACCCTCCATTTACCTAAAACCACAGACCTCACATCTGGGTTAATTCTACAGCAGTGGATCTCATTTGTATGTAAAAATATGTCAAATGATGCACCACTGTTTTTTAAAGAAGCTCATTCTGGTTTTATGCTAACAATTATTTCCTTCCCTCTGTTAGGCTGCTATTATTGTCACAGTTGTTTAAGAATAAAAATTACAGATGCATGGAAGAAAGCCTGTGAAACAGCACCCTGTCAAAATCAAATACTTTTAAGTTTTCCCTTCCTCCCAAACTATTGCAAACCCAATCATTTCTGACATAGTGGTAACCCCTTACTTTGAAAGGGTTTGGTGATACCAACTGCTGGTTCCCTGTGGTGTAGGAGAGCAGTTGGCCAGCACAGGAACGAGCTTTTTCATTGCCAGGCATCAAAAAGAAGCTGTCCCATCTAACTCTGGGCATCTGTGGTAAGCGTCTGAGCATGAAGTGACATATCTAGTCTCCCCATTGCAGTACCACCAAGGTAAGTGGGCATCTGTAGAACACATGTCCTCTTCTTGAGGTCTGCCTTCAGGTGAGATGAATTGTGCCCTAAAAGTGTTTGAAGTGAGTCACTATAAAGGGATTTACACGTGTGCTCTGTAAAGGTTTCATTCCTACCCTGGCATCTCATTTAGGCACCTACTTAAGCATCATCACATATCAAATGTTGAGCTTGATGCACCCTCAGGTCCTTCTCCATTCTGTGCCAACAAAGTGTTCCAGAGACATAAATCTGTTGTGTCCCCTGTGGATCCCCCATGGCTCGCTCCATGGTGAGTTACCACTTACCAGGGAATCACAGGCAAAGTATATCTGAAACCCCACCTCCTCTAAATTAAACCCCTAAATCGCACCAGAATTTCTTCTGCAATCAGCCCCTTGAAAAGTAAACTATCTTCTAAGGCAAAGTATGAGAAACTAAAACCAGTTGGTTAATGTTTTGCCAACCTCCTACATGAGTTATCTTAACTTTCTCTTTAGGCAGACCGTTCAAAAATTATACTTCATAAGTCTTTTTCTGAATCAGAGAGAAAATGTTTCTCATAAGAAATAGATAGCTAACAAAGCACCACAATGAATTATGTCTTCTAATCTTAATAAGAAATCAGGTGGTTTACCTTGGGGAATACTGCATACACTGTTCGCTGTAGACTCTTACAACATACATCCCCACAATTCGCATGAATCCACCCTTTCAACTCTCTCTGTGTGTCTGGGAGCTGGCATGGCTGACCCTCTCTGCGAACATTACCAGGACGAACACCACTTAGCCATCTATTGAAATTGTCAGCTGGCTCCTGCTGTGTTCACTGCCTGGGGATCTTGCAGACAAAACCTGCCAAGTGCACAGTTTTCTGTCTTACCACAGTGCCAAGATCCCACAGGGTTTTTGTGAAAGCAAAGGTTTGTCTTCTATCTATTGTCTTCTATTGGTTTCCCTCTCCTGTGTTACACAATATAATCACTTCATGCTTTGGGAACACAACTCCTACACTGGAGATTTTTAAACTTCGGTTGCAGTAAAAATCTAGTAAATGCATCATCTGCCATGGAACACAATTCTCAGCTGATGTCAGGGTCATCATTCTGCCCCTGCTTTTGCCAGAAGTTCTCAGATGCTCGTATGAAAACCATGCTGTTATTTGCTGGTGTGAGTTATAGATACATCTGACAAAGCTGCAGACATTTTTTTTTCTTTTGAGCATCACTCTTAGGCATTCAAAGCTGAAGCAAGGTTTCAAGCCCTACATGAAATCTGTTGCCTTGAGACTGAGCCTCCACAGGCCAATGGATTGCTAGGAAAAAAGGATAGCTAATTGTGTTACTGGTAGTTTGGAAGCAAGGGGTTGAAGGTTCTGTCTTTCTCTGTTTTGTTCAATTGCCACGGGTAATTTTAATGCAGATAAGATGTCTGTGATTTCTAGAAAGGGTGGGTTCATAACTTGATAAAATGCTGACTGATTAGAAGCATTTCTCAGTTAATGACCATCAATTAATGCTAATCTCCAGTGAGTGGCAAAGAAAATCACGGATTCCTTCTGGCTACACTGCGCTGTCTACACAGATTAAATGACATTCCTCCCTGTAATGGTGAATAAACAATGAGTGAGATTATCAGTGCATAATTCAGAGATGTGGCTGCTGAATCTGAAGCATGCTCTTTGTTCTTGCCATGAAACCCTTTGTGGGGACCTGGTCCCACCATGTGCTCACTCATTTGTAACCAGGAACAAAGACGTCAGTCTTCCCAAATCACTGGTGACCATGGAAATATACCTTGATGGTGTTTTCTTCCCTGCAGCATGGAACATAGAGCTGTCTGTGACATTGTCATCCCTGGAGGTGGTAGAATTACAATAAGGGTGGTGAAGCACTGGCACAGGTTGCTCAGAGAGGTGGTGGATGCCCTGTCCCTGGAGACCTTCAAGGTCAGGCTGGACAGGGTTCTGGGCAACCTGATCCCGCTGTAGGTGTCCCTGTGCACAGCAGGGGAGTTGGACTGGATGGCCTTTAAAGGTCCTTTCCAACTCAGACGATTCTATAATTCGAAATTTAGATTTGCCCTTGACCAAACATATTACTTTTCTCGGTAAGTCTCAGTCTCCAGAGACATCCAAATAAATTCCAGCGGTGGCTCTGGCACAGCACAGCAGTACTCCACTAGTCCAATAACCAGATTTTCACCTGTTTCATGACTTCCTTCCCTCTGAAAGACAGGAAAAGCTACAGAAGTACAGAAACACTCTCTGCCTTTGTGGCAGGGAATGGCAGGGCTCTTCTGAGAAAGGGACAACAGCACTGTGGCTTTCTTGGCATCAGTCTTGTAGGGCTGTCATGTACCTCGAGGTTTCTAGGTGGTCTCTGGAGATTTTTGGTTATGAGCTTAGGGAGGCTACAAATAATAAAGTCTGCACCATCACCTCAGACTGCCCAGGCTCTGCTCGTGCAGCATCACTGTTCCGGCTTGTGGCTCCTGGTCCATTTCAGGAGCTAGCATTCTCGTGGATTGGTTATCAGTTGTCTCAACAGCTTCTGGAGTTAAAAAAAAAAAAATACAATAAAAAACACAAAAAAAAGCACACACAAAACAAAACATAATAATGTGCTATCCCAGCAAGCATCACAGGAACTATGAATGCATGTGTTACCTAACACTAATAGGAAGTAATTATTCCTAATGACAACTTTTATGTTGATCATGTCAGCTGTAAGCAGCACCTTTTTGGAGCTTGGGTCATGAACTCAAAAAGTTTAACAGCCAGCCTTAACACACATCCTCCTGGCAGATCACAAAGAGAATGGGGAAAAACTTTTCTTGGTCAACACCAAACCAATACAGATAACCTGAACAGCTCCTCTGAAAAGGCAAGCTTTGTGCATCCCCCTGTATTTTCATCCTACTAAGTGCTATTTTGCTCCCTGACAGCTTACAGAAACATTCATTACCATGGGACATGGCTTTTGTTGCACGGTGTTAGTACATGAATGCAGTCCAAGACAATGCAGGAAAGCAGGGATGGCAAGAACACACTCTCCTCCCACGTTCGTGCAGTTACTGTGGATTAAATTAAGAAATAAAAGACAGGAATATTTGGTAAAAAGCAAGTATCTGGGAAGCAGCTGTCTCCATGTGAGCAAGTCACCTTCAGGTCTGAAGTCAGTAGAGATCTAGTCAATCTGGTCAATGGAACATGAGGCGCGGTTCAGACATGTACGTTGGCATGAGCCAAAATAAGCCAGATGAATCACGCTGTCGAAGTGACTGTGTTCTCCTTGGACGGCAGAGGAGTCTAGACTGATTAGTTCAGCTGCAGACATTTATAGATGGGACCATATCCTCTTATACTTTGACTATTTTGTTGGTGTCTGGGTTGTTCTCACTATCTTAATCACTTGATTTCTCTACACGGTGTGATTAAACGATTGTGATGTTCCTGAGAACTTCAGTTACTGTTTCACTCACTGCAACACTGCCTGAAGTCACGTTATTATGGAGAATCGCAGGTTGCTTTGAAAGAAAAGACAAAAAACGTGGAAAACCTTTTTGTAATCTTTTTAAGAAGCTTCATGATTTTAGGAAGAAGAGGTTTAACTTGAGCTTTTGCGCTTTCAACAAGCATTTCTAAGCAGCAGCTGAGATTTTTGCTTCAAAAAAAAAAAAAATTCTCCATTTATCAGCTTGAATGTGCTGAGAAATTCTAAATGCTAACAAATATCTTCGTTCCTGACTGGTGTTTTTCTCAAGAAGAGGTCAAAGTGTACATGTTACCCAAACATCAACTTGTTGAACCCTTTCCAAAGCCAATGCCCTCACTGGGGTTTTTCAGCAATTTCCCCAGGGAAACATTCTGTTCTGTGCCTCCATCATTGAGCAGAGAGGTCTCTTGAGAGCCCCTGGATGTGAGAAGGTTTTTCCTCTGGAGGAACTCAAAGATTGTAAACAACACAAGTGAAAACACTCGGCTACAAGGACATCTAAAGCATAAAAAAGTAATTGGTATATGTATGTATATGTGCACCAGATCACGTGTATGCTTCTGCTCACAACAAGGAAGATTCAAATTAGGTGTCTAAATGCGTTTATTGCCGTTTGAGTGGCCTTGAGGTATTCCAGATACGCAAACAGGGAAGAGAAATATGAAATGGAGCCTTTGGAGACTTGCAGAAGTTAGAGCTGCTGGGACATGAGCATCTCAAAAGACACCAGTTTGTCAATGGTTTATCCATTGAGAAAAGGCTACACTATCTTCCAACACCAGCCTCACAGGTGTAAGCAAGACCCTTTGCAGACTTCATCCCACCTCTCTTTGGTGGCCCAGGCTTCTAACCTAAGCCAGATGCCTCGTGCCCCTGTTAGGGTTAGGGTCAACAGAGGGAAAAAGGGTGCTCTGAAGGATATCTCAGTCCCCTTATCTTCAGCATGTTACCTTGGGATGGGCTGAGTCATCACATCTTTCCACTGACAACAGAGGGAGCCTACTGACTAGTTAGAGCAAGGCTGCCTCAGAAGTCTGAAGTTAGCTCCGGTGGTTGCATCCCAATATGTTGCTCAGGGTGAGCAGTTATCAGGATCTGCTCTGCAGCAAGATGCAGTGTGCCTGGAAGAAGGTGCCAAGGCAGCAAGAAGGAAAAATGTGGAGGAGGAAAGAGTTTACAAGTACGTGGCTGGAATTGTGCCACCTGTGTGGATTGTTCCAGACTTTGTGGATTGGACGAATGTTTGTCCAGAAATCCCATGCTTTCACTCTGCACGAGCACACTGAAATATGCCCTACTGTGCTCCTCACAAAGAGAAAATGTGGGGTCTCATTATCACGCAAGGTTTCTGGCCATGGGTGGAAGCCTGTTTGCTTTGTAATTAATTTTCACTGCCCAACCTGTTGCTTTGCTCAGTGTGGTAGCACCAGTCAACTCACAAATAAAATCACACACTGCAATGCCATAGGGGCTAGGTGGGTCAGGAGCAACCACAGGAAAAGGGTTCCACTGCATGGTTAACATCACCTGAGGATCAGAAGGATGGGATTCATTATGAAAGAAGCCTCCTTCCAACAGCCAGGTGAGCTTTTGTTAGAAAGACCGTGAATTCTTCCTCCGGGAAGAAATACTGGGAATTGTTGCCTGAGTTGCCTGGGCAGGCTAAAGGTTCTCCATCACTGGAGGTTTTTAAGCAGACGCTAGCCCAGTATAATGTGAGCAGTACACTTCATGCAAGAAAGATTTAAAGACAGTCTTATTTTTATAAATCTTCATGCAAAAACCTG
>VXAV01006933.1:22948-47332 GCA_013399715.1 Alectura lathami | reverse complement strand
GTACTACGATTTAGTATGTAGTCTTCAAATTAGAGGGAAATGAGTAGTTGTGTACATTTGACTGACATTGTTTGTATATGGGTAATCATGCCCATAAGGTCTGCTGTGGTTTAACCCATCAGAGGGAACTNGCAGATAGAAAAGACAGAAAAGAGACCCAAAAGCAAGTGAAAAGGAAAATAATAATAGTAATAATAATGGTAATGATACTAATATAATATGTATTTACAAAGTTAGTGGTGCACACCACAATTGTTCACCATCCACTGACCAATGCCCAGCCACTCTCTGAGCAGTGGCATCCCCCCTCAGATAACTCCCCTCCATTTTGTGTTTTTTTTTTTTTTTTTTTTAAATCACATGATGTCATATGGTATGAAATATCCCTTTGGCCAGTTTAGGTCAGCTGTCCTGGTTCTGTCCCCTCCCAGCTCTTTGTGCCTCCAGCCCCCTTGCTGGCAGGACAGTACAAGAAGCTGAGAAACTGAAATGTCCTTGGCTCTGTGCAGCACTGCTCAGCAACAAGTAAAACACCCTTGTGTTATCAACATTGTCTCCCCCAGAGCCAAAACATAGCATTATACCAGACACTACAAAGAAAGTTATCCCCGTCCAAACTGAAACCAGGACAGGACCTGAAATGGATCAAGGTTGTCAATACTTCCCAACACTTCACCAATTTGAATGCAAGTTTCTAGATCAGGGATTTTAAAGTGTAATACCTAAAGATTTAAATAAATTGCAGGACACCAGATATGTTTTCAGGTGTTTTGGGATGGTTATGTATGAACATGTTTATGTATGCACACATCCAAAATTCTCTTGGATCAAATATCTTATTTCCTGGATATCTTCTATTTCAGTTTAGCTCCATTGTCAAACCTATGTACCAGCTGTCTATCATAGCAGCACTGATCACCTTAAAACGCAACTATAATAGAACTACGTCGTTGCTGGAAATTGTTATATGTGGAGATCGGCTTTCCCTTCTTCATATCATCTGCAAACAAAATTTATATCATACTGCTTCAAGTGAAATCTACTGAATTTAACGCCAATTTACATTTCTGTGTATTCTGAGCATCTTTTGACCAGAACAGAACTTCTGTCTTACCAAAATATGAATTCAAGAAGGGAGGCTGGTTAGAATAGTTCTCTCATGTTCTGGAAATTCTGAAGTGGACACTGTAAGTATTACAAAAAGATACACACTTCAAAATAGATAGAGATGGAAGACATTGGGTGAGAAGAGTATCAGGATTCATCTTGCGTTCTAGGCTCTCTTGTCTTCCAGATCCCTACTTTCTGTGTCCTGCTGGCTTGCACCACATGCATAGAGCTCCTGGCAGTTTTGTGAAGAAGTGCTACAGAAAGGAACATGAAATAACAGAATAGTAGGAATACTTCTGATAAGAAACCAGAGACTTTTTCCAAAGCCTGGGCTGGAAGGTGAAGTACTGAGTGAGTAACTCCAAGGGGAAACCTAATAAGACAACTTAAACTAGTAAGCTGATCTAAGTAACCGTGCCACTGAAGTTTGAGAAAGGACTCCTTCAGTAAGTCAAATTCCTGAAAAATAAGGATTCTTCTATCCCTTCTACGTATTAACTCACTTAGGTGAGTGCTAATAAAAGTTGCCTCTTAGATTTGAAGAATTCCATACTGCTGATCTTTTCAACAGTGAAAAAGTCACCTGTATCAACACTGATTCTGAGTTTACTCACACTATAGAACATAAAAATATAATGCTCATCTATGTATCAGCAACAGAAGAAAATTGGTGGCTGCTAGAGATACGGAAGAAGTTCAGGTTTTTATTAAAAGGAGTTTTAATTGAAAACTGTGGTTGTGTATTTTTGAAGTGAGAGATGGGCTTCCTAAAGAGTGGCAGTATTGCTTTAGCAATTTCCATTTGTTAATAGCTGTCAAGGGGGAATATAATAATACACAGGTATAATTAGCCATTTTAATAATCTATCTATATTCAGGGTCCAAAGGAGATCAAAACAATATGCATACCCTTGAGTACTCAGAGTTCAATGCTCTTGTTAAGAAATCCTCTTTTAACAATCAGCAAAATTCTAATTAGCAAAACCTAAGCATTTTACAATGAAACACAGAATGGGAAACAATGACAGAGCACTGTTTCTTCAAGACAGACAAAAAAAAAATGATCCTCTCTTTTTAGCTATGGAAGTAGCTATCATTTTAGGGACTAAGTGTGCAAGGTGTTGTGTGCTATGAGCTTGATGATAGGCTTGGTCAATACAGTGGCAGAAGAGGGATGAAGTTATGTACTCAGACTACATCTGTTAGAGAGAGATTGTCAAATTTAATGAGAACAAATAGCAGCATAGGAATAAGTTGAAAAGCCAGGGCTGCTGCCTTCTGATAATTGCAGTGAGACTGTTACAAAAGTGTTTCTATGTTTAAACCACTTTCTTTTTACATTCCTTTTAAATTTAATTTGCAGTGCTAGGCTGATAGCTCTTCATGTAGATGCTACATGTAATTGGAATGAAAATGGTAAATAATTGAAAAGAAAATTTGGTAAGATCAGGGAAAAGTCTATTTACTTCAGTCTGCAATAACAGTGTGATGTATTGTTTTATCAATATTCTCAGAAAAAAAAATGAAAAATATATGATATCTTTCACATATGTACCTTCATATGGAATGTGGTGGCTGAGAATTAGTAAGTCTGTACTACCATGTTTAAAAAATAATATCTATTTAGGTATAGCTTCTATGAGCCATGTGTCCTATACTAAAATATAGGTCTTGGGTCTTCTTGGAAAAGTTATTAATGGATTTTAATTTGACATCATACTTAGCCAGCTGATGGAGAATTAAATACTTCATTAACATTTACGCAGTATTTCTGTCTTACAGCAACCTATGCACTGACTAACATTTGTGTTTTCAGGAAGTGTCCTGAAGAATTAAATAACATCAGCATTATGAATGGAAATTGGGCTAAACTTTACAAAAATGTAACATTTCATACTATGTGTATACTTTTTAAAATAGGAAATCTGTGCCATTTTTCATCCTTCAGTGACATGTGTTGTATCGTTTTCTATCCTTGCTAGATTTTTGACAAGAACAGAGTCAAAACTAAAACGTCTTACCTAGTTCATTTTGTTGCTGATATTTTCAACTTTGCTAGACAGCTAAGCTAGCTCTGACTAGTAACAAGAGTTTAAGCTATTCATTGTTCGTAACACACATTATTTATAAGGCATTCATCTATAGCTCAGGTATAGAAGTAGGCATGTCTCTCATCTTGTCAAAATGACAAACTTTTTGTCAATTCACAAGCACTCACACCTCTTGTGAGGGAATGGATCATTTACCTGAAATCAGGACAGACACTTCAGCTGGGAAATGTTTATGCTCACTATGATTGCTGCTGTTGCAGTATCTGCTTTGAACGCATGCACACACAGACACAGAAGCTGTAAGACTAATCTACAGGCATGACCTGAGCCACACATTAGCTTCTGTAGCTAATGGTCTGAACTGAAAATATCAATCAAAGAATATTTGTCCCATGGATTAACACTCATAAAATGTCCCCAAAATATTCTATATTTTTAGCTTGTATAATTGATCAGACATTTACAGTATTGGCAAAAACGAGCATTTGAAAATCAGGAGTCATTCCTGGAAATAACAGATTCTAAGTTCCTTTGTAGCAAAGCACTATTTTTTAGCCATATGGCACTTAACGATTTCCTGAGCTCTTCAAGATTCCTAGCACAGCCACAAGGGAATGGGAAATCTGCTTTATCTTAATATTTTTAAGTGAGAGATGAGATTATGCCATTATATGACTGCAGGAGTGAGGGATTTAAATCAAATTCCAAATTCTGTGAGAAAATAAAATTGAACAGTTATCAAAAAAGAGAGACAGACAAAAAGCAGAATGAAGAAAATGATATCTCTTTTCATTACTATTATAACCAGTTGAGGAAATTAAAAAGGGGATGAATCTTTCTGCTTTCTAACTGGAGAAGCAAGGAGAAGGTATGAATTAATGCTAGGGGGTAGTGCCAAGTAAAAACTGACCAAATTAAAATTGCTACAGATAAATTGGGATGTCACCTCCATCACGCAAAATCCTGCTGGAGAGTCCTAAAATAGGTGCTCAGGGGCACATTTTCTGGAAGGAAGAAGAGAGCAGTAATGTCTCTCCCTGAGGTTACGTTACTGTGCTGAGTCACTCCATACGTCAGGGGATGGCAAAAGCACTGTAGCAGAACCCAGCCCCTCAGGCTCTTCACAGCCACTGTCACACCACAATCCAGGCTTCCCAATGCCATGCCCACTGGAGAAGGAAGGTCATTCTGTCCCCAAACAGCCATGGTTTCTTGGAAGTTCTCACATGTACTTTCAAACAACTGTCTGCCCAGATAGAAGTAATCTTTTGTGAACCTCTGTGTCTTTCAGAGGGAGACAAGTGGAGAAAGAGGCCAAAGAATGCTCTCCATGAGCTATACTGGCACACAGCTTGTGTGCAAAGCTACCAGCCTCTGAGATGCCTTTGAGAAATGAATGCAATGCACTTTTGATTTTATTATACATGAATGAACAGGTAAGAGCATTAGTTAAACTCCTTTATCAGCCAGTTAGCCTTAGAAGAAATAGGGAATAATGGTAATTCTATAATTGCAATTCTATAATTGCATCATCATTTTAAGACCTTGCGTGATCTAAAAGAGACAAGATATATTCAGAAGTGTCTGGGGAGATGCTGTGGCAGTTCAACGCACTGCATGGATAGTTTGCACATTGTTTCACCCCAATGGCTCCCCATAATGACAAAATTAATGGCAGCAGACTTGCCATGGGGCAGGCTAGGTGTGCCCAATAGCAATGCCAACTGCCAGGCAGCACAGGAATTTCAGCCAGTCATGCTTCCTCTGCCCAGTTCTGTAAGTGCTGAGGTCTGAGGTTGCTGGGGAGGACCTGGCATAGAGCCCACAGGGGACAGCCTTAGTGCCAGAGGGATCACTGCAGGGGCCCAGGAGGTCAAAGCCTGGCCTGTGGGCCAGGACCATTGTGTTGACAATACTGGTGCTGTCCTGGTCTCCCCTGTCCACCCACCATGGGGCAAGGAGGTTATATGAGGAATTGCTGTGCTGATTGCTCTCTTGGAGAGGGCATCTCCCCATAGTGGGACCTGGATGTCAAGTCCCTCACTGGCTTGCTTTGGTACCTGAGCCCATCTAATCCCCATGCTGTCAACTCATTCTCAAACCATGGCAGACACCAATATCACAGGGCTGGAATAAGCACTGCCTCAGTGGCATCAGGGTGCAGGCCATGCTAGGAGTTCCCTTTCAGGCAGGAAAGCACTCCAGTCCATCACGTTATCATGGCATTTCCCTTTTCTTCATCCTCCTTTTTTTCAGCACGCTCGTACCTCAATATCCCACCTCAGGCCCCTCCTAAATGAACAATCTGTCCCCTAAATACTTGTTCTTTATTGGTGTCATGTTTGCTACATGTGAAGAAAAATTTGGTAGTTTTGATATCAGCACATAAATATTCGTATTTTTAAATACGTATAGTATTATTGTTTTGATTATCTAAGTATTACTAGCCTCTCAAGGATCTACTGCTCTGCAGGTCCCCAGTACTCCTCTTTAACCACCTGATAAATACACCTGTTTCTCCTGTAATTCCCCTGAAACCTACTTTGAAATCCAGCTGTCTTTCAGGGAACCATCTATAGCTTCTGTTTGCTTCTTGCATTGCTATCTGTCACATCTGGCAATTTCTCATGTCATTCTCCATCATCTCTTACATCCTCTTTAGTTAGCTTAACCTCAGACAAAAGACTATTCAGTGCCTTAGTCACCTGCCTGCAGACCTAACAGTACATACCACCTAGTTTTTGCATCAGAAAACAAATGAGAAATTCAATTACACTGGAGGTTCAAGAAGATTCTTGTCACAAATATATTAGAATGATTTATATCAAGAAATGGTGTCTATCAAGGTATGAAACTATATATATTTGGCTCACCAATATTGAAAAGTAAATCCAACCAAATAAATATTATATTGACTGCACTTGAATGAATTTATGAAACTGACATTTACATGACAAATAAATACTTGAGTGCAGATCTGGAAATTTATCTGTTTGCATTTTCTCATAGATCTCAAATCCTTAGGTTTAGGCAGAACTGTTCCTATCTTTAACATAAAACTGCCTTTTTAAAATATTTTTAATGCCATTCTAAAATATTCACTTTCATAATCAAGTGTAATCGTTGGCCTGATGCCTTTTATAAAAGCACTTACAATGTACTACACCTTCATTTTTATTTCTTCAACGTGGGCAGACTGGCAGAGGTGATCTCTTCTCTGTCAAAGGTTTTATACTGATGCCAAATAGTCTTTCATTTTTACATTACCTTTTCTATATTTTTCCCTTATCTACAGCTTTGTTCACTTTGCCTGCCCTTTATTACTTTAACCCCTGATCATTCATCTCTTTCACAGTATATTATTTTCTTACATATGATTGGACATATTTTATTAAAATTGATATTATCTAAAGTAATGGGTTGTTGGTTATTTGTTTGTTTGTTTGTTTGTTTGTTTGTTTGTTTGTTTTTCCCTAAGGTGGTAAGTTCCAGTTCTTTAATTCTAAAGCCAACGTTTCCATGCTAAAAAGAAATGGCATAAATATAATGTGTGTTGTGTTTTAAAACACTTCCATTCACTGAATTTAGTGGGAAGGGAGGGGATTTAGTGACATTGATATAAACTTACAATTAAAGTAGAAGCATGTTCTTACAGAAAAAGTTCCAAGGTTTTATAAATGGATATGTGATTTTTTAAAATGTTCTGTGAGGCTCAAGTTGTCCACAAGTAAAGGTCTATTTAAACACTAGTGCAGACAAATCATTGAGCTATAGGTCTTTGGCAAGTCACGACACTCATAAAATGAGTTACAGTGGCTCTAAAGTCATCCAAGAATCAATAGTTTTGTGTAGGCTCTTATTCTGTGCAATAGATGTGATTGCAATTCACCACAACATTTGAGTTGCTGACACATAGAGTTGATGACACTAGTACTTTCTTGCAACCTCCATTCTTATCAGAATTTAGGCTCTACCAGAACTAGTTGCTTTGAATTAAAAACCATATTTATATTTGTTTGATATTTGTGGGGGTTGTTTTTGCTTTTTTTTTTTTTAACTTTTCGATGAATTGGCAATTCGATGAAGCGGCACACTCTCATCGGGCTAGCAGATAACACCAATCTGGGGCATGTAGGTGATATTCTCAAGGACTGGGCTGCCACCCAGGCAGACATGGAGAAGCTGAATTTATGGGACAATAGGAACCTTATGAAATTCAGCAAGGACAAGTGCTAAGTCATTCACCTAGGAAAGAAAAGCCTGGGGCCTGGCAGCTCTGCTGAAGAGACTCTGGGGTGCTAAGTTTGGTGGGTAGCAAGTTGAGCTTGAGCCAGCAGAGAGCTCTGGCAGCCAAGATGGCCCACAGCATCCTGAGCTGTACTAGCAGGTGCATGGCCAGTAGTCTGAGATCATGCCATTAATGCTACATCCAGTTTGGGCCCCTAGTACAAGAAAGACACTGATAAACTGAAGTGAGTTCAGTACAGGACCACCAGGTTGGATAGATTCTGGAGCACCTGCCCTGTGAGAAGAGGCTGAGGAAGCTGGGCTTTTTCAGTCTGGAGAGGAGATAGCTCTAGCTGGGACAAAACAGCTCTCCAGTGCCTACAAGGAGGTCATCAGGAAGACAGACTCTTCACAGTGGTGCACTGGCACTGAAAATAAATTTTTATAGGAGAGTTTCTGGCAGAAACAAGAAACATTTCTAATGAGAAATATTTTCTCAGTGATGATAGCCCAGCTGTGGAGCAGCTTGCTTAGAGAGGTTGTGCAATTTCCATCCATGGAGGTTTTCAATATAAAGCTGTATAAAGCTGGACTGATCTCATAGCTAACCTTGCTTTGAGCAGGGCTGCCTGAGGTCCCTTTTGCCCTGAATTTATCCTATAATTCTGTGAAATTTTTGTGAATAATACAGAATCCCTTAAAACTGCCAAAAGCAAAAATTAAAATGACACAAGCATAGTCAAAGTGCTTTTCTGTGTTAATCATATGCATCCCTTGTAGGATTTTAATTTTACTTATCCAGATAGTATTCTTGACTATCATCCTTTGTGGCTACATTTGAAATACCCTAAAATCCCCAACTGGGTCAATTTACCACTACAATTCGATAGAATATATATGCATAACTTTTTCTTGGTGCTTGTATGTTCCCCAGCTGTTTTCTGATGCTGAATTCTGCAGTTAGGCCAATTTTGACTGTGTAGCTCACAGAAAACCCACATAACCAGAGAACACTATGAGCCCCATTATGCCAATCTTGATGGTTGAAGCAAACTTGAAGAGCCTCAGCTGGAGTTTCTAAAACAAGAAATGCTAAGCTAAGTGGGACTAGTTTATCCTTCTGGTTACTTTGCTAATTCCAATAAGCTGATTAAGGCTTAATCGTCTTATAATTTTGAAAGGAAAGAAAGAAAGGAAAAGAAAGAATGGAAGGAAGGAAAGGAAGGAAATAAAGAAAAGGAAGGAAAGTAGAAAGGATAATGAAGAAAGAAAGAAAAATATTAAGCAAAGGCTACATCTACTTACAAATCCAAACCACTCGATACAGCCAAACCACCTGATACATACAGAAATAAAAATGTAAGTTTTGAGCATACATTCTTGTAATACAAACGCACAAACTGTGTTTTGCTATATCCAGATCCCACCATACTCACAAAAGTGTACTACTGCTTGAATATTATTCCATTTTGGAATAAGAAAGAAAATTATTTACTAATCCAAAATACAATGTGCTGGAAAAAAATGCCATTTTTCTGAGTTTTGTAAAATAAATCCTGAAATACTGGATTCTACACATGAATTATTGGAAACAGCAAATATTTTCTTCCTTGAACTTTCTCAGGGATTTGTAAACTTACATTAAGTTAGCTCTGAATTTTTAACAGTATTTTAAGGAAAATTATCTGTCTGAGGGAGTTTAAGCAATATGAAATTAATAGTGTATTTATTCAAGAAATACAAACATTACTTTTACTCTTCTGCCCCCAAAACAACAATGTGCAATATCTCTTGTTTTTCAGATTTAACAGAATACATACATGAGCTAAATATTTCTAAACATGCATGTATAAAAATTGTTCACTCTTCATAAAATATATATACACTGGCATGAAAACATCTTTTACTGCTTTATTTTAACCCTATTTTTTTTTTTTTGATAGTAAATAACCTCATTTTTTCACAAATTAATTGCAGAAAATTTTGTAAGCAAGGTAATATATATATTTTCCCTGGAAATATGTAAGAATTTTAGAAGGCTATTAGGAAGACAAAAGTATTTTTGAAGTAGTGAACCTTACAGGCACTTGAAAGCACTAATCTGGAGATGGAAAATGCAGTGGATATGCAGCTAGAGGCTAAACTGAAGAGTGAAGATTCTCTCAGGAAATACAAAGAAGATATTTTAAAATTTCTGTATGTAAATGTATTTCCTACAATATTTTGCAACATAAAGAAAAATAATAGTAATACACACACACACACACAAAAGAAAAAAAAAAAAAAAACAATGTGTTATTTGGCACAAATTAAGTAGATTTATATGGAAAAGCTGTTCAATGTCCACAGAGGAGCATAGCCAGAAAAGTGAACCGTAGATACTCCTTTAGAATCTACTGAACCCTTGATTACAAAGGGTTGGTCATCTGGATGGGTGAAAAATCCCTCACATAGTGTTAATGATAAAAAATTACTTTTTTTTTAGTATCTTGGCCAGTCAGTAATGGAATATCACAAATTAAATTGTATAGAAATCACGCTGTTATGATCAGATGTTAACAGCTGTTAATTTACACAACTGGAAAGGCTTCTGAGCTTTTACGCTAAGGCTGAAAAGTTCTGTAAATCATTGTCTTTCCCCATAGACTGTCTTTGTACCTTTTCAATTTTCCAGTGACAGTGTGAAAATGAAAAACATCATATTAATTACATTCATTTTTCTTTCTCTGTACACTTAAGTAAATACATATTTTTAAGATTAGCTGTCATGTGGAGGTGGAAAAATCTGTGTTCATATTTTGAGGGATCTAATCTAATGCAAGAAGTAAATGGAAACAAAATTATGTTTGGCTGGTAAACTCCTTTTTCCAGACATGGTGGTACTGAGCCATGTTTCTAGTTAAAACTTTAGAAACAGAATAATGTTGCAGCTGTTTTATGTTCATATAAACCAGTAAAAAAAAAAAAAAGGTGAAGAAAGTCAATATAGGAAACAAAATGATCAGCTGAACCTGCCTCTATTGCTTAGAATTTTTTTTCTAAATGATATGTCAACATGTCAACACTCTTTTGTTTTAGTAAGATCATTTAGGCTTTCATCTGTCTTCAATAACCGCTCATACAGTTATTTATAAGCCAGAAAATTATTCTCTTTTTCACCATGAAAAGACTATTTTCCTCCTTTTGCTCATAAATTGTAAGGCTTGTGTCTAAATTTATCTTCTCCCAAAGATCTCTAGAACTGCATATCCTAAACTTCCATACTAACAGCTAAACTTTCTGGCATACTACAGGCAGAATATTTCATTTGATAATTTTACAACACGGTGCTACCTATGGAGTCATTAGGCAATAAAGAGGAGGATCATAGGTGAGATCTGTCCAGAAGGAAGTGTTTTTCCCTCAACTTGAGAAGAAAAGATGTGCAGCCTTTTGCCACTGACAGTCATAAATAAGTTGCCTTTGTATGATGGTTCTTCTGAATCTCCTCCTGATGTGTGACTAGCTCTCTAAAGCTGCAGAGATCGCACCAAGCTTAATGCAAGTGTACAGAAATGAGTAACAGAACTCACATTATCTTCCACAGATCCCAAAAGCCGTATTCTTAGTTACATGGCATGGCCATTAGTTCTCCCACTGGCTTTATCAGAGCCTGATCCGGGCCCTCAGACTTTGGGTGGTGTGAGGTTGTGTATGACAAACATTTTCTTTATTTCTAATGAATTAAGAAATAAGACAAATATATCATCTTGGTCTGCTCACATTTTCTAACTGCATTGCAGAAATGCCAGAGTACAGTGTCCTTGGAAGCCTTCTTCGGGAAATCTTAATGCACTCTGTCAAAAGAACATTGGACTCTATTGACCAAATGATAAAGATACATCAAAGATATGCTCTCCCTAAGAAGCTTAGTTTTCTTTTTAACAATCACTTTTGCGAAGTTAAATTCCACCACACTGTCAACAGAGTAATAAGAGGAGATTCTGAGCAAAAGGCAGATTGCCTGAAAGCAAGAACTTGTCAGATGAGCAAGGATTGTTTGGCCTCAGAGGCAATCACATTAGCAACTACTAGGATAGATATACTATTTTAGGTTAAATGAGCTGGGCTACCGCACTGCTATGCTTTCATTTAAGAAATGCACACAAGAGTCACCAGCCAGAGCTTGTCCACTGGCACATCTATCTCTTATCTCATGCAGTTGTGATAAATTAGAGAACACCATTGGCAGAAGCAGCTATAGAGTAATTCAGCTTTTTAATACAAGTCTGACTTGAGTAATTCAGCTTTTTAATACAAGTCTGACTTCATCTGATTTCAAGCGGATTGACTTTAAATCATTTCTAGACTAAACAGGTAGAAAACACATTTTAGATACTTTCATTCCATATCAGGAATGACGTATCTTGATTCATTTTAAAACTTTTCTTAAATGTTCTAAGAAAAACTGAAGAAGACTTTCTTAAAAATAAATTCAAAACATCTACTTGTTCAAGGTAAAGACTTACTGAGGGACTGAAAGATTAGGGGATTAGGGAGAGTGTATGTTAGGGTGACTTAGTTTCTTTCTTTAGCATTGCTGGTAACTGAGAGTCACGCAATGAGACTGCCCATGCTACTCTGCAGTCTGCTCATTAATTCAGTTCTGTCCACAAGGATTAATGTTAAATGTATTTATCTAAAATGTTGCCAGTGGAGAGGTCTGAGAATAAATGCTGTTCCTGGCTTCCTCCCTTCCCTCTGATGTTTTCAGAAGATAGGCATTCACCCCTTGACTTTTCTGGGAGGGAGGACACCATGCAGAATTGCTCTCTGAAAGAATGTGGCAGGATTGGTCTCCTTCCTTTGTATAGCAAATTCTCCTGCACAGCAATTCACAGTTCCTTCTGAATTCTACAGGAGCTGCAAGAGCTCAGGGAGACAGTAAGAGAGTTCAAAACTCAGCAGGAATCATGGACTCACACAGAGTCAAATACACTCTTCAAAATGCAGCCCTTCCTGGTTTCCAGCTCCTGCTGATCTCTGTGAAAGCCCACCTCTTGCTAAGCTGGAAGCCATTACACCATCTTTTTGTTATCTCAAGCTCGGCTCAGAGATATTTCAATACTTGCCTTCTCTTGAGTCACAGCATTTTTTGGGGGGAATAGAATTCTCCATATAGGCATAGGAACAAGACTAGCAAACTATTGCATACCTTGCTCTTTGTACACACATTTAACATCTTTCTAAATTATACACCTCTAAAGACATCAACCTGTCCCAGAGTATGAATTGTAATATCATTACACTTGAAACGAAACACAGAAATATGAAAAATATTGAGAAACAAACAAACAAAAACCAGAATTATCCTTAATGAATATTTCTTATTCTCCATCTCACAGCAGAATTTGTCTTTTATTCTTCGTACCTTTCAGTCACAGACTGAAAGAATCAGTGCATGTGTTTTAGTGCACATTTGAACTTTTGGAGAGCCCTTCAGCTCTCCAGTTCTCTTCTGGTATCTGAGGCGCCTTCTTATACCTATAGGGAATGATGTAACCTCCATATGTGATTTATAACGGCTGTGGTAAGTATTTTACATAAAGTAAAAGCAAGTCTTATTTATTGAGTGTATGAGGTAGGGACATAAAACCACCCTTTAGAGAGAGAGAACTTAAACAAGCTGAAGTTCTTTGTTTTTTTTTTTTTTTTTTTTTTTTTTTTTTTTTTTTTTACCCTTTCAAAACCTCTTTCCCAAGATTCTTTTTCCCTGTTTCAGTTTTTCAGTCAACAGAAGCTTATAGTTTTTAAGAGATCTGTATTTTCAATGCCTGAAGGTAGAAAACAAATTACTTCTACTGTTCAGCAGCTGTTTTCATACAAGTCCTTTAGTTTCAATGCATAATCCATGTACATATTTGCTCAGGTGGTTCTAGAGTCCATAACTAACTCTATGCTACGAACTTGTAAATTGGGCCATTCCTCTTGCAAGATTACATCAGCATCAGAAACACAGAAAACTTGTTAGTAAATACCTAAAAAAGTTTCCAGATCATATCAGTAAGAAAATCCATTTCCAAGAACAGAAGGTAGTTCTGATTTATGCCTTTGTCTCTGCAGCAAACATCTAGGAAGATAATAAAATTTCTGCACAAAATCTTAATCATAATGCAGTTATAATAGACCAATATAAAAAATAACACTATTCTGGGCTGACCGAGTTCACCATAAAATGGCTTAATGTTACTCAGAGCTTTTCTTTCAAAACATAAAATGTTTAACAACAATTCTAGGAAGTTCAAATCATGCTGGCAATAAGACAAAACTGTTTTGCTATAAGCTTCTTTTTGTTATGAGATATTGAAATAAAAAGATATTCCCCTGTGATAAAAAGTCTCTTCTTTCACTAATGCACTGAATAATAACACATAATCCAAGTGAAGGAGGTTCTGATAAATCTCTGTGCATCTATAGGAAGTCATTTCTTACAGCCCTGATCCTGCAAATAAATCAGAATTATTTTATTTCAGGTATGTGAAAAGTTTCACAGACCATGATGCAAGATCAGGAAATAAGTGATTATCAGACAAAGATAAACACAAGTTTGACTGTAAAAACTAAAATGTATTAAAACACTGCTCAATTAAAATATTTTTTGTATCAAGTAAAATGAGGAGGAAGGCTTAATTTCATCTCTTTTTTGGTTACTTAACATGAAATGTAAAACATCAATGTTCAGAGTTAAAATGCAAATAGAAATATTTTCAACATTCTACAGTATTCAAAATATAACATAGGAATGATTACTACTAATACTACTACTAGATTACATCATATTGAAGAATTTTATGAAACTATTTTAATGAAAGATCATTCTTACATCCAAACTGTATTCTTGTGACAGGTTAATCCTCAATTTCATACCTTAAATGGCCAGTGAGAAAACTTTAATTTTAAAACGTTAGTTTATGTTAATGTTTATGATATGCCTTTAATTAAATATTATCTGTAATGTTATTTGAAAATTTGTGATACTATCCACCTACGTTTCTGAAGAACAGATAAAATCTTCCCTATATTAAAAGAAAATCAATTCGTTTCTCACTGTGACGATAACTTCACTACTGCCTGAAAAGCAATAAAACGTTTCTGATTCTTGTAAAAGAACTACAGATAAGTTTATCTTTTAAGTAGCACAGAGCTTCAACATATGGTTTGCTGAATTGACATTTATATAAATCTTAGTGACACTTGATTTTTAAAACCAAAGTATCTGTTTATTGGCCACTATCACTTTTTCTCAACACCATAATCTTTTTCCTGAACATTTATATCTGACAGGTAAAATATCTATTAGAATGTGTAAGAAACCTGATGTACGTTCATTAATTACAGATTCTGGACTTTGGTGATAATAGAGGTAATATAAATAAGGAAGGTCTTGCAGAGAGAGTAAAGAACTATTCATGCCCACAAGCCTGTAACTGTAGAACTGTTGAACTGATTCTAATATCACTGCAAAAGCTGCTAGAAGAGCTCAAGTTTCGGTAAACATTACAAGCATAAACTAGCAAAGACATTGTAAGACAGTCCTGGTTATTCCCAATTTACATATGGTAGCAAGGTATGGGGAGTATTTTGTCACAACACTGCAGGACTGCACAATAATGTTGTGTAAATTCAGTATCAGAGAAACTAGTAAAGATCCATTTCTGTGCAAGAAGTACAAGACCCTGCTGTGAACAGTAAGCAGTTTACTACAATCGAAGACAGTGCATCCACAAAAAAAAAATCATACCACTGTAATTCCCAATTCATGAATTTCCTGTCAAAACTTGACTCTAATATGCTCTACTTGTTCAGAACTTGTTCATATGTTGTTACTCCATCACGACAAGTGGCTTCAGAGAGCTACTCTTTATCCCTCTCCTCCTGCCTCAGCAGTCTCTGCCAGCTGGTAGCACTCAGCACCAACACTGCACTGATGCTTCCTGCTGCCCCTGGACCCGAGTGCTGTGCAGAGAAGTATCATAACCTGTAAGAAAATATTTGCTACAATAAAAGTGAGAAAATATTGCCAATCATATTGGTGTAGAGATGATTTTTAGGAAAAAGTTGAAAAGTGGGGAAGCTGAAAAATCATATACCTGCATCATCAAAATGAAGGAGAAATGTGGCTTCAGCTGACTTTCCTTTAGTCACAGAAGATTATAGGTAACTCTTTATCCACCATCAACTATTCTCCCTACACAGGTTGATTTCATTTAAATCAAGATTAAAAAGCTACATGACAGGAATCATTCAGGTTTGCTTTTGTTATCTCCCCTAACCGCCACCCTCAAATGGAACCAGCCATTACTGGATGCAATAGTTCAGCATATGTAGTAGTTTCTAGGAATCAAATGTTTTCATAAGAATTCTGGCCCCAGTCAGCAACTGTAGCCTAGTATCACACTTTTTCCAGCATTAAATAAAAATCAATTAAATAACAATAAAGGATTGTGCTACAGTGTCGTATGTCTGAGTCAAAAGGCTGCCAAGGCTTATCTTGCTCCTCTTGTGCGTCAACCCAGCAGGCATCTCGGCACCACACAGCCATGCACTCACTATCCTGCAGTGAAATGCAGGAGGAAAAAAAAAAAAAAAGGGGTNAGCAGGAGGAAAAAAAAAAAAAAAAGGTGTGTGAAAGTGTGAGAAATCATGCAATGAGGTAAGGAGAGTTCAATGAGAAAGGGAAGAAAATTAGAAGAAAATAAATCCAAGTGATGCACAACACAGTTGCTTACCACTAGCCAAACAATGCCAGCCAATCCTCACTGCCAGCCCCACTGCCAACCCCTCCCTGTTGTATTGTTCAGCACGATGTCATGGATGTCATATGGTATGGAATATTTATTTGGCCAGTCTGGTCCTGGTTCAGCTGTCCTGGTTCTGTCCCCTCCCAGCTTCTTGTGCACCCCAAGCCTCCCCACGGGCAGGGCAGCACAAGAAGATGAAATGTCCTCGGCTCTGTGCAGCACTGCTCAGCAACAACTGAAACATCGGTGTGTTAACATTTTACCCATAAATCTAAAACACAGCACCATACCAGCTACTCTAAACAAACTCTAACCTAGGTGAAACCAGGACAATATCACACGCACTATCCATTTCTCACAGCTATTCTTAGAAAGCATTCTAGCCAATGCAGTTTCATGTCTCATCCTAGTCCACATTCAGGTACCTGTTCTATGCTTATTGCCACCTGCACACAGCCTGTCAGAGGAATTACCTTAAGCTACATCTCTCTCCCTGGACTGTTTGAAAGTCCAGATGGTAGCCCATTTGAAACATCTGGCATATGGAAAAATGGAGGATTAGCATCTCTCTTGGCATGCACTTCTAGGCATTAATGCTATATCTTAATCAGATCAAGGTAAAGCGTTCGTTTATCATTGTGCAGCCTCATTCTTCTCAGTTACACAGGGGCATGTAGGTACCAGTTTCACTGATAACAGAGGTGCTGGTGAGCAGGGGAAATAGATCTTAACCTTTAAAAGATTTTGCTGCTCTGAAAACTGTAAGCAAATAAGAAGCAGACATTTTGATCATTTCTGGAGCTAATATCAGATCCCTCATTTGTGCAGTTCAGTCAAATGCAAGTTTAAATAATTTCATTAAAATTTGGACAAGTACTATGCAGCCTCTGATTAATGAAGTTGGCTTGCACTAAAAGACCTAAAGACTACTGCGGGTATATTGATTATTGTCTTTTCAGTATAGTGTTCTTCTCTGATATGATTTGATGGCTTTCCCTTCAAATTTAAGTATAATAATATTAAAGTATAATATTTTCAACAATTAATTTTAAAATCCAGAAGTTCTGTCTGTTTGTCAAATAAACGTAATAAAAAAACTGTAAGGAATAAGTATTAATTTCTTGGCAAAAACAAGTATTCTCATTCCCCGTAGTGAAGAGGTAGATAACATGAATTATAAAACTGATCAGCATCTTTTCTGATTGCTTCTGGAAGGAACACAGTCTGTGACAGCAGGAAGTATCTGCTGGCATGCCGTGTGATATACAGCACCATGAGACTCTAGAACATTCTCTGATGGCCTTATTGACAAGAATACATTATAAAACTCTGTTGTCTACTAAGGGAAACACTGATTGGACTTTAATTACATCAATGTACTGTATTAAATGTGGAAAATAAATCTTAAAGTATTGGCTTTTTAAGGACACTATTGTACTGACACTCATGGAAATACTTCTGCATTTTAAGAATTATCCATCTCCCGTCTTTAGAACAATGTCCTCTGGCTTCTGGAAAACTGAATACCAATCACAGGTGAAAGCAGTTTTGGCATTTGCAGGTAATTCTGCTTACTCAACCAAGGCACCGTTGGGACTGTATCCACAGAGCACTAACACTTTTAATAATATTGACAGTACTGATTAGAGAGTCTCTGTAGTTTTGTCTGCAGATTACTGCTGATGAGACTACCTAAGCACACATTCATCTGCTGCAGTGGCAGCTCAGGATTGTATACGAGGAGGAGGCAGGAGCACTGCTCCCTCAGCTCATTAGAGGCTGTGAATAGAGCAGTAGCTGGAATAAGATGGGATAGCTCTGTTGACTGTAGTGCTATGATGAATGGATACAAGATCTTCAGAAAGGACAGGATGGGGCAGTGAAGACAAGTTCAGGCTTATGGACCTCTTGTATGAAATAAGCTGAGTGAGATCTTGTGGGTCAGAGCAGAGGAGAGACCAGTGAGAGTAATATCATGAGGAAATGTGTTACAGACTATCTGATCAGTGTGGAAATGTGGAGTATCCTTTGAGAAGGCTTTAGGAAGTATTATAGAAGTCTCCCAGTACCTATAAGTAGGTCACCAGGAAGACAAAGCCAGACTCTTCACAGAGACAGTTGTGTGTGCTTCAAGGATGAGAGGCAATGGGCAAAAGTTGAAAGTTCAGAGTGAATGTAAGGTGAAACTTACTCCCCATGAGGGCAGTCAAGCTGTGGGGCAGTTTGCTCAGAGAGGTTGTACAGCATCCATCTTGGAGGTTTTCCAAGGACTGGCCCTGAGCAACCTGTTCTGATCTCACAGCTGACCTTGCTTTGAGCAGAAGGTTGGACTAAAAACCTCCTGAGGTCTTTTCCCACCCCAAATTACCCTACGGTCCTGTGAAAATGCCCTGTTTCTACAGATCTATCTACTTCACAATTGCGAAAGTCCTTTCAGTAATGTTAAGTAGGAATACAATGCTTGTTATACTCTTTCTATATCATACTTACAAACAGAGGTAACCAGGTAATAGTCACAAAGTGACTCCAAATGCACAAATACTACAGATTTTACTACTGTGGAGACCAAAGTAGTTTTTTGAGAATGCAGAAAATAAATATGAAAGATATACAGTAGTTCAGGGCTCCAGGGTGTGCAGTGTTTACCCCAAATGAACTGCTGTGTTCTTCTGTGATCCCAGTGAAATCAGAGGCCCTTCACGAATAAGGATCTGACAATGAGTGTGAAGTTAATCCAGAACCCAGAGGTAGACAAATTTTACAGGCTAATACACTACAGTGAGGAAAGCCTTTGACCATTCATGCCAACAGCACATGTAGATTTTCAGGTCTGATACAAAGATCACTGGTGTTAACTGGAGTCTTTGACATGCATGGTTGATGTTAATTGTAGTCTTTGAATTTTAGTTTAACTACATGGGTTGTGTTACCTCATCTCCCATGCCTTCTCTTAGAAGAGTAAAAATGCTGGAATTGTATGTGTCCATGAAAATCAAAATGTTTATAAACAGTTTCAGTTTTCCATCTAAATACAAAGAAGGTACAAGTAATTAAGTATAGAAATAGAAAAAAAAATATATATATATATATATATATAATGAATCCAGATCTTTTTGCAAGATCTCAGGAAACCACTGCAACACAGATGAAAACCAAGTTCATGTTTATGCATTTCAATATGTAATACTATTAAAAAAAAAAAAAAATTGGTGTTAGGCACATAAAAAAAAAGAGAGAGAGTAGTAGTTGTTATTTGACCTTAAACCAGAATATGAGGCAGAAAGACTGAAGAAGGAAAAGCATTCAAAGTACTTGGAAAACACATGGCCAGCATCATCTCTGGGAATACTAACAAATCTGAAGACCTATAGTTTAATGAGTAACACCCTGTTTGGTATCTTTAATGAGATAGCAGGTACCATAAACCCTAATCCCATCATACGTCATGCTGGGTACGGTCCTTTTTAATATATTTAGGGATGATCTGGATGAAGGCATTGAGTGCACCCTCAGTACATTGTCAGATGATGCCAAGCTGGGAGGAAGCGTGGATATGCCTGAGGGAAGAAAGGCTCTACAGAGGGACCTGAACAGGTTGGATCAATGGGCTAAGGCTAACTGCATGAGGTTCAACAAGACCAAATGCGGGGTTGTATACTTTGGTCACAATAACCCCATGCAACGCTACAGGGTTGGGGCAGAGTGGCTGGAGAGCTGTGTGTGAGAAAAAGGACCTGGGGGTGTTAGTTGACAGATGGCTGAACATGACCAGCAGTGTGCCCAGGTGGCAAGAAGACCAATGGCATCCTGGCTTGCATTAGGAATAGTGTGGCCACTAGGACTAGGGAGATGATCATCCCTCCGGTACTCGGCACTGGTGAGGCCGCACCTCGAGTGCTGTGTTCAGTTTTGAGTCCCTCACTACACGAAGGACATCGAGGCTCTGGAGTATGTCCAAAGAAGGGCAACAAAGCTGGTGAAGGGCCTGGAGCACAAGGCTTATGGGGAGCAGCTGAGGGAACTGGGGCTGTTCCCTCAGTCTGGAGAAGAGGAGGCTCAGGGGAGACACTATTGCTCTCTGCAGCTACCTGAAAGGAGGCTGTAGTGAGGTGGGGGTTGGCCTCTTCTCCCATGTAACTAGTGATAGGACGAGAGGTAACAGCCTGAAGCTGCACCAGGGGAGATTCAGGCTGGATGTTAGGAAAAACTTCTCTGAGAGAGTGGTCAGGCATTGGAACAAGATGCCCAAGCAGGTGGTGGAGTCTCCTTCCCTGGAAGCGTTTCAGAAACGTGTAGATGTGGCACTTAGGGACATGGTTTAGTGGGCATGGTAGTGTTAGGTTGACAGTTGGACTAGATGATCTTAGAGTTTTTTTCAAGCTTTATGATTCTATGATTCTCTGATTCATACTTTCCCTTACTCTAAAAGGCCTCTCCCGTCCCATAGAGCTTCCAGTCTGAGATAACGTGAGAGCATGGATGGAAGAGGTATGACTGGAGGAATAGGAAAGGGCAATGGTGATTGTTACATGCTGTCACTAACATGCTTAATCATTGATATGATTTCTAAGAATCAGATTATTTGATGTTTGTTTGCATACTGTTTTCAAGATTGGCATTAAGTGGATTACATTTTAAAGTCTATGTACCAAATAATAGAAAACATAAGTAAACATATAGCAATAATAGTGGTTTTGGGTAATCCTATGGCATTTTTGTGAAACAATCTAGAGTGCTCAGAAAAAGAGCTAGTCTGAATGTTTTGCAGTGTTATACCTTTCTATAAGGTATGAATGTGTTTACTGAAAGGCACTGAACACTTTTACTGAAACAGAAAGATCAAAACCTCTTTGGGAATGTAGAAGCTGCAAAATAAATCAAAGTCTTTGCCTTTTCTTTTTTTTTCAGTTTCTCCACATTTGCCATTTATCTGCCTGAAAAGAAAATGCAACTCAAGAAATAATTAAAAAAAATCTGTTCCCATACAGAGTTTCAAAAGAAACTTGCTTTTAAAATGTAAATCAACCACTGCATTGACATGAAGAGAAAAAAAAGGTGAAGTGAGGCAAACAACCTACCCTCAAAAAAAAAAAAAAAAGAAAAAGAAAAGAAAATGAAAGAAATGAAAGAAATTATATTAAATGATATAAAATGAATACAAATGAAATACAACTAAAATAAACAAAATAAAAGTTCTTATTAGCTAATGTAGAATGAAAAGAGATCAGTAGATATGTAAATATACAGCATACAAATTCCCTACCAGTCTCTGATCCTCTGCTGAATAGAAAAATATGCTTGGTATTTTTGAAAAAATAGTATGAACAAGTCAGATGTCTCAAGTTATGTAAAAGTAATTTGTGAAACTGGTAACCTGTCAATTGATACACAAATAATATATACAGTAAAATAATCCATCTGTTTTTTATGTCTGTAATTGGGAACAGAAACAGAAAAAAATATTTATTCAGACTACAACACAAAAGAAGTTCTGGGTAATGAACCCTAAAAGTACATATAGTTGTGATCTTCAGAAATGATTGTAGTAGAGACATAACTACTATTAATTTTAATGAATACTGGATATGTTATCAATCCTAGGCTACTTTTAAAATGTTATATCTTTCTTCTGTCATATCTGACAGTCCAAAACAAGGCCACAGAAGTAAATTCAAGAGTTTGCAAGTAAGAAAGTATCTTCAATGAAACTGTGTTCACATTTCCATTCCTTCCCCAGTTTTCTATAGATATCAGTGAGACGAGGCGTTATGAGAATTTAGGGACTCTCCTGCTTAACAGGGTGAACAGGAATGTGACCAACACACTGAGAATCTCTACGAGGAAGTGAAAGCATGTTCACTGAAGGAGCAAAAGAAGTTTTAACAAATAGCTAATATCGACTTCCCAGCACATCTGTAGGTACCTTGAAGTCCACAACCAGAACAAACCTTGTTCTTGTAGCAAATGATTGAACAAAGGGTATTTGAACACTCTGAGTGGCCACAGAAAACCTGAAGTATTCCCATGCCCCATGGGCTAAGGACCACAATTCACATGAATTAGCACAAGTCCACTGAATCCCAGAGAGCTGTTCCAGTTTACCCAGCAAAACAACATCAGTATGAAAATGAGCTTCAATAACTAAGAAGGCCATGGTACTCATAAGTCCCACAACTGACTATTTGTAGCACAAGACACACAGATATAAACAGCAGTCCACGTGTTCTCATAAAGAGCATTCACGCTGTTTGTCTTCTACAACCTTTCCTTTGTCCTGAAGTCCAGTTTCCTTCTGTGACTAGCAGAGAGCAGTGAGCTTCTCCAGAAGGAGGTCTTCTGGCTGAAACTAAACTCCGGACGTGCATCCACTTCCCCTGTGTGGCTAAACACAGGAGCCATCCTCCTGCTCTAAATTCCCAGTTAGCTGTTGTGATTCCCTGCCTTGACAGAGTGCACAGATGTTGTCAAAGCAAGAAACAGTTGACAGTTCCCCTAAACTCGCCCTAATCCTTCACAGCACTGCTGCACAGTATTCAGCTGTGAAAATTTCACAGTCAGCAGCCTCCTTTTGTCCCTCCTCCCACAGATTTTAAGCCATATTAATAGGTCTTTCCCAGTTCTTTATATCATACAAAAAGCCAAAGCAGACTAAATTCACACAAAATTTCTCAAAGAAGGATGTAATTTTTACATTTGATGCAATAATAATAATAAAGTTGGAAAACAGTAAGTGGAAAGTATGCATTTCTTTGGAGAAATCTGAATGAGTACACGATTCTGTTGATGCTAATTCAAACAGAACTGCCTGAAGTTTGTTTCAGCACAGGTGAGACAGGATTTTGGTTGTCAGAAAAGTCCTCATCAGAACATTACAAACTGCTTCAAATGACTAAGAAGAGAAAGGGCACAATAAGGAGATAATCCAAAATGAAACATGGATAAAACATGTCTATGAAAAGAAAATAAATTGCCTGGTCAGTCAAAATTGGTAAAGTAAAAGAAATTTTGCTTATTGTTATTAAAAGTGTATTTAGGTGAAAAATCTGCTTATTTTCTCAAATATAAAAGATGCTAATATTTCAGAAGAATCACTGTCGACAGTGGTGCACATTGTAAATACTGACCAGCTTATATATTAATTTCATGTGTATCAAGAAGAACATGCTAGACAAAATTTTGGAGAATCAAGGTGTCTTAGGGATACAGGGCAAAGAATTATTATTATTATTTTTAATTAGTGGCACTATCACAGTTCCCATTTTTTTGAAAACTACCCTCTCCCTTTAATTGTGTAAGCAAGAGGCAACTATTGGTTACAAAAATAATACCAACTCCTCATGCTTTATACAATCAAAATGATTTGATAATGAGATATTTTCCCAACATCCGCATTCTTTTTCCAAATCCTTACTCATTTTTTTTCCTTTTGTTTCTGCTTCATATAAAGAAAAATATTTTTTTTTTCCAAATAATTAGACGTGAACCTGCACATATCCATTAGTCTTTCAAGCAAGTTTAAATTTATTCTTACATCCTGCAAATACAAGCTACTTCAGAACAGGATAAACAGCTGATCCTTGCATCATTGGGGATGTATTTAAATTAATTTTCAGTTTAAATTATGAGAACATGATTATCTTTGGTTAAAGGAAATTCTTTGTAGCAAGTCAACCAAGGAACACCTCGTTGTCATTGATGACCTCGATGTCATTGATGAGTCTCAAGGTCAGTATGACAAAATGGGTTCTCTATTCACCCATGCAATTAATTCCATATGAACAATTTTTATTGTTCCTGTACAAAACCAACAACTCCTATGCATCACTAAAATTATTGCTCTGCTTACATGTATTATATCAAATGTTCATACTTGGATTTTAGTAAGACACTGTTCCAAATTACTGCAAAGCAAGATTTGGTGTACCTGTATAGCACTATATGCCAGAATTCTCTTCATGATCTTATCAGGAATGCTCAAAGTCAGTCTCTAAGGTTTAGAAAAATGAATTTACTCACAGTTCCTACCATCCTCTTACGCATGATGCACTGAGCTTAAAAAAATCCAGCCACAGTTTTTCTCTTCTATTTTCCTGTACTTTTTTCTTATAGTAAGAACACTTGCCAAAAGGAGACCTTAATACTGAAAGTACATATAATTAAAGCAGGAAGAATAGCAGTAGTTTCATGTAACCAGAAAAAAAAAAAACACGTATATC
>VXAV01006933.1:0-13328 GCA_013399715.1 Alectura lathami | reverse complement strand
GATTGATCTCTTGCTTTTAATGAAGTGCTCATTAAAATTAATAGGACAAAAGAAATATCCTTCGCAGCCATGCTATTACATTTGTCCAAGAATGTGCAGAACAAACAGCTCACCTTGATACAGAAGCGTCAGCAGAACAACATGCACTCTCTAAGAGCTCAGAGACAAAGAAGCTGTGAAAGCATGCTTGTTTCCAGGAGGTCTGACATCACTAATTTTAAAAATTCCCTTGAATGGAAAAGTTTCCTTTATATGCTAATTGATTGAGTTCAAAGAACAACTCAGTTGCTAAAAGTATGAGTATAAAGGGAAACTCAGGGGGTGGAGAGGATATTATGCAGCTTTGTGGAAGAAAGGAGTAAAATAACTGTCAAGAAGGAAAACGCTACTGAACTCTCATTATAAAAGTTTTGTCTCAGCTACTCTGGCTTGAGGGAGGGTATCCAATGGAAGAAAAGATTAGCTTTTGTCACCTCACTGATCATGTCTGACAGACTAGTTTGTCTACACAAAATGAGAAATAGTAAACCTTTTAAGGCTTATAGACAACATACAAATAGCTGCTGCAAGCAATCTTTCCCTCTGAGGGAGCTGGGAGCTTAATTTCTTGTTGTGCCCATGTTTCCCTTTTCATTCAATACCAGAATTTAAGTTTACCATCTCTGTTACACCATATCTGTTTTTATGGCAAATAAATCAGTTGTGTTAGGCTTGGGAAGTCTATCAAACTTAAGTTTATTGAAGTTCACTTTCACAGGTCTCATGACGTCTAATACAACACATATCTGGGTCCCATCCCAGAGAATACTGGAAGAATGAACTTAATGGTAATGTTGGTTTTGTTACTCCTTCGAGCTGTGGGAGACACCAGATCAAATCCTCTCTCTGTCACATCTCTAGCAGCATGGTGGGATGCATACATCATTACTAGCAAGTGTTACCAACAGTCTCTAGCATGGCAGTTTCTTTGCTCTGCATTAAAAAGTAAATAACGGAGGAAAGTCTTAGGTACTATCACTTTCATCAGAGGAAGAATGAACTTTTGTTAGCCACTGAACTGTTTATACAACAGAACGTTACCAAAACAAGACAGAGACAGAAAGAGACAGAGAGATACAGAGAGAGAGAGATAGCCTCTTGTGAAAAGAGTATGCTGCTTAAAAAGTTATCTACTTGGTCCTAGATTACTTGGACATCTATGACAACTTGTGCAAAGCATTTGATACTGTCCCACATGACATCCTTGTCTCCAAATTACTGCAGTGCTTCCCTTCACCATTTGAAACAGAAAAATCTATTGTCAACCTGAGAATTCTTTCCTGACTTTACTGCAGGTGAAACTGCCACATTTGGGGGGGAAAAAAAGTTTTGTCACTACCATTTTACCACAGGAACTGGTTAGTCAATAATTTATTGACAATCTTTGAATGGAATTAGACATGCAAATGTTCAATATTTTTCATTTCATTCATTCATTTCATGAGTGTTTAGAAGCCCCCTAAAAAGTTTTAATGCTCTTCATTTTTGGAGATCATGAGATGAAAATTCTACAAGAGCTAATGTGAAAGTACTAGATATTGTGCTTATTCTTGCCCCTGGTCCTTGGATTTCCCTTCTATGAGATGGAGGTGGAAGAATAACAAAGGAAAGATTTAATGGCTGGAACTTCCAAGCATTTGACCTTCTAAGCTTAGGGAAGGCACTCAGCACCCTCCAGGATAAAGATTTTTGAAACATGAAATGTTCAAGGGAATGATAGGGTATAGGTTCCACAAATTACTATCATCCTACTGACATCAGTAGAGTTGTGATAAGGGTCTCCCCGGAGCCTTCTCTTCTCCAAGATTAACAGCCCCAACTCTTTCAGTCTGTCCTGATAGGCGAGGTGTTCCACACCTCAGATCATTTTTGTGGCCCTCCTCTGGATGTGCTCCAACAGGTCCATGTCTTTTTCTGTATTTTTTTGTGTCTTCTGTAGTTTTTTCCTAACATCCAACCAGAATCTCCCTGGGACATTCTCTCCTGGTTACCTGGGAGAAGAGGATGACTCCCACCTCACTACAGCCTCCTTTCAGGTAGCTGTAGAGAGCAATAAGGTCTCTCCTGAGCCTCCTCTTCTCCAGACTGAACAGCCTCAATTCCATCAGCTGTTCCCCATAAGGCTTGTGCTCCAGGCCCTTCACCAGTTTCATTGCCCTTCTTTGGACACGCTCAATGTCCTTCTTGTAGTGAGAGGCCAAAATAAGATAAAATAAGTTCCCTTTCATTACTGCCAACATGCACAAAGAAATTGTTCAAGAACTTGAATAATTCTTGTAGCCCCTGATCTATGAAATGATGAGACGAATACAGTTTAAGAAATGTGAATTATTATCTACATGGATCTAGAAAAAAAAAAAAAAAAAGATTTAAACTTCCTTTCCTTTAGACCTTTAACAAAAGTTAAATAAAAGTCATTGAAAGTGAATTATATATTAAAATCTGAAGATCCAGAAGCAATTCTCGTATCTTAAAAGATGTAGTTCATTGTTTTTTATTGGAACCAGTGTTATTTACTTTATACTTTAAAGAGACAAAAAAAAAATAAATTAAGTCATGTTATATTGTAATTTGCTTTTAACAAAAAAGATTTCATTCAGTATCAAGATATTTCCTCCAAGAGGACAGCTATAAAAATATCTGAGACCATTAACTTCAACCTCATTATAATCTATTATTGTATTACAGTAGAGTAAATATTCAAAAACATCTTCATGATTCATTGTATTTGGCCTTCAATACACACAAACATAGCCAGAAAAAGCTCTTGACAAGAAGAAATTATGATTTGAGGACAAAGAAACAGGAGACCAGAAAAATGAAGAGCTCACAGTCACACAGCAGATGGGCAGTGGACTGGCAACCTGAATCCCAGAACAATTCCTCTTCCACAAATACTTGTGTGAAAATATTTTCAAAGATTGTTTTCTGGTTTGTTTTGTTTTGTTTTCAAAGTATTTACATCATAAGTAGACTACTAAAAGATGTTCCATTAATATAGAAAGTTGAATTGGGAAAAAAAAAAAAAAAGAAGACAGTTAATGCATTTTTTCACCTACACCTTTTGGTACATTAGAGTTCCCAGTTTAGAGGACAGGAAATGAGGCTGCAGCAAGTGAAGTCATCATTACATTTTTATACAGCATCTTGTTAAAAAGATGTATCATGTGAATGACACATCTGACTTTCAGTGTGGGTTATACAGACAGCTTTTAACAATTGTACTGTAAAATCAGACTTATCACAGGTCAATATAAAAAAGTGGAATCTTGTTAAAAGAAATCAAAATATTGCCTTGATGTAGTTTTCAAGGGGAAAATATTTCATACATACAGTTTTTCAAGGTGTTTGTGTGAATGAGTTTATTCAAAAATATAGCACCTTTATTGTAAAGAAAACCTGAAACATTTATCATTTTCCTTAATGTTACATTGATATAAGCTCCAGGAAGACCATCAGTATCTAGAGGGAAGGAGCCTATTTTATCAGGTGGGAAATAATAAATGTCAACACAAAAAATAACAAGGCAATTATATTTAACGGTCTGCAAACACTGTTTGGCAGATATAGTGACAGAGATTTTTATTTCATAATGACCTAAGGGTTCATTTTCAAAAGCATTATTTCAAAACCTCAGTTTTTTTGTCTCATCAATTTATAGCAGTAGCAATAATGACATTCTTGTTCCTTGTAATAGAAATACATTGAATCCATGTTCAACGATGCGTGGACACTGTTTCTTTCCCCTTGGAGAAAGGTGATTGCAGCACTGAAGTGCAAACTTCTACTTGTTGCTTTCTCACCACAAAGAGCATTTCCTGTGTGTTTACAGAAAAGTTTTTGGGTTCGAGGTGATTGTCAATAACTCTTCTTTCTACTTAGTGATTCTTAAGTGGTAATCATACAAGACCAATTATTTGTTATGATAAAGCCACAGAAAGAGACTATACTGAAAAATATCAAAACCAATACTATTTATTTTGTAAATAAGAGGTATCAAATAATAAATTAATGGAAAAAATGAGCTGGGACAGGATAATACAAGGAGCTGCTCATAAATGAAACTGTGTGCACCATTTGAATTCTGTCATATATGTTTTTCTCAAAATCCACAGCTTGATGGTCTTGTTATACTGTCATATTTTTTATACTGGGTCATATTGTGATCTATGGCACAAAGTACAGTTGAAGGCAAATCACTAGTGGTGTATCCAGGCGTTGATACTGGCTTTGATACTGCTCAATATCTTGATTAATGGTCTGGGCCATGGGAAAGAATGTACCCTCGACAAGTTTGCAGATGATGAAAAATTACGAGTGGTTAATACATTGGATGGTTTTGCTGCTCATCCAAAAGACCTGGACAGACTGGAGAACTGAGAAGAGAGGAATTTCACAAAGTTCAGTGAACAGAAATGAAAAGTCTTGCACCTAAAGAGGAATAAATCCATGTGCCAGTACATGCTAGGAGTCGACCAGGTGAAAAGTAGCTTTGCAGAAAAGGACCCGGGCGTCCTTGTTGTCATCAAGCTGGCCATGAGCTAGCAGTTCACCCTTGTAGCAAAAAAGACCAACAGCCTTCTGGGCTGCACTAGGCAGAATGTTACAAGTAGGTCAAGGACATGGAACATCTATCACGTGAGGAGAGGATGAGAGACCTGGGACTATTCTCACTGGTGACGAGTGATGTCCCTCAGGAGTCTGTCCTGGGACAAATCTTGTTGAAAATCTTTGTCAATGACATTGACAGTGGGATTGAGTACAAGTTTGCTGACGACACCAAGCTGTGTGGTGCAGTTGACACACACGAGGAATGGGATGCCACCCAGAGAGACCTAGACAGGCTGGAGAAATGGGCCCAGGAGAACCTCATGAGCTTCAACAAAGACAAGTGTAAAGTCTTGCACCTGGGTCACAGCAACCCCCACTATCAATACAAGCTGGGGGATGAAAGGATTGATCAGAGCCCTGCCAAAAGGGACTTGGGGGTACTGGTGAATGACAAGCTGGGCATGAGACAGCAGTGTGCCCTCACAGCCCAGAAGGCCAACCGCATGCTGGGCTGCATCCAAAGAAGTGTGGCCAGCAGGGCAAGGGAGGTGATCCTGCCCCTCTGCTCTGCGCTGGTGAGATCCCACCTGGAGTGCTGCGTCCAGATGGGGAGTCCTCAGCACAGGAGGGACATGGAGCTGTGGGAGCGCATCCAGAGGAGGGCCACAAAAATAATCCAAGGGATGGAACACCTACTGTGTAAGGACAGGCTGAGAGAGTTGGGGCTGTTCAGCCTGCACAAGAGAAGGCTCCAGGGACACCTGATAGCAGCCTTTTGATATCTGAAGGGGGGCTACAAGAAAGAAGAGGACAGACTGTTTAGCAGGGTCTGTTGTGATAGGACTAGGGGAAAAGTTATCAAACTAAAAGAGGGAAGATTTAGACTAGATATAAGGGAAAAGTTCTTTACAATAAGGGTTGTGAAGCACTGGCACAGGTTGCCCAGAGAGGTGGTGGATTCCTCATCCCTGGAGACCTTCAAGGTCAGATTGGACAGGGCTCTGAGCAACCTGATCTAGCTGTAGGTGTCCTTGTGCACTGTGCAGGAGTTAGACTAGATGGCCTGTAAAGGTCACTTCCAGCTCAAGCAATTCTGTGATTCTATGATTCTGTGATCTTGGAGAAGTCTTAGGGACCCTTATCAGTATCTAATGTGAGGAAATGAAGAGGAGCCCTGAATCTTCTCAGTGGTGCCCATTGGCAGGACAAAAGGTAACAGGCACAAATGAAAACACGTTATTCCATCTGAACATATGGAGATATTTTTTTACGCTGAGGTTTGTAAAACACTGGAACAGGTACTGAGAGTACTAGACTCTGTTTCATTCAAAACATCTGTAATTTTTGATTTGTTTTGGGAGTGGCTGGAAGACAAATTTTGATTAAGATTCACCAATAGCCAGTATCATTGTAGTCAGTAGAGCAGTTTGTGAGAATAGAGGAAACTTAATATTTATACAGAAAAAAAAAAAAAAAAATTGAGCCTCAGATTCTCCACTGTTATACAAAAGAGACCATTATCAAGTGCACATTTATGTGTGTATTAAGTTTGCCTACAGTATCTGACCAGACAGGAGTGGAGATACCTACTCTGAGTATATCTCTTCAATGTGATTATACCAAGGGCATCTAAGCATCTAGACATCTAATAAGCCAGACACAAGTGTATTTGATAATATGAATCTATATTCATTGATGGATAACGACCTTTGAAAATTTAGAGGTCAGAATTCTCAGAAGTTTCTTAATTTGCCAGAACTATTTTTATGATTTTATTACTTCAATATTAAAAGAATTTCAGCTGTTTACTAAGGTCTGGACCAACAATTTTAATCAGGCAGCTGGTCTTTGGAATGGTTGTGGATATTAGTCCTTAGAGTGTCTCAAAGCTGCAATTTAGATGGAGATTTTCTATTATTTATTTATTTATTTATTTTAAGTTTTTTGTCTCAGCATGTCCCTTCTTAAATACTGTAATGCTTAAAATTTAAAACTCACAATGCAGTTCTTCACCAGTGCTTCCAAGTCAGCAAATTAGTAGCACAACACATGCTATATAGGGAATAGTGCATCAACACCATCAGAACCACTTAGCATCCTCCGTTTTCAGATTTATTCTAGTTTACTGTGCTGGGTATGAACTGAATGACACATCACACACCATAGAGACACTTTTGCAGCTTCTGCTGGACTGGAGAATTCCATCTATTCTATTAAGGATCATTAACAATTGTGAAAGTATTCCATACTGCTGTTTTTCTAAATTTTTAAGCCCAAATTATTACATTATTATAATTAATTGCCTTTTTTTTTTTTTTTTTTTCCTCATTCAACCAAAACTGCTTTAATCAGCAATTGGCTGAGGAAAACTCCATTTGACTCAGAGGCAGAGAGGCTCATTAAATTAGCTGAGGAGCATTCTGCACATTCAACTGATGGTGAAAGGTACATGCTGCTATAGCAGTGAATTGTCTTTGGCGTCACAATATAACTTGCTATGCAATGGATTTTGAAGAATGGTATACTATGAGGGGAAAAGCAGAAGAAGACTGTATAAATCATGTCTGAAGAATGAGCAAACATATCCACAGAACATTCAAAATCACATATTATAATAACGATTTACAGCTATAGGATCTGAATGTAAAAAAACCTGTATTTTGCCTGTTCTAAATAATATGTCCCCATTCCCTTCACTATCCCAAGCTAAATTCTAAATTCTCTAATGAGATCCATACCATCTTCAAGTTGCATAAACACCACTTTTCATATGGAAATTTCTTATGTCTTTTGAAACATGTAGGAAGTTAATATATTTTGATGATTGATTACATGAATATGCTGTTGTCACCAGTATCATCTCAAAACTGGAAGAATTAGTCTTCAAGGTGCTAACAGTATTTATCTTTCCTCTTAAAGGGCAGAATAATTAGCGTTATCTGTTCAGTTACAGTCAAATTGCTGGTAAAACTTATTGTTTCAGTATGATTTTTTTCTTATTTTCTGATTTCAAAAAAGGCTATAAATCAGCAAACCTTAGAAATTTGTATCATTCGCGTAATTCTGTCCAACTCTGTAGAGTAAAACATGGTATTAATGCCTAATATCTTACCTTCCTCATCCTCAGAAACTACCAAGAACAGATTACTAAGTGTGACTGTTGTGAAAGGATCATAAATATATACCTGTGTTTAGATTTGGTTGTACTAGAGCTGTCAACTTATTTTTCAGTGATGAGGGGTTCGTAAGAAAGATTTTTTTAAAAAAGAGAAAAAAAATAATGGTTTTTAGAAAGCACACAATAACAAACTCGGGAGAATGGACTCCTCAACGGAATCTCAGACTGACTGAAGTTGGCAGGGACCTCTGTGTCCATCTGGTCCAACCTCTGCTCACTCAGGGACACAAAGATCAGGGTGCCCAGCACCATGCCCAGAGGTGTCATGATGGCTTCCTGCCAGATTTAAAATCAAAACGTTCAAGGAGAGCTGTGACAGAAATGAAATAACTGAACTCTGTAAGTGAGCTAGGCCTTCGTTTATGTAGACTGTAAACTCACATTTCCTCTACTCAGTGGACTTAGTCCATTCCCTCAAAGAAACGCATACTACTTAAGCATTCAGAAGACTATTGTAAAGGGCAATCATGAGCCAAGGGACTAGGAGACAATCTTGACAGATATTCCTCTCCAGTTCCTGAGAGAAGGGATAATATCTTGACTAGTCGAGTTGTTGTGAGATGATTGCTCTATTTGTTATCATCAGCTTAGGTCCTTTCCTTTGGTTAGCAAATCATACGGAAACCACTTAAACCAGGCTTGATTGTCTTTGATTGTATCCATTATTCATGGCTGTGCTTCAAAAAGTGTAGATGAATACTCTTCAAAGCTGGCTTCTGGGCTTTGGATATTTGCTGTTAGTCATATACGGTGTGCTTTCAGTCACATGTGAACACTTCTGCTCTATGACTGGATAACTGTTCTGTTTTTCTGTTAAGAAAATTACAGAACACGTTCCTAGTCTGTGATGTTAATGACAGTCATTTGTACTAAAATGGTTTACATTTCAGATTGTCTGTCCTCCCTTGCCCTAACAGTTGACTAATAATGAATGAAAAATGAGTATAGATGGTCTTAGAAAGTAAAAAAGTGTCTACTGATAAAGAGAACAGACTACTAGGAGCTGAATTTAAAGTAAGATGTTGTCTGCTTGGCATGACAAGACTAAAGGGGCTCCAGTATCGCCTTGTTATCAATGCAAGCTGCATGCTCATCAAGGTTTGAAGCTCTGCAAAGACTACTGTCTGGTTAATACTGGCTCTGCTATTTAGAGCAGTGTCAACTCAGCCTTTTGTGCTTGGAAAGCGCACGGTAAAGAAGACTTGATTTCATCAAAGAATTGATTTCATCAAATAGACCCACAACCATCAGATAGCAGTGCACCTGTGTCAAGGGGAGGAGACGTGATAATGATTTCTTGGAAACAATTATAATAATCCCACCCATTCCTAGGACTGATTGTAATAACCCAACCTATTGTCATGAATATGTATGATCTTGTGTAATAAATACGTGCCTGTCATGTGATGTGGTATGCAAGCTTGTAGGAGCGATCCCCCTTGCACCTGGCGCTGCAATAAACATACCTGCTTTATAACTTTCCGAGTTATAGAGTTTGTTTCCGCATGTCACTACTCTCAAGAAAGTTAGATTGTTATTAAAACTTCATGTAAAGTCTTAACATCTTACTGAAGTAGCTTTTCACATGGGCCAGGAAGCATGAAATAAATAAAACATGTTCCCACATATTTTCCTAAAAATTCTGTTAAATTTGAATTGAACTGGGTGCTAATGTTCTCATCTTTTTGACCTACCAAAAGCACAAGTGTAACATCATTTGCAACTGTATATAGAGTTCATATGAGTAACAGATGCATTTGAGTAGCTGAAAACATTTTTCAGTGGGTCTCCTTGCAAGTCTGAGAGTAGAACAGGTCTGAAAAGGCCACTGCCTCCATCAGACTGAGAACTACCTCCCATTACCTGTAATTTTTGGACAGCATTTAAAGCCCGTATCACTTCTTAAATTATCAGTCCTTTCTGCTACTTTTCTTGTGAGATTTAACTTTGCATTATCCTCTCATTTAAAAGACTATGGATGTCTAAGGACTAATAGCATTTGACAGACTTGCGTGTGTGTGTCTATCATCTACATCTATTAAACTAAAAATGAATATCTCATAAATGACTGTTGCATCTTGTTACCTGGAAGCTTTTGCTCGCTCTTAGCCTAGGTTCAGAAATTTTTCAAAGATCAATAAATAATCCATCTACCAAAACAGACATAGTTTCCAAGACTGGCCAAAAATTAACAACAATCACCTAAGAATAAACACACCAATTTATTTCCAAAATAACATGTACACAGGTGACCAGGACATAGGCAAACCCTCAGTAATTAATGCATTTTAACACACTGTTTTGCTAAGTTCAGAGAAAGATTAATCAGTGATTAATCACACAACTTTTCAGTTTTTCTCTTATTTTTTAAAAAATACATATTTATTAAGTAAGAGGCAGAATATATCTTGTACATATTGTTTGAAATATTACGAAGAATACATAGTAAATGATCAAAAGAAAATAAAAATATCTAGAGCCTGTGCTTTGTTCCACTAAATACATACTGAACATAAACATAAAGAAAGAAGGACTAGTTCATTAGTCATTCATGAGAAAAGAAAATTCTTGGTTTATTTAGTTTTAATCCCTATATATTGAAAGTAAGATTTATAATCACAGCTGCTTCAAATGCAGTTGTTGGAAATGAAGCAGCTTGTCCTGGTTTTAGCTGGGATAGAGTTCATTGTGTCTGGTATGAAGCTATGTTTAGGAGAAAAACATTGTTGATAACACACCAATGTTCTGGTTGTTACTGTGCAGTGCTGCACAGAGCCAAGGACATTTCTGTTTCCCACCTTCTTGTACTGTCCTGTCAGCAGATGTGTCAAGGGGGCACAAGGAGCTGGGAGGGGACAGAACCAGCGTAGCTCACCTAAACTGGCCAAAGTGACGTTCCATATCATATGACACCATGTGAGAAGAACCTGTAAAACTGAGGGGAGTTGGCTGGGGGAACAGCCACTGCTCGGGTCTGGCTGGGCATCGGTCAGTGGGTGGTGAGGAATTATGTTGTGAGTCACTTGTTTTGTAAATACTCATATATACGCATATTATTATCGTTACTGTTATTTGTCCCTTTCTTTTCTGTCTCAGTAAAATAGTTTTTATCTCAACCTATGAGATCTACCTTTTCTCTCCCCCATCCCACTGGGAGGGAGGTGAGTGAATGAAAGGCTGTGTGGTGTGTAGCTGCTTGCTGGGTTAAACCATAACATAGCTTCATTTTTAAAAAATGTAATGATAACGTGAAATAAAATGTTAAGATTTTTAAAATCAGTGCATTTCTGTAAAACCATGCTTAAATTTGAAAAGCATTTGAAAAACTGTTGCTTAAGTCAAGATGTACTCATATAATAAGAGTACATAGCAATTCTGTTAGACTAAGCTTGCCTGTTGAAGGACCATAGTTATTGTTATGCAGAAAATCCGTAAATGCAATTTTTGTGCAATATTTCACCAATAAATAAATGTTGCCCTTATTCTATATGCAACTAATTTATGCACAGACATATTTTATGTATTACTTTCATGATCTTTCTTATTCTTAGGAGACCATTCAAGTGAGAGATTAAAGACCTTCATGATGTTACTATGTAAAATTTGGCAAGTTACTCATATCGGTGTTTAAAATAGTCACTCTAGCAAATCAATCCTGGAGCTGTAAACCCTGAGGTGCCACCATGATGCACTTCCAGTGCAAGGCCAAGGTGGATTTTGGGTGCTTCCTCTTCATGCATTTGGCCATGCAGTCAGGCAACTCTGTCAGAAGGCAGTCTGCTTCTAGGCTGAAGTGTGCCCAGTCTCAAGGGCTCAAAGACTTCTGACATTTCTAGGACAAAACTTACCTTTTCCTGGAAGATTTTTAGTCAATTCTGTTGAAGAGATCATTTTCCAGCTTTGTACAAGACCAGTGATCACTGCAGCCCACAGCTCCTTATGAAGAAGAGAGAATGCCTGAAGGCATCATCATTCTGGTGGGATGCTTTTTGCTGTCCCCTGCCCCTTGGTGACATAACATGTTCCTGCACACGCAGAGAAATGGCCAGGTCCCATTGCAAAGGATGGCAAGTTGCAAACAAGACAAAACCAGAGGAAGACACAGTAACTTAAAACATTATTCTTTTTTCAGTCTCTGTTATGAATAGACTGAAATAGGATAACATAGAATAACATAGACATGAAAATGAGTATAGCTTCTGTATAATGCATTAAAAATAATGATACTTTTTGGTTTCCAAAGAAACAAAATATATTCAAATAATCAGTAGTCTAGGTGATTAGTTTCTGCTGTCCTTTTTTATGACATAGTCTTAGAAAGCACACTTCAGCATGTCCCCACATTTCTTGTTACTAGAGCCCAGAGGGAACTGAACACAACATTCTAGATATGAAAGAGAACGTGGTGGCTGTCTGTGCATCTACCATTTCAGGTTTTGAACATCTCATTGGAAACAGGATTGCCATCATAGTGGTATATCACTATGTTTTGTCCATGTTGCATGTGCATCAATTTGTATAATTAGAATTGACATTACTTTTCCCTACAAAACACACTCTATCATGAAATTATTTTTTATTCAATCTATTAATAATAGTAATGTGCTATAATATGGGTAATACATATTGAGCTCTCTGAAAATACAAGACAATAGCGCTCTGCACCTATAATATATTACATACCCACAAATTTCATCGACACTTTCATCAGTTAAGCTAATTGGTTTGTTTCTATATATATTGACTTTCTTCATTGACATTAGCAGAATGCTACAAACTCATTTAGTGTCTTAACAGACCATATATTCAATACCTCAGTAATTTGTTCAACCTGTAATGCACTGCACCTTGACATTACTGCCCAGTTTATGTACCTCACATTACAAATTCTCTTTACGTATAACAAACACTAATCAAATAGCAAAGGCATTCTGGCAGCACACTTCAAACATTAAAGATTTATGTCAACAAGATTAACTTTCATAATCCTTGCCTGCATGGCGTTTAGACATTTTGTAGATGAATGGTTCTTATTCCTACAGCTGTAGATCTTTGAAGTTCCTTCACGTTGAACTATATTTCTCTTTGGCTTTAACTAATTGAAGACAACTGCTCTACATAACTGCTCACAATGAAAAGTCCTGAAGCCAGAGAAGGGAAGAGTCCTTGTTCGTCAGGGATTTGTGTGATTTAGCTCAGTGATGTAATTGGTGGATATGAACAAAACATGCAACTTTGTGAAAACACATTATATTGTTGAAATGTACTGTCACAACAAAACACAAAGCAAAGAAGTACTCTCCAAAATTTACTGGAACACTTCATAACTAGAGCATCTATCACTAAGGACATTCATTGGTAAAGATATATGACATGATGACAAAGACTGTTACAGAGCTGAATAAAAATAGTTTTAAAAAAAAAGTATTTACTAAAAAATAAAAATAAAAAGTTGAGGTTCCTTTCTATAGTACTAAGGATTAAACAAAGGAGAAAGCACATTTTTCCAAACAATTATCTTAGAATCATAGAATCATAGAGTCATAGAATGGCTTGGGTT
>VXAV01006931.1:281542-351300 GCA_013399715.1 Alectura lathami | reverse complement strand
GCGCCTGCAGCCCGGTGCTGGGGGTCTGCGCCCTTGGCGTGCTGGTTGCCGTCTCCTGCCGACCGAAGCCCGCACGCCTCCCCCCTTGCTGACTGTTTAACTTCTTTTACTGACCTCTGGCTTCAGGTTTCTATTGCACCTTCCTGGGTCGAGAGCTGTAAACTGTTTTATTGCATTTACACTAGGGTCACGGGTGTGTAGCAAGCCGGAGCTGTTACAGCTTTCGTTTCGGGTCTGGGAGGGTTTGTGTGAGGATTCCACCCGGATCCCTGGGGAGAAGGAATTCAAGAACTTGGAGCACCCGCCCACCCCCCTCCCCGCTGCAGGCAGGATGCCGCACTGCTCCGTGGGGCTGCAGGGATGTGGGTCCAGCGCTGCCTGCCCCGATTTATGCCTTGCTCCCAAAGAGGCGGCGGACAGATGGGAATGGCCAGAATTTGAATTTGAATAGACTTTTGCATATCGCTTTGTCCTTTTGTTTTCCCTCCCCCCGCCCCCCCGCTGGCACTCGGAGGACATAGGATGCATTCCCAAGCATTAATATCATTGATGGTATTGTTCAGAAAAGGGGGCTTCCTATTTAAAAATGCTCGTCCATTGTGTGCTGGAGCCCCAGGGCACTGAATGCACTCTCTGGAAAATAAAATTCCCAGGAAGAGCAGTTACTGTGATGGTAGTAGGCACTTTGCAAGTAGCCATGGCTCATCTATTCGTGTTTGTTCAGAAAGCCTCCTAGAAGCAATAGCCCATTTTAAGGGCTAAATGCCCTGCAGGATCTTATTATTTATAACAGAGCAGACAGGAGGCCTTCCCCTTCCACTCTTTCCCGACCTCCTTTGTTCCGGGCACCACACAGGCATGATGAAAGAGTCATTTGAAATCAAAGCTCTGGGCTGGTAAGATAAAGGAGAAGAATAAAGCATGCAGAACAATACAATGTCTGCATTCCTACGTCTTAGAAAGCAGATTTAGTTTGCTGCAAATCCCCAAATGTATTGGGCCCAATTTTCATTTTGGTAACGTTTTTGTATGCTTCTTTAGTGGTGTAAGGAGGATATGTGGGGAGATGTAATGTTCATCCTTGTTTCTGCTCCAGGTGAGTGCAAATTTTGATTCCAAAGCCAGGATCGTCATAGGGGTTAATGCTGGTGTTAATAGCTAAAGTATAAACAATTTTAAAAGTCGGGGTTGTGAATAGACAAACATGAGAACAGCCTAGGAAGATCAGGAGCTGCAGTTTGAAAGGAGCTGCTCTAGATTGCAAACAGCTGCCCTCTGGCTAATGAAAATGGAGATAGGAATCTTCAGTGAAGGATTGGGAGAGCTGCAGGGATGGGACTTGTCACACTGGGAGCACCTCATTCTTCAGAGGAGTCCATGTGCTGGGACTTGCAGCGCTGGAGTAGCGCTGTGCCCTGTGGTCTGGGAGAAGGGGCATGGTGTGCCCTGACCTGAGGCTGCTCCTTAGCTCAGATGGGTTGCTCCCATCCCCTTCTGATGGAATAACAGCTTCTTTCCCAGTGCCTTGCATAAGAGCAGTTATTCAGCCTTTGCAGTCTGTTGATTGACATCAGGTCTTTTTTTGTTGCTCACCTCCTCCCACCACCCAAGCTGAAGCGTGCTGCATGCAAAACTGGAGTAACTTGACTGCAGTCACTCCAGTTGCCCTGGTTTAGCTGATGTCACAGTTGGGCTGAAGCATGATTTGTGTTTGAATGACTAGTGAGGGCTCTGGGCTGCCTGCGTGCGTCCAAAGCACTTGATGTTATTCAGGGCTGGCTTCGGTTACTGTCAGGTTTTTGGAAAATCTCCTGCAGCGCTGGTGGTGTTTGTGTCAGGCGGAGTGTGGGTGAGGCTCAAGCAGCCGTGCTGTAACTTCATTTAGGGTGCTTTGAAGCCCTTTGATCAAGGAAGGATCCGCATGGGGCATATGGCTGATGTTTACAGACAGCGAGCGTAAGGGAGGGCAAAGGCAGTTCTCCTTCAAGTATGAGATTGAGAGCAGTCGGTGTCCCTGGTGGACAGATCAGAGGTTTGGTTGTGCTAGTAGTACACTTCCCTGAGTCAGAGCATGACTTTTCGAGAGGATCATTAATCCCCAAGGTGAGCAAGATAAGCAAGAGGATTGCATTAAGCTCTGCCAGGATACACAGAGAGACAGCAAAATGTAGCATGAGCAAAAAAAGACCAAGATACTGCAGGTGTCTGTTTTGCTCCGATTCTCCTAGCTCTGCATTTTTCAGTTTGCTCCCCTTGTCTCCTGGTCCCGGTGCTGGCCTTGTGACCTCTCCCATGTCACCTGAGCTGCTGATGCCGCTGCCTTGTGTGCTAAATGCCCTCATCTCTATCATTCTGTGTTCAGCTCCCACTTGTTTTCCAGTTTTGGCCTCTGATGGTTGTTTCCTTTGAACTGCAGCCCCAGCTGTTATCATTTCCTCACCTCCCATTGCAAGCCCTTGTGTTACCTAACTGAAGCCCATCCCTGCTTCTCTGTCACTACGACTGTTACTCAGCGCTGCTTCTTTTTTCCTCAAATGCAATTGAAACATGTTAAGAGAATTAATAGATTGACCTTGTCAGCCCTTTGAAACCTCTCTCTTTTCTCAGTTAGCCTTCAGCTGTGATTTATATCTCCAACCATGTACTGCTTCCCTCAGGGCAGGTATGCTTCAAGAAATTAATTCCGAGCTGTCCTGCAGTCTGTTTGTTCAGGAGGTCGGGTCGTGTTACCTTATTGCTCCTTTATGGCCTTCGAGTTTATGAAAAGATCAGGCGTGTCTTTAGCCTGGAAGGTATTGCAGATTTCTTGGTGCCAGACTTCCCTGGCTGTGAGCAGGTGACACCCACCCCTAGCTAGCCTCGCACCGTTCCTATCCCGTTATAAATACTCAATAAGTTTGGCAGCGAAGTGCATGGGAAAAGTTTTTGTCGGTGTAAATACCAGTGGTCCTGGTTCTTGCGTGTGTTTTCTCGTCGAGGTATAGAAACTTTCTCCAGACTGTTCAAACTGTAGGTAATGCCTTGTGTGCATCGTTATGGGTGTGCGGCGTCGGGTCATGTAAATAATGCTGCAAACAGTCCGTGCTGCTGGCCAGGTATGCCGTTAGCTGTTGTACTCTCTCCTGTAAGGAGACTGATGAGACCTGGTGCTGGCGAGCACAGAGGAACTGAAGTTTTGCTGAGGTTGCTGCTGACAGGCACAGCCCAAAGGACAGCTCCTGGATCTTGGGCAGATGCACGAATAAGTGCAGCTTCCATGTTGTTAGACTTGGTAAATAAGAACAGCAACATTATTTACCAGTTTTAATGACCTGTGTTACTCTCCATGGGTGTTGTGCTCTCAGAGCAGCTGGAAGTACGTGCTTATTTTTGGCCAGTTCTTACCATCGCCGTTATTTTCATGATTTTTATCTAACAACAGTGAAATGAAACACTTCTAACATATTTCATGACTTCTTAAAACACAGAGGCCAGCCTTAGCTGGTGTCAGCCTGGCACAAGATAAATGCTGCAGCATCAGACAACAGGCAGCATTTGGTTGTTGTTTGCTTTTGCTGAGCAAATAAGTGAGTACACATTTATGAAGGTTATTGGAGACAGAAGGGTATTTTTAGACTCAGATCTCTAGAATTCTGGAATCTTTCTAAAAATCTTTATGGCCAACCAGGGAGCCCAGTGCCACAGTTACTGGTGCGGTGTTGGTTGGTCCTTCCTCAAAATCAGCGGCCTGTGCAGGAATTAAAGGAGGGTGTTTGGTGGTGTGTGGTTCCAGATTCTGGCTGGGTTTTTAGGGCTGTATAAATTAACTTCCAAAATAGAATCTGTTGTGGCAGGAGGAAAGAAGTAAAATGCCTTGTTGCTAAGGAACATGACAGAGAACTGGGAGATGTGACTCAGTTCTTGGCTTGGTATAATTTCTCTCCAGTAAGATGTGGGTCCACAGAGCATGTTTTGCTAAGTGTGAAGGGATGGATATTAAAAATACTTAGTGAGGTTTGAAGAAGAGGTTGAGATAACTGCTCTGTGGGGAGCCGGTTGAACTAAGTCTGCTCAACAGCGGTTGCACAGGTAAATGTGTTCATGATGAGTGTTTGCAGAATCAGGAGCAAAACCAATCCCAGCTTCTCATCTCCTGATTCCCGGTGCTGCTCTTGCTTCAGAAGAGCTGCTGCTCTTTGCTCTGCACAGTAGAGTTTAATTTTAGAGGAGAATGGGTCTTCAGGGGCTAATAGCCTGGAACAATTTCAGCTTGACTTACTGTAAATCTCTCATCAGGCAGAATGGGTTTCACTTCTGTTTCACAATACTGGGCTGTGCTTTCTTTTATGACATTCCCACACCCCTTTCCATCGCTGACTTTGTGAGGGGGTATGGCAGTTTGTTTATGTGTTATAAACCACGCAGCCACACATGGTCTTGCTTTCGACCTCAGCACCAGGGCTGGTCTCAGCAGGGGCCAGCTGGGCTCTGCATCATGTACAGCCCCTGGTGAGAGCAGGAGAAACAAACTGTCCGTGTGCTGGAATGTGGGTCAGCGAGCAGCTCCCGGATCTTCTCCTAGAGTCCAAGCTTACTAATCCTGTATTAGAAAACATGCTGCTGTCAACAATCCCATGAAGAGGATTTTTTTCTAGGCAGGGGTTCAAAACCAAAATGTTGTTGATAGCACAGGAGATAAAACAGGTGTCCTTTGTTTGTTTAGCATGGTTTGGTTTTCCCTGGCCAAAGTGTAATAGGGTTGGAAGAGGACAGGCAGTGGATTTGTGAGGATGGGAAGCTGCTGTTACCCTGCTTAAAATGCAGTGCTGGGTCACCGTAAAGCTGGATGTTCGTGGGCACCTGCCTCTGCTGTGCACATGAAGTGCAGGTCTGGAGACCTGCTCATGGTTGCGTCTCTTTGTTTCCCCGGTCTCCTGAGACGAGGCGGGATGTGTAAGGTGGGAGATCCCACCCCAGGATGCTAGTGCCTCGTGTTGAGCTGTTGACTGTGTTGTGTTTTGCTCCCAAGAGTTGTTGCGTGGGGCTTCTCTTACTGAAAATGCATGCACAAAAATTTGGGTGCACAGTCAGGCTGCATTTCTTAAGCCTTCTCCTGTTTGGTCCCCGTGATGCAAAGCCAAGGAGTCAGGAGCCACACTGTTCTGCATTCTACTCTCGCTTTTCTTGCCAGCAGTTTGGGCAATTGGTGTAATTAAGCACTACATTGTAGGTGTGGTCTCAAGAAGAGTTTCATGTCCCAGCCATGGTACTGCTGCAGTTTGGGCTGAGACTCTCGGTATCGCAGGGCTGTGTTCTAACCTCATGGCTGTAAATCCAGAATAATGGCACCTCTCCGAAACCTGCACCAGCATAGGAGAGACCAGGAGCTGTCACCTGGTTGTACTGCAGCGAGCTGGGCAGCAGGCTGCCAGCAGGCTGAGGGCCGGTTGGGCCATGCTGGCTCTGCAAGGGAGATCAGCATAAGAAGGTCGGGCTGGGCACTGCTCTGCTCCGCTGCTCAAAGAACATCAGGCTCAGCAGATTGCTTTAATCCATGTTGCTTCAGTGACTCAGATCATGGAGCAAGTGTGCAGGAAGATTTGGGAACTGAACAGGAGTGCCTTGATGATGTCCTGTCAGAGCTGGAGGAAGGAAGATGGACGAGTCACCAGCATGTTCCCATGGGCTTCCAACCCAAAGGTAACCCAGGAAAAGCATTTTGTGCTAAACTACAGCCACAAAACTACTTGGAAGCAGCTGCTGGCTGACACATTTCCCCAGTAAACAAGCTGCACAAAGTACATCCTGAAGTGCCTTTTAGTCTGCAGCTTTAGGGCGAATGAGCCCTGCTTTTAATGAAGTAATTGTTATTTAATCGTTTTTATCAACGTCAGGGGAATCTGGGGCCTCACACTACAAAGGCTCAGTGGAATAGCAGCAATGGCACAGACTGATTGATAAACGTTCCTCCGGGAGGTTTGGAGCGTGGCAGCTGCCCAACATCACAGTGAGCCACCTGGCACGGGTACTTTTCTTATTTCCCTCCCCTCCCACTGTATAAAGGCTTTGGCCAGCACAGCTATGTCAGCTAAGGGTGTGATATTTTTTCGCACTCCTAATTGACTTATTCATGCCAGCAAAACTTAAGAAGCAGTCCAACCTCAGATTATTTTTTTATTAATATTATTTTTTTGCAGCCAGACTCATGATGGCAGACAGAGAATTTGGTTTTGCTTGCTCAGGCGGGTACTTGGCCAAACCTGCCTTTAAGAGGAAAATCAGCCCCTGCTCCTTCTAGGAAAGTCCCAGTTTTTTGGTAAACAACTTGTTTTACAGGGGTTAAATCTGAGGAGGAAGGTAAAATAAATATTGGCTAAATATTAGCATTTTTGTTTAGTTTTGTTTGCCTTGCTGTAGGCCAACAAAGGAGGGTAGAAAAGGGCTAACTAGTTTGTCCAGATCCAGTATAAACCCTCTCCTTGGGTGCCATAACTTCCTTGCATTCCCTAACTGTTTTTTCCAGAACAGGCCAATGGGTGCAGGAGCACAGGGCTAGCACATGGACGTGCTGTTGTTGGTCCTGTAGGACAGCAAAGGTTTTGGTGCAGTGTTTTGGAGCTGAAAACATTTATTCTGCAGAATTCTTGGTAGCAACCTTGGCGTCAGTGTTTGTAGAGAAACTGGGACTGCTGTGCTAGCTTAATCAAAACAGAAATGAATCAGAAATTAAATCTCAGAGGATCTGCATTGCTGGTTTGAGGGTCAAATGATGCCAGAGGAGTTGGAAGTGGGATTGAAAGCATTTCCCCTTTATTGCTATTGGCACAAAGACAGCAAACCTGACAGCCTCCTGTGTTCTTGTGATAGCTTATCCTTATCAGACACCTACGTGCTTTTTCTTTTTGTTCTTTTTTATAACCTGTCAGCAAGGAGATGATGACTGCTTGAGTTTTCNCCCCACCCAATAAATAAATAAATAAAACCCAAACTCCTCTTAGCAGTGAATCATTCCTGCGTATGTGTAAGCCCCTGAAGTCAGTTCAGCCTGAGAAACGCACAGGGCAGGCAGTGATTCAGAGAAGACTGGTGCAGGGAAATGTTTAACCAAGAAGCATGCAGCTGTTTCAACAGGCTGGTGATAAGTGAACTTCTGGTTCCTTAATCTGCTCAGGCATTGCCCTGACAGTGTCATGGATTGCTGCACTGGGTGTTTGTAGGAGTCTGCCTAATGGTGCAGAAAACACAACAATTATTTTAACCTGTACTGAGCAGCTTAAAGGCAGGACAGATTTAGTCTGCTTTAAAAAACTCAGGTCTCCTTTCTGGTTAGGGATGTAAGCAGGTGTCAATGCCAGGCAAAGCACATCCAGTGCACCCTTGTTGTTTTTCACACCTGAGTTGCTCACCTGGGTTAGCAGCTTCAGTAGAATTGCTGCTGTATTGGGATTGGATGCATTTTTCTCCATTCTTACCAGCACCTTGCTAGACGAATGGTTTCATTTATCCCGTACTCACAGTTTGTCCTGCTTAGCATTTCTGCGTTTTGTTAGATGATTGGGCTTTGGTTGTTGAGAATGCAGACTTGGGTTTTGCTGGAGATTTTAGGATTTCGGGTATTCAGATGTGCTTGGCTGCTGCATATCAATGCAGTGTTCTCACGCTACTAAAAGGGGCTTCATCCAAAAGCAGAACTTGGCTTACTTCAAGTAAATAGAAGTATATTAAGGTCCTTTATACCAGGCTTATTATATAGAGAGGGATTCTGTCAGTACTTGGTGAAAAAGCTCTCTAAAACATCATGAAGTATGGCATGAACGTCGTCCTTGGGACAAGGTTTTCCATGTTGTCCGGTCGAAGAATACCCTGCCTGCCCATATGAAGCATTGCTGTGTAAATCTCTTTTCCTGAGTCCTAGCTTCCAAAGCTGCCCTCCAGTTTCCAAGTGTATGTGTTCTGGAGCAGTGGTGACACTGAAGGAATGCACCTTTGTCACCGGGGGCCTCCACTGGTTTTGTTGTTTGCTGGGGACAACGTCACTCGGCTGTCATTTGCTTGCAGTACTTACAGGCTCTGTGCAGATGAAGTACGTGGCTGTCCTTCTCTCTGCACCAAAGGGAGTGCAGCTGCCTGCGTTGCTCTGAATTTCATTTGAGCGTGGGTTGTGCTCTGGAGTGGGACTGGGTGGTTTGAACACAGGGACTTGTTGCCAGCAGAACCGAGACCACACAGCGCTGCGTAGAGAAATGAAGCTGAAGGTTTAGAGGGATATTAGCTTAAGGCTGCTAGGATGAGAGCCAGTAACAAAGCATTCATTTTGCTTATAGAGTGTGAACCGTGTTTGTCAGTGTGTGTGAGATAAGGGTTTTGCTAGCTTAACCTTGTTCCTTTTGCAGCAGGTGAACACTGCAGCTCTCAGGTGCTGCCCATCAGCCCGTACATGGACAGCGCTGTAGGAAACTCCCACCTGAAGCTGCTTTGCAAATAAATGATTCTTTGTGTTAAATGCTTTCCTTACAGCCCTCCTGTTCTTTCTGCTCTACCCAGGAATTAGAATAAAAGCCAGCTCTGTTTATTATTGGACCTTGGAAAACCTGTTTCTGTGTATAATTGGTAGCAGTGTTACTGCAGTGCTCTGCAGAACATGCTACGCCTGGCCTTGGCCGTCAGAGCCAAATCTGAAATGAACTGATTTCTCTATTTCGTTGTGCAGTGTCGAAGAAACACGGCAAGCTCATCACCTTCCTCCGTACATTCATGAAGTCGCGCCCAACTAAACAGAAGCTGAAGCAGCGGGGGATCCTGAAGGAGAGGGTGTTTGGCTGTGACCTGGGAGAGCATCTTCTCAACTCTGGCCATGACGGTAAGGAACAGCCCATTCCTGAGTTCTTCCTCTGGTGGGAATCGTAGCAAAGAGGGACCATACCTAGCGAGGGGCCAGTTGATACCAGGGGAGAAATGTGCAAAGGGGATTGATGGCTGAAAGATAAATTGAGGCTAATGCTAATAAGAAGCAAGCATCGTGGTTCAACGTGGGAGCACTGAAGATGGATGGAACTGCTGGAGGTGAGTTCTCAACCTCTTGAAGTCTTCAAATAAATACTAAATACTTTTTGGCAGGGAAAGAAACTTAATTATTGCATCAGTGTCACTGAGTAAGTAACTGCTACGTTAAATCCATGTGCTTCTCTGTAACAACCTTTGTGATTCTGCCACAATCTGCAGTGCAGAACCTTCGTCTGCCCTTCATCTTGGTTTCAAAAAATGTACAGGAATTAACTGGGTATTGGGTTTTGTCATAGCTTTCTTTTCTCTGTTACAGTGACTTTTCTGTAGCTCTACCCTTTCCCTTTTACCTTTTCATCAGTGATTTAGGGAGGTAGCAGAGCCTAGCTGTCTGTTCCACAAAGAAATGGCACAATTGTTGCTACTCTTCCTTAGACAAGTTCATGTGCTCTCTCCTGGCTGCAGCTCACTCAGGGAGGTACCTGCACTGCCAAGCAGCAGACAGAGGAGGTGAATTCTTTCACAGCTCACTGGCTGAGGTCGTTCCCATCAGTGGCCCATGCTGAGGGTTTAGGAAAGCAGTAAGGAGCGGCCATGGGCTGCAGCCATGAGTTGGCACCATCAGAAAATTAGTGATGGGTGCAGCATCACTGTCTGGCTATTTCAGCTTGGTGATCTGTTTCGTATTTTTGATCCTTGCCTAATGAGGTAGATACTGTGGCCATGCAAGCAGTAGAACTCACATGCCAGAGTTCTTAATCTTACACCTGCCAGCTGTTGTGTTGAGCACAAGGTGAAGTAAAGGGACGTGTGGGGTAGGAAAGGAATTTCTCTGTTAAATTTGTTGCCAGATGTAATTCAGACTCCTTGTTCATAGGAGTGCCTTTTAGAAAAAGGATGGCAAAGGGTGGGGAGCTGGATTTTGCACTTTTTCCGGCTGATTCAGTTGGTGGCAGCAAAGCATACTCCCTTGCCTGACATGAAGTATTTTACTACCAGCTGGTGAATAACATGGGCTGCGGCAAGGCTCGCTGGCTTGTAAATTGGAACCAGTGAGAATTTTATTGCTGGGGCTTGAAAACCATCAGAGAGCCAGAAACCGGATGGTTTGAAGGCAGAAACATACAGTAAGCCATGTAAGAACTGCTTCAGGAATGGGTAATTGACAGCACTGGGTAGCTATAGCGCTGGCTTCATGTTCATGTTGTGGGGGCAGTCTTGGAGGGCAGGAGGCATGCCAGCAGAGTGAGCTCATTAATGGGAAAGAGAGAATTCTTTTTGATCCCCAGCCCACCTCGTGTCCATCTAACAACTCAGCAATAACCAAGGCTCTTCCTTGCTCTCTGCACTGACGTCTTCCCCTGGCTCGGAGGGGTGTGCATTTTATTTAGCAATGAAAGACGCACCCTGAACTAAACAGTTTGAACTCCACTGGAGGCTCCTGTGTGACAGTCTGTGGGAGCTCTCGTCTTGTCCTGGTCGCTCCCCTGCCATCACGTGTGGCTGAGTGACTGTGACTGAGCTGTGCTAACAAGGTCTCTTCATCTGAGAAGCTAGCAGTTGCTTTCAACCTTCATTTAATAACTCATCCCTAACTCCCTGGAGTGAAGCAGATCCAATTTGAATGTTGCTACCAGGGGCATGTCTCCACCGCACGCAGCAGGGTTGTTTTGTGTGTGTGATTGAGCTCTGACCTGTATTCCAAGTGATGTCGTCCCCAGGATTGGTTTTGCGGGGACATTTCTGGGTTCCTGTGAATCAAGCTCTGTGCACGCACAGCATTTTAAGATTCTCTCGTTCTGCAGCATTAAGGTTCCTCAGTCATGGAGCCAACTGCAGTGCTCACCTGCTGAAAGGGCCCTGAGGTGTCACAGGAGACCCCAAGTTGAACGAGGTAGAGCAGTGATGCAGTCCTGCTTCCTCACCTCATGAACAAGTATTTTTATAGGAGCACACAGTACTTTTGCTGAAGTCTGTGCGTGAGATCTACTAGTAGCATTTCAGGATAACTATACAACATCTCAGTTCAGAAATACAAAAGAAAGAACCCAATACATTTATAAATGAATTTAGATTACTGCTAGTTTTTATGTGTTGCTCTCCGATACCCAAAAGATGTAGCAGACTGAAGGAGGGAATAACACTGTCCACAGTTTGAAGTGGGTGGCAAGGCATTTGTGTGCTCTGCAGAAATGCAGTATTGAACCAAACCGGAGTTATGTTGAGAATTCTATTAATGATCAGAGAGCAAAAGACACGGGGAAGGACAAAAACTGAAACAGGTCTAACAGTTTGTTAAACAAACACTGAGGCACCTGGCTTGGATGGCTTAGCTAGGAGAATTTGTACTGCATGTCCGTGTGCCCAGGAGGGGATGTACAAACACCAGGGGAATGCTTACCTCCTGCAGGATGTTGTCTTTCTGTGAGCTCAGCAAGCAGCACCAGCTGCACCTTTGTCAGAAGAATGCATTGGCATGAGATGCATAGGGGGAAAGTGATGTAGAAGTGAGACCTTGGTGGTGGAGCAAGATTCCAGGAGATACCATCCCGCGGAGGTTCCAAACTAGCAAAGCTTTATCGTAGTTCACCCACATTTTTGAGTTTGGTGTTGCATTGAGGCAGACGATGCCTCTCAGGCTGGCGTGACAGAACTTGTGTCTGCTAATCTGCAGGACATAATACCTCTGTTTACTGGAGTTTCTCCTTAGGGGAGGGTGTCTAGCTATGATAGGATGCGTGGAGCAAGCAGGCTGTTGTTGCTACTGCCTTTTCATTTTCGATGAGAGTGCAATTTGTCATTTTTTTAATTGTGGTGTAGACACCTGAGAATTAACCCTATAAACAGGTGTAGGGAGGGAGGTGAGGGTTTTAACAGATGTTTACAATAACAGCAGTAGGGATGAGTACTGCGCCTTAAAAACTTTCTGTATGACTGGTGACTCACGTTGGGGATTGCAGGCATTATTGGGCTGGCAACTGTAGACAGGCAGGGTCCTGGTTTTTGGGTTTGGTTGGTTTTTTAAATTCCAGTTTGTAGTGTGTTAACACTTTGGGCTCTTCTGTGATAAGAACTGCACCCCTCCACCCCCCAGGAAACTGTCCTTCCCAAAGGCCCGTGTAGATGAGACAGCAGAGAGGGGAAGGAAGCATCACTCGTTGTTCTGTTTCTTGGACGGTGTAAGTTATGGGCACATTGCAGAATTGTTTTTCAAGGTCCTCTGTGTTCTAAGCAGCTGAAAATGGGAAATAGGAGCCACAGTAAGTCACGCTGAAAGGTGATGGGATTTTGGGTCCCAGCTGCTTTGCCAAGAGTCAGCCAGCAGCGTTGGCATGTTGTACTCTGTGCAGTGCAGCCACCATGTCTGTCTCAGGGGAGCTTAGAGTTGTCCTGGGTGCAGGTCAGGGAGCTGAGCAGTCTCGGGTTTTGTAGAGAGGATGAAGCTGGAACCCCAGGCCCTGGTCACTGGCCCCAGCTGTACATGGGCACATTGTTTCTGGTGAAAGCAGCACGGCCTGCCCGTCTTGTTCCACGTGTCAGTACTGAAATACGGGCTGGTGCCTGCGAGAGTAAAACCGGTTTTGATATGAGGGATTGTTGACTTCTCTGTTGGGTCTAAGTCTGGCGAAGGCTGCGGTGATGCACCCCTCAGGCACGCTGGCTCACACAACACCAACCCGGTCGCCCATCGCAGGCTGCCTTGCGAGGCCTGTCTCCATTTAATTTCAGTGTGTTACTCATTTGTTGGCTCCTCCTGGGCTTTGAGCACTTTCCCTGCCAGTGAGGCGTGTTTGGAAGCAGACCAGGCTCAGCAGGGAGCTGCTGTTTCTTCATCGTCCTGAGGGATGTTCCCAGTTGGTTTGGTCCCGCTGCTGCCTGCCACGCCAGTTTGTTGTACAGAGCTGCAAGATGCAGCAAATTCAGCATAGCTGAGTGAAGGCCCTCATCCCTTTGTTGGTAGGTAGACTTTTTTCTTCTAATTTTTTCTCTCAAAGGAAACTAAATAGAACTCAAATTTCACCTGACCCCAATTAGATGGAATTGTGCTTGCTGAAGGATGTGTTTGTTCAGTGTGGGAGCTGGTTAAATGCTGCATTGCAGCATCTGTAGCACGTCCTCGTTTGTGCCTCAGAACATTTGGAAACGTAGCTCTGCCCACCCACGAACGGCAGACAAATGCAGGAGTGGCAGCGTCGGGGCTGGCAGGGGCTGCGTGCAGATCCGAGAGCACTGCAGGTTCTGACTGTTGCTGGCAGGGCACGTGGCCGAGGTTGTGGCACACAGCAATTCTCCACAGTTTTTGCAGCTGAAAAGTGAAAGTGACACCCAGCCCTTGGAAATACATGGCTAGAAAGTCCTTGTGTAAATGGCTGCTTAGAATCAAGTCAAATACTGGGGTTTTCACATGATTTTGTAGTGCTACTGGTGCTAAAGCAAAGCGGTGGGGTCCTCGCATGGTCAGCGAGCCCCAGGGCAGCCCCAGCACGCTGCGTGAGCTGCAGTGCCTGAGGGCTCGCTGTACAGTGCGCAGCGTTATAAATCCTGATGCTGTTGGGGATAAAGTGCTGAGGTACAAATACTGGCAGTTCTTTTTCTATGCTGCAATGTTCCTGTTGCCTGGCTCCTGATAAAAATGGTTGTGGCCTAAAAGCAAATGGTGTTTTTTGTACCTCTTCATGTCTTTGTTGCGTTGATATGTTCTTGTGCGTTTGCTGCTTGGTACTTCATCAGCTTCCATAACTGGAAAAGGTGGGTTTAGAGATGGCACCGACGTGTAATCGACAGGTTCCCCATGTGGAAGGGTTTATAGCTCCTCTTTGAGCTGCAATGCCTGCTTATGTTTTCCTTTACAGAGAACTACTTTGCTCCAACATTTCAGCTTCAGAAAGTCTTTCTAGCTCTTGTGGAGTTTCCATCAGAAACGGATACGACATGAGCTCGCTACATTCCAAACAGCAAATAGTGCCTGGCAGTCTGCTTGGAACTGTTAGGACCTGACTGCTGGCAGCCACAACAGATTTGTTTAAGCAATAACTTCTTGCTCTTGTACAAAGGTTTACTGAAGCGCTGCACAAAACAGGCAGGTTGTGTGTGTTAAACACACATTAGATCAGAATTATTACATTGGCCGCAGTCATTCCAACAGGCTGCGGAGAACGCTGGCTGAGGCTGCGGGTTTCTCTGAGCTGTATTCATTTTGTGAGTGAACCCTTGGGCGTTTCTGTGCTCTTACTGGGTGCGTTCAGAGTACCCGAGCTGAAAAGCTTGAGTGCAAACCAGAAGTTTCAGATCTCCAGGTAGGGTCAGACCTCCATCCTGCTTTTACTTCTGTCTCTGGTTTTAAACATTTTTATGTCTGAAGGCTTTTACTAAGGCACTTCTTGTGTGACTTTGGTCAAGTTCCCAAAAATAGGATTCAGCTCCCTTACCTAAATAGGTGTAAAACAAAACAGTAGAACAAAATGCTTCCCTATTGGCACAGCATGTTTACTTCTCTGGTGAATTTTGTAATTTTTCTCCCAGATACCGGGGAGAAAAGAGCCATCAATAAAACTCAGGGCACGTGCAGGATTCCTGTCCAGGGCTGCAGCTCACAAATGAGCGGGCGTATCTTGTGTTTCCTGACAAACCTCCCTCAAAACGCAGGTAGTGATAGAACTGGAAATCCTCCAGTTCTGCCCCCTTTAGTAGTATTTGTCTGTGCGGTGTGGTCCTGCTGAGAAAACTGAAAGTAAGGGGAAGATTCTCACCGAAACGCTTTCTTCAGTTCATGAGAAATTGTAACAGGTCTGCCACTGCCCATGGCTGAGCTCAGAAGAACAGTTCCAGAGATAGTGAGGACGTGATTTTCCATCAGTAAACTTTTCTCAGTACTTGAAACTTTAAAAGTTGATTTATGCTTCATGCCACAGAGATACAGTAAACATTTTATTTTCCCCAAATGACTTTGTGCTTGGGAAATCACTAGTAAATGGGAGGATGTGACACACTGTTAGTGATTCAGCTTGTGTGTTGGAGCCCAGGCTGACCGTACCTGTTTCTTGCTGCGCGCTTTACTTTTTGCACCGAAGAAACTCGGTCCTGTCTCAGCACTTTGTCTTGCACCTGAGCCTGTGTTTGCCGGAGCTCTGCACACAGTCAGTGTAAACGGGAGCAGAATGGCTGTGAAGTTGCATTCTGGGGCAGCCGTTGTTCCTTGATTGGGTTTGCATAATTTCACAGATCTCAACATGTCAGGTGTTTTGGCAACCAAGAGGTGCCTAAGTCACCTGACCACTTCTGTAAGCCACAAAGAGCAGCCAGTGTGTTCTGGGTGCCTGAGCGCTTCTTCAGACCTGGCAGCGTGTGCCTCTGCCCAGAAACCCACGTAGCATCAAAGATGGATCCGGCAGGCTGCAGGAAACAGCAGCAACAGAACTTGCGGATGAGTAGAGAATATTCCACGTTCCACAGATGCGTTCACTGCTGCACAAACTCGTTGAGCACCAGCTGATGCTTTTAAGGCCAATACTCTGAGCTATTTGGGGCAAATTTCCAAACATAACAGGCACTGTTACTGCTTCACTGTCTGCCCTCTGAATCGCTGGAACTCGGTATTACTGGGTATGGGGTTAGCATTACAAAGGGGTGCGTGGGGTCCCCATGGAGAATGACTTGTTTGGGGGGAAGTAGTTGCAAAAAGGGAGAACTGAGAAGGCAATGCAAGCTCTTGCAGTGAAGAAAGGAGGCAGTTTCTCGGTCCCCTCCCTTTTCACCCTGCCTCCAGCTGTGAGAAGAGAATTTCTTTATGCCTGAGTGACCCAGAGGACAGCAGGGAATTGAAAATTAATTTGCATTTTGAAACACTACAGCTGTAGGGAGAACAAACAGGAAAAAAAACATTGCACTCCGTGCAGGAATTGCTTGTGCTCTTACCCCTCGCTCTGCTCATACCAAGGTGGGCGCTGTGCTGTTTCCCCTCTTAACTTACTGCAGTAAGTGCGGTCGATCCAAATGGAAACCACCAGCACACAGTCTGCACGTGCATGCGTCAGGAGTGCATTTATTTTGATAATATCCATTTGATGGATATGCATAAAAACAGCCCCAGAGAGTTAAGTGGATACGACCTGGGAGATGGATGTGCTAGGTAGGGAGCCTGTCTTTGATACAAGTGCGGTAGGAGTGAGCATGGGATTTCTGTTTCTCGGGCTTGGACCTTGCACTTTGTTTTCACACAGTTCCTGGCTCAGCTAGCACAAACAAAAAAAGTCCAGTCCTAAAAAGCAGAGTCCAGCGCCAGAGGCGGATCCTGCTGAGGCACCGCGTGGTGACTGCCCCATGATTGATGGCCCCTCCTCATTGTCACCAGAGGCACGGTACCAAAGTCACACTTCCAGATAAAACACCGCACGTCACCAGGAAGTAGTGCAGCTTGTGGCTGCTGGCTTGGACTTCACTCAGCTCCTCAACACCATACATCACTTTAGTGTGGGCCGCTGTGGAAAATCAGGACGGGAGCATCTCGAAGGAAGGTCACTGTCTGTTTGGTCTTGTTCCTCTCCCTCTGTCCTGGTGATTCAAACTTACGGACACAGATGTAGGAATGAGCCAGAAGTCCTGAGAAGAGAATCTTTCGAAGTTAGGTTTTCTTCTGAGTACGTGGGGCATGGTGTTGTCTGCCTGCTTATGAAACGCCTCGTGTGGGTGGTGCCCCAGGCGGCAGGCAGCCTTCCTGCAGAGCATGGGAGGGGGTCCTTACAGGACGGGGCAGGGAAAGGGAGGTCCCTTAGCTCTCTGTCTGGTGCTGTCTTGCTCGTTGTTCCTGTGCAGCTTTCACTGTGAGGTGGGGGGAAGAGTTCCAGAACTGAGCAGCTTGAAATGAGGTTACAGAAAAAGTTACAGTCTGAATTATTACGGTGTTTGTTGTTTTTTTTTACTGCTTTTTTTTTTTTTCTTTTTAAGGAAATACTTGCACATTTCTTTGAAAGACTGAGCTAAAAACAAGAGGAAGAATGAGTGGGGTAAAAGCAACAGTATTCTTGGGTGTGTTCATTATTAGGTTCTTAGGTAACTGTGGCTATTACCTTCGCCTGGGTGGTGGTGTGGCACTCGGGAGAGTTTCTTTCCTGCGCCTGCTGGGCAGCAGGTTTTGCCTTCCGTGTTTGTTTGCTATGTGTGGAATTCAGCTGAGCAGCTGCATTTCAGCATGCTGTGGTCCATTAACCAGCCAAGAGGCCTGGCTTATGTGGCAGTTCACCTTATTGCTGTAATATTGTGAAAACGACGCTGCTAGAGGGGAGCTTGATGGGAGCCCTCACTCCCCAGGCTGAGCAAATAGTTCTGATTCCAGTTTAAAAAAAAAAAAAATTCAAAAAGCCTTCCAAAGCCCAGGGAGGGAACATTACAAAAGATTAAAAGGGGAAAAATAAAACCAAGACGATAGGAGAGGAAATGTGTCTGATTTCAAGATGAATCAAGTTGTTCTTCAGAATGAAAAGCATAAAACTTGTGCTTCCTCTTAATGGGAAAGAATTAACCAGTTAATGAGCCCTAGGAGAGGCAATAAACCTTTCAAACCGGCTGAGAGATGCTCAGGAACAAGTTGAAAAAATTCCTGTAGCTGCTGTGGTGCTGAAATACGGCAGGGCCCTTTGTTGATGCATCCGCATTGCCAGCCGCTTGGCCCTGGGTCCCGGCACTGCCTGTTCTTGGAGACAGCAAAGGGAGGGGGCGAGGGATGGAAGGAAGGTGCTGGGTTTTGGAACGGGAGAAGGAATAAACAGCAAGTGTTAGTACAGGTCTGGTGTCTGCCTGGGAACTGAGGTCTGGAAAGGGCTGTGTGCAGGGTTCAGAAAGCACAGACACCAGCTCTGTGCCCCCACAGCAGGATTTAGGTAGCAGGTAGGCGTAGGTACCTGAAAAAGTCACAGCATGATGCAAAGAGCGCTGTAGGTGGTGGCCTTGGCACGCTCACATCTGCAAAACGAGGCTTTAGCCTGTGCTGTCTTCCTGACATTTCATTCCAATGGTAACAGACACGGTTCCGTCCATACTCACATACACACATATAAATGTGTCCTTAGCTACAGGGCTTAGGATTCAAAGGGGAGAGCGCGATTAAACACGCTTGTCAGGTGTCATCTTTGCTCAAAAATTAGAAAAATTGAATCACCGGCATAGGGCCTTCAAGAAGAATTATGGCCCTACTTGTATTTCAGTCACTCCTTCAACCATGCAGAATTCCCCCAAAAAATATCTGTATGCTATATGTGGCGTGATATATTTAGCTTACAGAACAGATCGTCCTGGCAACCGGATTAGGAAACGCGTGGAACAAGCCTGCTGGCTTTTTTCGGTGTGTATTATTTCTTCTAACCGTGCCCAGGACCTTCCGTGAGAGATGAGCGCTCTCGGAAGCGCGCTGTTGCTGCTGCAGCCCACTCCTCCCCTCCATGCTGCCCTGACCCAGTTCACAGCATCGCAACAGGTCGCCGCTCACATGAGCGGGTACACAAACACCATTCCTGCCCCGCTGTGTGTTTACACAGCTAGATGAACCCCAGGAGGAGGAGGCCTTGGAAGCGTGCAGAGCTCGCCCCCTGTGGCACAGGCCCTGAGTTAGGAGTGCAGGCAGGTGTCCTGGCTGCGCACCTGGGAGGCAGAGAAACGGGATGGGGGCTGCGTGTGCTCCCTCCGTGCTCTGTGTGCATCGCCCCTGTGTCAGCCTCCCAGGCAGGAGTCAGGCAGGCAGGGAGTGGGCTATTTATTTGCTTATTTATTTCTTTCGGTGGATGCTGCTTGGGACTTCCCATGTTCTCTTGCTTTGTCTCAGCAAAACCAAGCTGAGCATTGATCTGGTGTGTCTTGCAACCTGGGGTGCTCTCTTTCCTCACACGAGAAAAGAAACCTCTAACAGTGTCAGCATCTAAAGCCCTGTGCCTCGTGCTCACAGCAAGGGATGGTGTGTTCTCATCTCTCTGGTTTTCTGCATCCATTTATACCTGGGTCACACTTGTCTGCTAACACTCTGGTGCAATGCAAAACGGATTTTAGCCCTTTTTGGCAATCCCTTGAGTATGATGCAACTCCTACCCTGTCTACTTTAAGCATTAGAACTTTCTTCTTCAAGAGGTGTTGAATCTTTTTTTGCATAAGGGTAAGTGTCCTATAAAATTGTTTTTTGAAGCTGTGTTAGAATTTAGGTCCATCTGTTCTGCCTGCTCTCAGACATTTAGCTTATGGTATTGTGGATGACTGATGCACGTTTTCCCAACGTTTCTCCAAATGTGCATTCACCCAGCAGCCAGGAGTCATTGCTTCTCCTGGCTCGGATGGTGGATGTGTGTTCTGTCCGGCTGAACCCTAACGCCAGCCGCGTGGTGCTGCTCTGAGCTCACCAGGCTTCTGGAGGCACCACAACTTCAGAGTGGGTGCTGAGGTTTCCCTCGGCAGAAGTCTTTGTCTGCATTAGTGGAAGTTGAAATTTCTGTTGCCTCTACAGGGAGGAGCAGAAGAATCACCTCTGTTGGCTTTCTTTCCCCAAAAAGCAGCACTTGGTTTCCAAGACTCTTTCTTTGCCATTGCCTGATGTAAAAGGGCTCTGCTTGCCCCAAAGTCGGCACCTTGCTTTGGAAAACAGTGTGAGATGCTGTAAATGCCTTGTACTAGGGTAGCCCTGGAGTCTGACTGTCTCTTGGGATCTTCAGCTATCTCAGCTCCAGGGTCTGACCTGGTAGAGCTGGGCCTGTGTGACCGGGGTGCCACCCAGCTGTGCTCAGTTGTGGAGCATCCCAGGGTGCTTCTGCTGATTTCCAGGAAACCATTTCACGTGACTTATTTTTCTAGCTGTGTACCTGTCTGTCTGCTGCAAGCCCAAAGACAAGCAGTGAAGCACAGAGCATCTAAGTTCGGTAGCACTTAGGAGAACAGATTGGCAGATGGCATTTGCTGCTTGATCTAAGGGGATTTGGCACATGACCTATTCAGAATCTGTATCACATGGCAAATTGATCAGACCTGGCATCTCATGTAAGAATAAATCTGGATCATCATAGGAGCTGTGGCAAAAAGGTGGCTTGCCTAGGAATCCACAAGGATGGGAGCTGTTCCATGAAGGTTTGCTGATGTTCACAAGAGCTCAGTCCTAATTTTCTTCCTGCACTCAGAGCAGTTTTATCTCCCGGTGGTAAATAAAATGAAATAAAATGCTCCTCCTTAAACCTGCAAGGGTGGGCAGGCAGCTCAGGCAGTGGATGCTGCATGGGGCTGAGAAGTCAGCTGGAAATAATCGGTTGGTGAAGTGGCTTGAATATTAACTTGACACCTAAATATATCCTCTGGGCTTGTTTTTTCCATTCTGTCATACCCTGGTCTATCTGCTGTTTCTGTGAGTGTGGTTTGCTGTGTAGACTTTGGGGAGGAAATTACCAGTTGTAAACACTCCACTGTCCCTGGTGCAGAAAGTATTATCTCCTCAACATTTGTGTTTGTTTAAACCAAGCATGTAAGCAAATCCCATATAGATCTGGAAACAAAGGAAGCCTTTTGGCCAAAGAGAGTGTATTTAATCAGGTTTAGAGCTCTTCTGGACACGAGATTCAATGCCACAGTTCCTGTGGGAGTTGTGATGGGACTCGCACTGTCTCGGCTTCACCAGAACTGACTTTCTCCAGGCTGATTAATAGATCCTGGCATTTCTTTAAAGCAAAGAACACACCTCTGTCCAGCTGCCTCGCCAACTCTTGCAGTTAAATCTCTTACAGGCATTCTCCCCTAAGGAAGAACTAACGCAGCAGCCCAGCTGGGCTTAGTTTTTGGGATCTATAGCATGCTCACTAACCAGTGACACTGTTCTTTAGTCCCCCAGGTCCTCAAGAGCTGCACTGAATTCATTGAGAGGCATGGCATTGTGGATGGAATATACCGTCATTCTGGGATCGCATCCCACATCCAGAAGCTACGGTAGGAGCGCTGCGGTCACAGACCTGTTAGGGGCTCCGCGGGGCCTGCGCGGTGCCCGCCGAGGGCAGAGCGCTCCGGCAGCTCCGTGCAGGCCTTGTGCCCAGCAGGTGCTGCGCTGGGTGTGTCACCGCTCCACGGGGACGCAGGGCTGTTCAGCAGCTCTCGCTCGGCAAGAAGTTTTCCTTCAGGATAGAGGGGTGAGAAGGCTCTGGGACTGCGGTGTCACTGCTGTCAGATTCCATTGCCGTTTCCTCTTGTTCCCGGAGCCCTTTAGAGAAGCTGATATTTCTCCTTGCTGCTGTGGACTCCTGGCATATTAGCAATTAATTAGTGACATGTGAAGAAGCGGTTGCATAATCCTTGGTGGGTGGCATCGCTGTGCCGCGTGGCTGTGTGGAGGAAGGCGAGGTGCGCACCGTCCCCACTTAGGAGCTGTTCTCATCACCATACACGTTCTTCATCCTTTTGTGAGGCTCTGTTTTTTTCCTCCCATCATTTGGTATGCATTCTTCTGTTGTGAAGGGACTAACAGAACCTAGTGGGATGTGACTAACTCCAGTTTTGATCACAAGCCCACAGCCTCACAGGGGCAGCCGAGGGGTGTTTTCCGTCCGAAGGATGTCCTTTTTGTACCAGCTATTCCCAAGTTAAATGGACAGGTTTGAGCCAGTACGGTTACAGCACAAACCCTTGTATGGATGGGCTTATTCTGGTTCAGCTTAATCCTGTTTTTCATCACAGCAAGTTCAATTTTAAAAATCTGCTCATGAGGCTTTGATATGCAGGCTCCAAGGACTCTGATTGTAGCTGTTGCCCACAGCGGAGCTGGCTGAGTAAAATGTTTGTCCTTGCTTCAGTTCCGTCCCTTTCATTCCCCATTTTGACTTGTGCTGGTCCGTTCTTTCAGTCGCTGCTTTAGTCCATTTTCTCCCTTTGTGGAGCCATGGCCATTTGCTGTTTTCATGTAGTCCAAAGGTGCTTTTAATTTTTTTTCTGAAACTTTAATTGAGTAATTCCCTGGTATAGTACTGAGAATGACATGTTCCAAAGACAAAAGGAATGGAGTACATGGCATGACTTGTAGACACTGTCCCTGTTGTTCATCCAAATCACTACAGATTTTAAGTGCTTGATTAGTGCAGGACATGTTGTATTGCTATAGTTTCCAGCTGTATAAACAGATTGTTAAGTTTATTTCAAAGTTAGATCTGCAGTGCCCTTATAAATGAACACTTGTCAAGTTTCAAATAGAGGAACCGACTCTCCTGGTTTTGAAGGATTTCTTGGCTGGACAGAAAATGACAAGAATTTTACTCCATGTGGGAGATTTACTCCAGGGCAGAGGCTGGCTCTCCAGTAGCACAGTAGCTGCCTGTACGTGGCTGGTAGGCAAAGTGTCAGGTTGGCATGTTTACCCCTCTGCACTCTGGCTCTAGGCTTTCTTTGAGACACTGTGAAGTTTTCTTTCTAACAAAATCTTTTGAGGGTCGAAAGAAACAACATGTTCTCTAAACAGTCAGAGAAAGACGGCTGAATGGAAGAGTTCCCTTTCTTTACTCTGTATTCTGCTTCTGCAGTGGATCTCTAGCATGGTCTGAGATTTCTTCCTTGGGAAGCCACGCTGGGGTAGCAGGAGGACTACAGTAGGGCAGGACGAGGCCAGACAACGTCCGCCAAGGCTCAGCGTATTTGTAGGGGAGGGTTGGTGCCTTTCTTGATCTCTGTTCTGAGTTCTTGCTTCTTTTGTGGAGCCAAGGGCAGGAAACAAGTTTGTCTTCCAAATATGATTAAGTGATGAGTCAGAACATGCCTGTGGCAGCTGTAGATACTGAACACCAAGGACTGTGGCTGCAGGGAATCCATCAGTTGGGGAATACAGAAACCTTTATTTGCTCCTTCCTGGGGCAGACTATTCACCCTCTTGTCTGAAGAAGCAGACCCCTCTTCTCCCCAGTTCTGGCGTGCTGTAACTGGCTTCCCCCATACAGCCTTCTCCTCCCTGTTGTGTAGGGGTGCACACCTGGCTGCCGTGGTTACAGACAGTACCGTGCCCAGGGTAACTTGTTCTGTCCTGCAGCACAGAGAGGCAAGCTCAGTGTCTGAGCTGTGCCTGCGGCAGGTTTTATCTTCGGTGTTACAAATTGCCTGGCTTGGACAGGGAAGGCCAGGGATGTTGCCACGAAGCCCCTGACATTGCTGTGGTTGGAGTGTAGACAGGCTGACTCCCCGTGTCGATGATAAGCGCTTTGGTTTACAGCTTAAAGAGGATTGTAGGGAAACCAAGCTCCAGCTAAAGCAGCCATGTTCTTGCAGCTCCCTGTGGCCTGACTCACCATGCTAGCCCCTGCAGAGCTGGCCTGCTAATTCGAAACAGCAATCTCCATGCGTGTATCCTAGCAGCGAGCCAGCCCTTGGCCTTGTGAGCTCAGCTTTTATTCATAGATGTTTGTCGTTTTGGTTTTTCTCTCTCTGAAAACCAAGGGAATGCTCAGGGATTGTCTTCATGTGGTTCCTGGCTGTCTTCGCCCCGTAGCAGAGGCATGCTCATCTCACCAGCTTGGACCCAAGGAATTTCTGCACGCAGTAGTTTCCATGCACAGAAGCTGCCGGTGGCACTGCGTTCAGCATTGCTTTATCAGTTCAGTTTCCAGGCCTTTGAAATGCAAAGGGACAGCAGCTTTCATTCTGACCTGCAGGGACTCCTCCTCCAGGCAGCTCTGTCACAGCCCTGGGGAATTAACAGTCAGCTTGGAAACATGCTCTGGAGACTTCGTGAAAGGCCCTGATACAGAAGATGTGATTGTAGGCTAGCCAGTCAGTTGTAAAACTAACCAAAAATGCCTTACCAAAAAAAAAGTCTCATTTTGGAAAAATCTAGCAGCACCACAACCATGGCTCATGTGGTGTTGGTGACTAAGTATTTGTGTTTTCCTGTAAATCAGGAAACTTGCTTTTCTTGACTGTAATTTGTGTTGGTTTTTATTTCCTTTCCTCCTATTCAAACCCCTCTGCACATTTCTGTGTCCTCCTCTCCAGCCATGAGTTTGACTCTGAGCAGATTCCTGACCTAACGAAGGACATTTACATCCAGGACATTCACTGCGTGGGCTCCCTCTGCAAGCTGTACTTCAGGGAGCTCCCAAACCCGTTGCTGACCTATCAGCTCTACGAGAAGTTTTCAGTACGTACAAGGCACCATCTCCCACTTGCCTGTTCCCTGGGCCCCTTGGCATGAACCGTCACCTACACATCCACACGCCTTTCTTGGTCTTCATTCTGTACAAGTTGGGGTTTTTATAGAGATCCAAAGCGTGCATCTGTAAAGCTAGCGGCCCAGTACCAATCCAGCTCGTGCTTCCTGCATGCCCAGTGCCCACCTGCCGTTAGCATCCTGCCAGTTCAGAAGTGAGCGATGCAACAGTGCCCCAGGTTTGAGGTCCTTTCTCCTTTGCCCCGTTAGGTTTGCTCACATATGCCTTTGTGCCACAACCTGTTTGGGTATTAACAGTGCTTACAAGAATTCCCCTATCTTTTGCCATTCACCAACAATTTATCTAGCAGGAATGGGATTAGAAACGAATGCTTCTTGGAGCTGAATGCCCGCTGCAAGGAACGGAGCTGCACAATCAAGCCATAAACTGGCCCTGCCCTTTAATTGCTTGGCATTTAACACATTGGCTGCATGCCAGCCTGTCCCCAAGGGACAGAAGCCTTTTGGAAGGTAGAGAGGCTCAAAAAATCTCCCTCAGTGCTAATGAACTGTCCACAGAGTTCAAGACGCCGTGGCAGGTATCTAGCCTACTTGTATCTGAATCCTCCACTGTGTTATTCCAGGATGCTGTTTCTGCTGCTACAGATGAGGAGCGGTTGGTTAAAATTCACGATGTCATCCAGCAGCTGCCCCCTCCTCACTACAGGTCAGTGCAGCCCTCCTCTGTTTGTGGCTCAGCATTGTTGGTATTTCAGGAGCAAAATGCTGTGATTCCAGTTTTTTTTTTCCCAAGACAGCTGCATTATGTCTGTGTATATTGAAGTGGTTTATGGCTGTATAAAGTTGATTTATATTTTAATTAGATCATTACCTGACAAACGCTATATACTTATGTAGTCTTATTTGACTTTCTCTGGAAAGTATGTGTAGGAGGCAAATACGAGCTCGTTAGGTGAGAAGTGGCTGACACCATTAAGGAAATATTTTTACTGAGGGTGCACAATACCCACTCCAGGAATAGCAGTAAAGACAGTGAAACGTGAACAGCAGAAAACTGTTTCAGGACTTTGCTTTAAGTGTATCTTCACTGTAGGAATCCACCCCTGCCCCAAAAGGAAGACACTTCTTTGGTCTCCGTTCCATGACAGAGGGGCACCGTAGGGTGGTTTAGCTGACGGACGGGGTCGTCTTGTGTTCTGGGCTTCCTGCCTGCAGCACTTGTTCTATCTACTTAATATTTAATTATAATAGCAACTAGCAAATGCTAACAATTCAAACTAATAGCTATTTATAGTGTTTATTATTCAAATGGCACGAGCTCATCAGACTAACTTGTGGTAATTAATATTCACGATATCAGTCTGTGCTTATTAGCCTTACCATGGTGGCATATGTTAATAGGCATTTAGCCAGAATTAATAATTACTGCGGTGTATGGTAAATGTCTTCAGACAACAACGTGTGGTGATTGGTATTGATAATGAAATACAACTGTGTGTGTCAGTGACTATTTAATAGTTATTAGTTAATTAGTCTGGACCAATTATAATGTATGATTGGTGTAAATAATGTATGTTAATCTTTGAATACTGGTAACCATTGCGTAGAAGGTAGTGATATCTGAGTATAATGCATGGTGAGTGGTGTTGATAACTAACAGTGTGTATTGGTCAATGTTTAGTGTTCATGGCTATCATAATGAATGGTGATCAATAGTGACCAATTAGAAGGTGATTGTGTAGATTATAATTTATACTAGTAGTTATTTAAACATTAATAGCTAGTGTATGGTAATTAGCTGTAGCTATAATAGCGTATGCTAGTTACATAGCATCGACTTATATCCTATATGGGATTTAATACTAACTAAACATCAGCTACGGTAATTAATTAGCATTAACTAATTACAGTAGTTTGTTTTTCACAATGTTGTCTGCAAGATCCTGCTCCCTTAATTAGCGCTAATAAATCATTGCATTTCATGTGGCGTGTTGCGCTTCCCCCTCAGAATGACTTGGCGGGGGCTGTGGTAGGGTGGCGGGGCTGGTCGTGGCTGTGCCTCAGAGCACAGCGCTGCGGCGTGCTCCCCCTGCGAGGCAGTGCTGGGCGCTGCCCAGCTCACCTGAACTCCCGAGGGCTGCTTGACAAAGGGAACACAACCACTGTGCTGTTCTGCCAGCCTTCGGCGAGAATTTCCTCGCAGGTGAGGGTGCTGGAGAGGTGCCCCTTGAGCTCTGTCTCAGCTTCAGGCCGTGTCCCGTTGTGGGACACAGGGAGACAGCTGCATGTGCGTGGCCACCACCTGCGCTGCCCAGAAGGAACGGAGCTGGTCCCTTCTCCCTCTTCCCAGTTTTGTGGTGGCAGTGGTGGTTAATGTAGAAAGCAGCTTTATTTTTATGTGAACAGAAGGCTTGTGAAGTTCCAGGGTGCTCTGCCTCTAGATCCTGCTGTGCTGGTGGCATTTGGCTTATCCTCATCCCCCTCCGTGTTAGCTGGATCCCGTCATCTGGCAGAGAGCAGGCGCATTGCAGCCTTTTCCTTTACCCTGGATAAATCAGAAAAGACTTCTCCTCACCCCACCCCTATGTAATTATTATGCAAAAGACAGTTTTGTCCTCATTCTTAGGGCACAGAGTTCAACTTTTGCTTTGAGAGCTCACAGAGGAAAAAAGAAAATAATGATCTGAGGTTTGTTTTGTAAATTGCAGCATGGCATGCTCATTGGTGCTGAACATTTGCCTCTCTCTTGTTTACCAGGACACTGGAGTTCCTAATGAGACACTTGGCTCGTCTAGCTGATTACTGCTCCATCACAAATATGCACACTAAGAACTTAGCAATTGTATGGGCTCCAAACCTCTTAAGGTAATTTATTTTTCCATTTCAATACAAGTTTCTGTATTTACAAAAATAAATATAGCTAGGTATCTGTTCTTCAGAAAACTACAACTTTCAGCAGCCTAGAAAAAAAAAATCATACCTTTTTTTCCATCAAACGTGCTCTTCTCCTGTAAGATTTCTGATAAGAAGCTATCCAGAGCAGGGGCTTGAGTTCAATAGTGGCAAGGAAAGAGTGTGGGCTGTGCTCCCCCAAGCCCACCCGGCACAATTTGTAGATGATAATTTCCACTCTCCTGTTTAGAAGAGACTGGTCTGTCCGTGATCATCCAGGAAAATTTGTTCAGAGGCATCACTGATTTCCTACTGCAGAAGCCTCCAGAGTCTAATTTGACAGCTTTTGGCTGCAAAAATTCAGACTTATGGAAATTATCTTGGATAAATGTCTTCTAAAATTTGTTTTGAATGTGCCTAATAGGGTATTCTGAAATTAATAGTATAATTTTTAAAAATTGCGCTTTAAAAGACAGGGAGAAAAAAATCACCCTGGCCTTTATTGTATTGATTTCTGGACTGCTTTGTTACCAACCTGAGAAATCTGAGTCATAGCTTCCCTTGTGTGCAGTCAATGAGGGAAAGCTATTTTCTCCTTTCTGGCAATTCACTCACAAGCAGTCAAAAGATCTCATGTGAGTTTGCTGTTGCGAATATTGGGGTTCTTGCTGAGCAGGAGCAGTTGGAGACATTCCCTGCTAGAGGGTGCATCCTGTAGAAGCCCTTGCTGAGCTCTGTACAAGTATCACTGCATTAAACCGCTGCCGTTCACTGCTTCTGGAAAGAATTTAACAGGGAGCTCCGCACTTGGCATATGCAGTGCGTTTACCTTAGTCTGGACCTGCCACACACTTCTCCTCCTCCTTGACCCAGTGCTCCCCTTGCCTGCTTCAGCAGGACTCCAACCTGAAACCAGACTCTGGATGTGAATCGCTGCGGTCAGGATGATCCCTTGTGTAAGGCTTCGATGAGATTTAATCTCTTAACAGTCCCTGAGTGCTGTCTGCCTGAGCAGTGAGGCACAACAGTCCAACACATGGCAGTGCCTTACCCAAGGGGTGCACGTCTTCCCAGTCTTCTGGCTGCTGGCATTTTACTCACTCTGCCTTTGCTTCAGATCAAAGCAGATCGAGTCGGCCTGCTTCAGCGGAACAGCTGCCTTCATGGAGGTGCGGATTCAGTCCGTAGTTGTGGAATTCATCTTGAATCACGTCGACGTCCTCTTCAGTTCCAAACTCAGCTCGGTCATACGGGATGGAGCAGGTGAGCATCTTCCTCCGTTAGCTTTACCTTGATCAAAAACAGTAGCAGACACCTGACGGAAATCCAAGCCTCCTCCAGGATATTTGAAATACTCTTTTACTGTCGAGGAGAGGACAGATATCCAGGGTTGTGATATGGCAAGTACGGCCTGGTTTTTGAAATTGCTGCCAGTATCTTTTGTAGAAGCCAAGGATGCTCTACAAGAGCATACATCTTAATGTTTGGCTGCTACTCTTATGTCCTGGCACTAAGAAACCATACAGAATCACTGAAATCTGTTCCCCTACTCTCTCTCTTTTTTTAAACCACTATCATCAATGCTTCTGCATGCTTTCCAGTTTGAGCTGTCGTCCAGTACAGTACAACGCAGTGCATGGTCTGTTGATCCTTACAAGCATCTTAGAACATAAATAGCAATTAGCTGGTTTAAAGAAAGCTCTTGGTATTCATTAGCAATGACACTAAGAAACAAGTCTTGCTCTTAACGTGAAATATTCTGACAGCAGCTATCCTGGTTGTTCCTGCTGCATAGTCTGTGCAGGTTCATTAGCAGGGCTGTCCAGCTACATGGCAAAGACTGTAGCTCAGTGTAGCTCTTCGCCACAAAGGCAAAGACAGCTGTTGCCCAGTTCTCTGCATTGCTGATCTGTAGCTTTAGGATGAGGGATGAACTGTGACATGTTTGTGCCCAGCCCTGGAGCACCTGAAGCATCATTTAACCCTGGGACCTACAAATTCCCTTGACTAACTGCTAAGACTGTAAGCATGCCCCTTCCAGTGGAAACAGAGTTGCACCAGGCAGAAAGTTTCCTCCATATGGTAGAGGAATAAAGGTGCAGAGCACTAGCTACTATTGCTCCAAAGCAGCATCAAGCTTGTTCTGTCTGCTTTGACAACCTGCCCTTCTGATGAAATTTGCACAGTCAGTGCCGTTACTACCACCGGTGGAGTACAGATAGCTCCTTTTCCCGAGTGTCTGCTGCTCCCCATTTGTGTACAAGCCCTACCTTACCTTAGGATAGCACAGTTGCTCCAAGTCCAGCTTTTGTTCCTACTGGAAGGCAATTTTTGCAGCAGTAGGATCCAGAGGTTAGCTTGACTGAACAGTAACAGCCCACAGCATGGTGAGCTCCGCCAGGGGAAGATAAACATGCTGAGAATCCAAGCCAAGTGATTATCCAGGCTTAGAATGGAGCATATAAATTCAGCTAATTGTTTAATAACTTGGGCATTCACATGGTGTGCTTTGCCACATAACTGGAGGGCGGAAGGTCAGGCTATTTCACAGTGTATTGGCTAAGCTCGGGAGCACCGTGCTATGGCAAGGCTGCACCCTCCTGTTCAGTGCTTCCAGGAGCCCCGCTGGGCCCAGCAGCTTCCCTGTACGAGCCTGCAAGAGGTGGAGTTATTCCCAGGCCTGCTTTAAGCCATTCCAGGTGTCTGGTTTGAAGACAGCTGGATTTCTGTGCACCCATTTGCCCAAACTTCGCCCAAACTTCACCTGCGGTAGCATTTACAGCTGACATGCACACACTGACCGCGCACACTTTTCCCAGGAGCTGTGATGTTGAAGGAACAGTAGTAGGAATGGATCCAGCTGGGATGTTGATGTGAAGGGATGATACACTCCCCTCCCACACCTCTTACTTATGTGAGAGTAACCAGCTAAATACTTGCTCATTAAACAGGGGCAAACAGAAGATGGCTCTTAGAGCACACTGCTCCTGCTGCTCTGTAGCACTCCTCTATGCTGCAAGTCTTAACAAGTCCTAGCAGCTGGCAACATCAGCTACTTTGGTAAAAGTTTGAAGTGTTTGTCTCCAAAAACAAGCACAAGCTGTAAAAAGGACAAGAGCAAGACCCACAGCTAGATGGGGTTTACTATGTCCACCTGCACCTGAGTCTGTAGCAACTTAAGTGCCTGTTGCTGGAGCCTGGCAATGTCTAGAACCAAACTTAATAAGAAAACTGTCACCATCATTATGGTGTTTTGCACGTAGGTTAGAAACTTTCATCTGCCTGCTTCTCTACCTGCTCCCATTTTCTTTGTTTTGTTTAAATGCAGTAAGCTGCTCTCAATTATGAGTGTTTCCTTTGGCAGAAACATACCTCTGACAAAATGGTAACTTTGACCGCATTTTCAGCAGCAAGGATAACAAAGTCTTAGAAGAACACAGCGTCTCTCCCAGCACCGCGATGGCTGTACTGCCGTTTCCTGATTCCCTCTTGTCTGTGGTTTTCCCTTACAGGGCACAGTTCTTTGTCACGGCCCAAGTCGCTGTTGGTTTCCTTTCCTTCCCCAAAGTTGCTCACGCTGGAGGAGGCATGGGCACGGACGCAAGCCCAGATCAACTCTCCCGTCGTGGCAGACAGCAAATACATTGAAGTGGGAGAAGGCCCTGCAGCTCTGCAGGGGAAGTTCCACACGGTCATAGACTTCCCATCCGAAAGGTAGAGGGGCGTTTCCTTTCCAGCACATATCGTAACTGTTTCTTGTTTCTATTATTACTGCAGAAAAAATTGCTAAAACTGACTTGCTCTAATCCTGCATGAAGTGCTGTAGTCAGTTGCCACCCACTTTGGACTCCGTGAGGATTCAGCTAACACACACAATTGTCCGATGAGCCCAGTTCAGCCACGCTGCTGTGCCGTTCCTTCCTTCTGAGCAGGGCAGTCACTAGATGCATAAAGCCATGTTGGTGCATACCCATGCCATCCCTGGAAACACTGGGGTTTTCCACATTTCAGGACCATGTGCCTGAAATAAATTCTGGTTCTCCTCTAAGTGGAGCAGCTGGACAGACCTGATGGCACCAGAAATTAAACATGGCAGCCGGAGGATGCAAACATGATTTTAAAGCATGAGAGATGCTTTCGAACACCATTCATGGCTGAACAGCTACCCCTGCCAGCTGATAAAAGCCACCCCTTCGATGCTGTACTGAACAAGCATGGAGCCTTTGCTCACCTGCATTGCATCTGCTTTGCTCAGTCTAGTGGAATTCACCCAGCAAGATGTTGGGTCTGAGCTATGGGAATGGAAACATCCTCGGCTATTAAAAAGAGACCGAGTTCCTAAGCTTTGTTTAGCAGAAACCCGGCAGGACTCGCTAAGGGTTGTCACTAGAACTAAATGCAGCTCTTCCCTCGCCCTGCACCTCGCCACACTCAATTTGCTCTATTTTCTCACTCCAGAAAAAGACCACCCAGTAAGATGAAGAAATCGCCAGTTGGCAGTTGGCGTTCCTTCTTCAACCTGGGAAAATCATCCTCTGTGTCTAAACGCAAACTGCAGCGCAACCCCAGTGAGCCCTCAGAAATGAAAGCCATAGCCCTGGCAGGTAAGGGTGCAAACCCAGCTTTCAAAAATCTGGGGTTTTCAGCAATGTAGAGTTCATGCTTACAGCGTGCTTGCATCTCCTTCTAGTGTTCAAGCCCTGCATAACAGCTTTAGTTAACTGTCTTTCCTAAATGGGTCTTGTGTTAGCTCAAGAACTGGACCTGCTAGAGCACACCCCTCTGTTGCTTTTCCTGGTAGTTCTGAAGGACAACAGGAGGGCGCTGCTACAATAACTCTCAGAATGTTTCCTTCTGGCTTGTCGGAAGACACACATTGAAGCTAGGTGAAGGCACTTCTCCACAAGCAGAAGGCATCCAGCATCTTTTTGTAGCTGTGTCTACCTAGAGTCTGACTTCTCAGCTCCTTCCATATATAATTTACTCTCTCTTTCCAAATTTAAGATCAGCAGCTATATGTTTTTGCAGTAAAACATACCACAAGCTATGGGCCAGTCGGGACTTTTATGCTATCTCCCTGGTGCCATTTTCAAGTTACAGCCTTCAGTCTTCAGTCTAATAAACACATTACATGACCGTACTTGAAGGCTGTCTCCCCCGAGCATTTTAGTTGTACTTGTTTAGTGCTCACAAACCAGCTGTGTAAATGTTACTTTCTCCCCCATTTTAAGGGGTTTGCTGTCAGGAGCCAACTAATTATCACAGGCATATCCAGAAGGAAGCTGCAGCAGCACGATGGGCATGTGGAGCAGCTCTTTTCCAGCCTGTCATCTGCAGCAGTTGCCGTTTTCACAGAGCCTGTAAAACGAGCATCAAAAATTGATACTCTTCTGAAATCGCCTCTTGCCCAGCCTTGCAGAACCCCTGGCTGAAGGGGACCACTAGGGTCATCCAGGCCAGCCTCCCACGCAGAACAGCACTACCTCTTACACAGCAAAGCATATTAACGCTGCAACAGGATAAGGGCTTTGGAGTACAAACACACCAAAACAAAAAAAAGCACAACTATTCCTTTCAGGACAGCGGTACTGTTGCTAGAAGCCCATTTGCTTCTTCCTGCCACCACTACGTAACCAAACGTCAATCACTTCTGTAATTCTGAATTCTGTAATTCAGCTTCTCACTGTCTCGGCTTTATTTCCCCAGGGGGACGAGGGGACAGTGGGACTCTCCGCTCAGCTAAAAGCGAAGAATCGCTCACCTCTCTGCATGCTGTTGATGGTAAGACAGAATTGTCCTTTCGCTTTCAATGCATGTGGATTAAAAAAAGGCAGTAGGACATTACTGACTGCAGATAGTAAGCAGAGCAGATGCCTGCTGCCCCCCAGTAAAAGCTGGACTTACTTGTTAATGAAGCAGCTTATCCGTCTGTGTTGGGCAGGGCTGTCAGGGGAATGCTCTTGAGCTCTTTGTTTTCCTTCCAAGGATTTTGGATAGCTGACGTCACCTACCTTTCATTCTTTGCCACAGCCCCTTTCTGTTCTAAGGTGAAGACAACCGCCTTGGGAAGGAAGATGCTTTCTAAGAAAGACTTAGAACTAGAGCACACTCAAACTAGTTTTGCTTTGGCAAACAGCTTAGTTTCAGACTAAATTGGACCTGACAACTGCTTTAAAAGGTGTTTGAACACACTTAATAACAGCTGTTGCTAACTACGTTGTTTTTCTGTTTAAGTTCGCCAGGTGAGCATCCTGCACGCTGCTTTATGACTGCTGGAAACACAACACCAAGCCATTTCCTCCTGGGCAGTAATATTTTGACACTAACCCTCTGTATCTGTTCGCTCCTAGGTGAATCTAAACTGTTTCGACCCAGAAGACCCAGATCCAGTAGCGATGCATTGTCTGCTTCCTTCAATGGAGAGCTCTTAGGAAACATGAACCGCTGCAATTCTTACGACAACCTTCCCCAAAACGACAGCGAGGGCAATGAGAGGCTCATCCACGTTCCTGCCCTTATTTCTCCTCGCTCCGCTGACGACGTTGACCTGAGCCCTCCTGATATTGGAGTCGCAAGCCTGGATTTTGACCCAATGTCTTTCCAGTGCAGCCCACCCCAAGCAGAGTCCGACTGCCTGGACAGCAGCACCACCCCACCGGAGTTGGTTGGCATAACTAAGGAGAAGCCTAGCCTCTTTAAGAAGGACTTGGAATCAGGCAGCCAGTCCCAGATGCCAGGCAGCGCCACAAGCTCTGAGCCAGTCTCCCCTCTCCAAGAGAAGATGTGTCCCTTCGTTATTGTGGACATAAGCCCAGCTGAAGAGGAGGCCTGCAAACCCCACGCCTTCTCACCCAAGATGGGGCCCATCACATCTCCACCCCTGACCGCATCAGAACCTGTCTCCTTTGCGCTGCCCAGCTGCATGTCAGAACCGATCGGAGTGCCCGTCACATCCAGAAACTCCTCTGCTTCCAACTGGAGCAAAGGGATTGGCACCACTGAAATCACAAACAGGTCCCCAGCCCAGATGGCCTTGCCCCTGAAAAACAGTGAAACAGGAGCAGGGGAAGGAGCCCACCAAGAGCTACAGCATGCCCAGCTAGTGGCTGCTGGCAAACCAGAGTTGCCAGAAGAAGGGGACAGACCAATATCAAGCAGTCAGAATAAGACTGTTCCCACTGGACACACACAGCCAGGTACAGTGCATTTTCCTCCATTCTTTCTGTAAGTTCCAAAGGGGACCTGCTCTCAAAAAAGTCCGTCTCTGCGTGCCTTTTAGGAGAGGGGATTGCCCATCAGTTCTGATCACAAGTGTTCTTGCAGGGCTGTGCCAATCAGTATGGTCTTAACCTCTGTCTTCTCCCTACATCACACAGATCTTGGATATTTTTCCATAGTACTTTGTATTCCACTTTTTTTTCCCATATCATACATGAAAATCTGTAGCATGCACTTCTAAATCATTTCAGCCAATAGATCATCTAAGACTTTTCTTTTTTAAATTAAAGAGCTGCCAACATTTGAAGAAGGGATCTTTTTGCCCAAAAACATATGATCAAAATTGTGTGAGGGTATCTCATTTTCTCCTACCTACTTCCTACCTCTCTAGAAATGCAAGAGGAGCCTTTAGACAATCTCTTGTGTTTTCTCCTTTTTGTGATGAACTGCTGTGCTATTGAGCAGCGTTTGCATGTAAGACAGAAGATACAGTATTTTGCATCAAAAGGAATTGCCACTGTGAAAGTGTGGAAAGCTTTTTTTTTTTTTTTTAATAATACTCATTAAGGTTAGGTCACTCTCCTTATTGGGTAACATAAAATCACTCTCTCTCTCAATTTTCCCCCCATTAGGAGCAGTTGCCCTCGACTCCCCCCAGGATCCTGTTCCTGTCAGTTCTGTGTCTCTTGTCCCTCCTCCTCCTCCGAAAAACGCCGCACGCATGCTAGCGCTAGCATTAGCTGAGTCCGCACAGCAAGCATCTGCTCAGTCTCAGAAAAGGCCAGGAGATGCCCATTCTGAAAGCACAAATTATGGAGAGACAGCTCTAGAAAAGCTCCATATCTCTGCTGGTGCTCCAGACAAACTCCACCTGTATACCAGTCAGCCTGAGAACCGACTTCACTTCCAGACTGGTGCTCCAGTAGAGCAGGATTTTCAAGGTAGCAGCACCGCTGGGGAGCAGAACCACCTGCCAGGTGCACCTGGAAGCCAGGACACCCCACCTCTCCACACAGGCATGCCTGGGGACATGCCCGCTAGCAGAGACACAGAGCAAGAGCAGCCCAGCTTCCATCCTGGTCAAACGGAGGACAAGGAGCAGCTCCCGTCCCACGCTGGGGACTGGAAGCACGCACAGCACCAGGCTCCAGGGACGCTGCCTGACTGGGAGCCACCCACAGCAGACTTGCCTGTAGATAAGCCCCAGACCCGTGCGTGCATGTCTGGGGACATGCACCTCGCTCCCACCTGCGCAGCCGATGACAAACTTCAAACTCCTTCTGTAGCCACCGGGGAGAAAAGCATCCTGGCCCCTGTGACGTATCTAATGACCATCCAGACTGCAGCAGCTGAGCCCAACCGTGGGCCAGCAGCCACAACTCAGGAAGATGTCAGTGACACAGCGGTGCAGCGCACGCTCACAAGCAGCCAGCCTGCCCCGTCGCAGAGACAAGATCACCAGTCAGCAACGGGACAGGTGCCAGCGGCCTCTGCAAAAGCATCCAGCATCTCCAGTCAGGTACGTGGGCATGCCCTCGCTCAGCCTCGCACGTATTTGTGGGTGCACATCTATGTGATTGCAGAGGATGGAGCTCAGGGAGAGTGGCTCCAAATCTAACTGGCAAGAGGCTCCTCACAGGTTACTGGGAATTGCGTGTGTACGACACAGGCACAGCCTTAGAGGAATGCAGCAAACATTCCTAAGTGAACAAATGGGAACATCCCAATATATTTCCTCTTATAAGCCTTATGGGGGGAAAAAAAAAGTATTTGCTGGAGTGACTGATGCAGTGAATGGCAGTCAGAAGTGCTCAGAAGCACATGCCTGACAATACTGTCTTCCAGCCGCTTTTAGTAAAGCAGGTCAGATTCCCAGGGCCGGAGTTGCACATGGAAATGTGCGTTCAGAAATCCAAACTCTGCTGCCTGTGAAACCCTGCTGGCTGCCTTAGCCACTGTAATAGGAAAGGGATTTTGGCTGTATTACACCAGCTGAGCTGCTAAGCAGGGCATAAGGAGTTCTAAATCCAGGTGTATTTTCATTAAGACAGGTACATTCACAAGCAAACCACCTAGCAGAACACTTGGCCACTGCACAGGCTGCTTGGCTGCCATGTGTGGCAGCTCCTGGGGGTCCCCTGCAGCCCCCCAGAGACAGCACACTGCCCTTGCTGTGACAGGGAGCACACAGCTTTATTTTGGCAGCGAGCAGCACTAGTTGTCCACAGCAAACAGAAGTCAGGCACAGAGTAACTGACGTTGAACTAATCCATACGGTATTGTACCTGCAGACTGGGATAAAGACACTTGCCTCCAACTTCTGGTCTCTTCCTTGTAGGTCTGGGGTGCAGCCGCACCTGAAAAGCCACCAGAGCCTGCTCCTGCTTTTGTCTCAGAAAGCAGTTCTGCCACCCGCTGCTCCTCTTCTGTGCCCACGAGCCACCAGAGCCATTTGGAAAAGCCTCGGGAGAGTATGAGGGCCCCGCCGCTGCACCTGCGCTCTGAGTCCGTCCCCACTCACTCATCCTACAGCTTCACACCTCCCGTTCCGCCTGTGAGAACGCTGGACAGCAAAATTGCCGCTGCCATGTACTCCAACAACACGGATGCTATCAACAACAGCAGCTACCACGCCTTCCTGGCTTTCTCCATGCTGGCCTCCTCGGTGGAGGAAGCCCTGCAGCCACCACCGCCACCACCTCCACCCAAGCACGCTTCCTTGCAGTCCGTGTACGTGCCACACCCCAAGCCTGAGAGCATCCCGGAGCCCCCCGGGCCTGACAACTACCTACACCACAAGCCGACCTCCGTCCACCAGTACAGACCTGAGAGCGTTCCGCCTCACATGTCCAACCACAGCAAGCCCGACCAGCACCAAGCCTATCCCGCCAGGTCAGAGACGCCCACTTCTGCAGGCACTCGCTACAACACCTACACAACCCAAGGCAAAAGCACCTCCGCCGTCCACTCCAAGCCTCGCAGCCGGACAGAGTTTGTGTCCTCCGTGAGCCCCACCGGCCTGCGGAACGCCAGCTATGCCGAGGACGCCCCGCCCTACCCTACCATCCGACGGGTTCAGTCGCTGCACGTCCCCATGCCAGCTGCCTCTGCCATCCGCTCCGTTCCCATTTCGCGCACCGAGGTGCCTCCGGACAACGAGCCCGTGTACTGCCCACGGCCCCTCTACCAGTACAAGCCATATCAGCCCCACTCCGACTACCACGTAACCCAGCTGCAGCCTTACTTCGAGAACGGGCGGGTGCATTACCGCTACAGTCCTTACTCCAGCTCCTCCGGATCCTCGTATTACACCACTGCAGATGGGAACTTCTGTGACCTGGACCCCTACAGCACCATGCGGGTCAGGCCCCTCTACCCCCTGCCCAGCCGTGACTTCGCATCACACGCGCCCCGGCTGCAGAGCAAGGGCCTGTACCGCTACCCTGGCCTGCCTGCCTACCCGCCGGGAGGGCTTCTCGGCCACCTGGCAGGCAAGGAGCACAGCTTCATCAGCAGAGACGTGCCTCCTGCCCCAGACTTCAAGCACATGTACATGTCGTGGGACCTGGAGGACATGGAGAAGTACCGCATGCAGTCTATTCGCCGGGAGAGCCGCACGCGCCAGAAGGTGAAAGGGCCGCTGATGTCCCAGTATGACAACATGCCTCCGCTGCTGCAGAAGGAACCAGGAGGACTGGATGTCATTCACTCGCGCAGCAAATCAGATCCTGGGAAAACTGGGCTGCTCACCGTGGCGGAGGGGAAGGAGGGGAAGTACCCGGCCAAAGCAGCTACGCCTGAGGGGGATGAACGCTACTACATGCAGCACCCTGAGCCAGAGCTGGACAGAGCCCACTACCATGGCACCTACGGGAACGGGCAGTCGGAGAAGCCGTCCCTTCCCCAGAAGCAGAGCAGCATCCGCAGCAGGAAGCTGCATGAGCCAGGCTGCAATGCCAACGAGCACAGGACACACTTGCAGCAGGAGGCAAACCATAGGCAGCCTTCTGAATCCAAAAACGGGCCCCCTTACCCTGACTACAGGCCCAAAGGCCCCGAGCCCTCTGAGCCCATTGGGTACCAGCACTCGGGCGGGAAGTACATCCCGGCAAACCAGGACACCCTGAGACTGAACCACAAGGAGGCGAAGCTAGCAGAGGACAGGCCAGATTTGGAAAGGTCTCGAGCCAGGCTCAGCACGTCCGTGGAGAAACACTCCAGAGAGTGCTACAAAGAAGAGGAGCACGCTGCCTCGCCCATGGCCCCGCCGCCCAAGCCTGAACGGAGCCACAGCCTCAGGATGCAGCACCCCGAATCCATGGAGAGGGACGCTGCCGTCCTCTACCCATACCAAACCCTTGGGAAACGCCAAAGCACTATGACTGTAGTGTCTCAGTACGATTATATGGAGGATTATAGCACCCTGCCTCAGCACCAAAGAGGGGGCTATGTTGGAGGAGGGGGGTTCATGCCCCCCACTTTTACCCACATGCACAGTAGAACTTACGCCACAGCCCTTGGCCAGGGGGCCTTCCTCCCAACGGAGCTGTGTTTGCAGAGGTCTGAAACAGAGGTCCACGTTGAGTGAGCTGGTAGGGGGGAAGGAGGGATAGAGTCTAAGCAGCCTCTGCTGGACAGTGGACTGTTTTATTTTTTCAGTGATAGATTAAAAAAAAAAAAAAAATTTACAAAAAAAATTTAAAAAAAATCCCCAAACCCACCTTCAGCCCCACCCCTACCAGCCCACCACTCACTGTTTTTATGTAGTAGAGATATAGCTTTTTCATGTAGTTAGAGAGAATTGGAACAACAGGGCAGGCTGTTGGCGCGCAGATGTTGCCAGAGAGAACAGGCAGAGCTGAAAGAGATGCTGTTGGGGCGGGGGAAAGGAAAAGTTTTTCCTTGCCCGGATTCGACATTCATTCGACCGCTTCCTCACCATGCCTCCGTAGTCCTGTGCATGACAGACTGTGCATGCTGCTGTTCTTGTGAGCCCCGTGTGTTGCCCTTCCCATTGATAGCTCCCAAGAAAGGGTCCCCATGCCATGCCTCAGAGGAACTGCTCTTCTATCCCATTTGAGGTTATGCACCAAGAGTGGGCAAAAAGCTGCTGGGGTAGGGGGAGACTTCCTAATTATTTTCTTGATAAATGCCAAGCTCCTGCCTCTCCCTTGAAAAGTATTGCTTCAACTGCTTTGAAGTGGCTGGGAGCCTGTTTTGACTTCAGCCTGTGGAATAGGCTCTGAAGCAAGTTCAAAACACAGCACACTTTTTAAATTGCTTGCTTAACAAGTTGCTTCCGACTACAAGAAATCAAATTACCTTAAAGTTTCTCTAGTGTGAGCGGAGGCCAGCTGTGGAAGCCAAGTAGGGCACAAGTCTACATTTCTCATACCAAAACCCAGCAGAAAAAAAAACACACACACAGTTGGGAGCAGCACACCCATTTCATGCCAATCCCTTGGATACTGCTAGGCTATCTACAGCCCAGGCAACTTAGTACCACGCTGTAGCTAGCCAGACAGTATCCTCTCTCAGCAACAAAAATAATAATAAAAATATTTCTATGGCATCATGCCTAGCCTGTAAATCGGAGCACAAGTTACCAGCTGGGACTGACTGTGTAAGCGCTGAGGTACCTGCATGACCAGCTGTTTGCCCCAGGCCAGATCCTGCAGCTCTCAGATCAGGGAGTGCTCCTGTTGTTGACCTTACACCAGAGACTGCAGGACACAGCTTTCTGTGGCCTTTCGGTTCTGCGTTGGCAAGGGAACCCCTGTGGAGTTACAGCACATAGAGGATAGTTTCGTGCTGTCTGCGCGCCGTGAAGTAGCATTGCCTCATAAGTAAGCATAGATCATAGCAGTATTCAGTTAGCAGTAGGGACAGAAGGCCAGTGCACTCTATAATACAATAGTAACATTGTCTTAGGTATTTATAAGTTTTCTGTACTGTAAAAGAAGCCAGGCACCCACTCGTGCAGCCTCCCAGACTTCCCAGGACTAACTCCCACCCCACCTTTTAAAGCACATCCATTTCATTCGACAGGCTTGCAAGCAATACTTGAGATCTGGGAGTTAGAAGAACTTCTCTACCCATTTTGAATCTGATTATTTTATTAAAAATCTGGAGGTCCTGCAGTTAACACAGAGCTGCCAGAGTTAAAGGGAGCTTATATCAGATAGGTTTTTTGAACAAAAGTTTCATAGCTATTTTAAGGCTTTTAAGTAAGTCATTAAAAATTTTGTTTCTAGTAGGTAACCAGTCTTCAGCTGTGTGCTTCTTTTAATCTTGTTGTCTTGTCTGGGGCTGTTTCAGGGGCAGTACTTTATAGTTCTATTTCATTGTGCAAAGTTGTTGTTTTAAGCATTTTGTTCAGAAGGGTTGTTAATGTTACAGAAATAATAATGTTACAGAAATTTGTCAGTTAGAAAAAAAATGCACTGTGATCCAGGTTACCAGTAATTACCAGGTAGAACGGTTTGTTTCTTTGTGGGGGAATGCTATTTGTAATGTTTTATTTAAGGGAAAAAAAAGATGCACAGAAAGGGGCTGTTAGGTGAGCCACCTCGTGGGCCACGCTGTCCCCGCTGCTAGCTAGCTCCCTAGTGCAGGCTGACCTCTCCAGGTCCTCGGGGTGACTGCCGGGGCAGTCCAGTTTAAGCACACGCTCCCAGGTGAGGTGTGGATTCTGTTGGGACTGGGACCACTCCTCCAGTACTGGAGCACAGAGCTCCCACAGCTGCAGCAGGGACAACACGTCTGGTTCAGGCTGTTTGGGATTCAGGTAATGAGAGCTGCAGGTCAAACCTCTCTCTCTCTCTCCGTGAAAGCCTTAACTCCCCACTCCTGCCCCCAGCAATTCTCCTCACCTCCGTTTTGGCCTTATCTGACCAGGACTATCCTTCTGCTACGAGGGGGCTGAGCTCAGCTCCCACTATGCGTAAATGCCTCTCTGGATTTTCCTGCGCAAAGCCACTGGCTCCCTGTAGATACCAGGTGCTGTCCCTGGACAATGTCTGTTCCCCACAGTGCTACCATGCCTGAGCCCGGGCTCTTCAGCTCCCTGCATGGTACCACGTGCCCAGTGCTGAGCACCCTCTCCTGCACTGGGAACAAAAGCTTTCAGCATCTTTCCAAAAGAGCTCCTAGAAGTGCACATCTGTACGCCTAGATGGGTGCTACAAACAGCCTCCCTCAAAAGCAGGAACGTCTCTGTTTCAAAATGGCACACAGCAGAAAACCCAGCGTCCTCCCAGCCGTGCCCAGCCACATCAGTGCAGTCTCTGGGGCTGCAAGCTCCCGGAGAACCCAGGCTAACGCAGTGCTGGGCCACGGGCACCAGCAGTGCGAGGCTAAGGTCCCAGCTCTTCCCAGACAAACACAGACGAGCACCCTTCTCTGGGTGGCACCACTGTCCACAGCTTAAACGTCTGCCAGGATTCAGCAGTCACCCCTGCGCCAACCCCACACAAAGCCATATAGTGAACTATGCAGTTCTGCGCTTGCACTGTGGTTAAGCTGACGGTCCTTAGAAAGTTCTTCCGTGCCCATTGATTCACAGTAAGTCAAGACACCCAGCCACAGCTTCCCGAAACCAGGGCTGATACGAAGGGCACTGTGCATCAGAGCGAGGAGGGTAGGGTACGCCAGCCGTCTGAAGTGAGGCAGACGGTCTGGAGGTAAGTTCAGCATGCCAGCAGAGAAATGAGAGAGCAAGGGGATGGCAAGGCAAATAAAGAAGAATCAACTGCAAGGCCAGTTCTGCTCAGATTAAGTGATGTATTGCCTAGCAATATTATCTCCAGCAGGATGACATGCAGCTATGATCTAAAATAATTCCCCTACGCTTGCCACAAGCTATCTACATCTTAAATCACCACTTCCTAAGTTTTCAGCCGAGTTTCCCCCTAGTGTGCACGAGAGTCAGGGTCCACTTACATACTCCAACCCTGAATTTCCACCTCCGCCGTGGAGCAGTGTGTGACCCACAGGAGACCTTTCTTGGCAAAGGGGGAGTGCAGATGTTAGGTGAGCTACAAGGACCTAGCCCATACAAAGTCTTAAGCATTCATTTCTACCTTTTAGTAGACGTTTACCAGGTGAAATCTATATGCAGAAGTGACAAAACTCCCACAGCGTTGTGCCTGTGTCTTTCCAGAGATCTCCATTTTATGCTCATCATTTGAAGGGGGTCGGTAAGGATTGTGCAGTGGTAGCAAGTTGCTGTGCAGAACCAAAACCCAACCTGAAAACTCACAGTTCCTCTTCAGCCCCAGGAAGGGACAGAACCTCATGTGTCCTCTGCCATTCACCAGAACACTGACAGGGCGCTGACTGAAGCGATGTGTCACCTGTTAGGAAATCTGGATGAGAAGTTGTTCTACTTTCTTTTGTTAAAGGCGGCTTAGGCATGCAGCTCTTACCCCGGAACCTCGTGCTACAGAAACCCGCTGTGGAAAGGCATGGTCTGGTTACATGCCACAGCAGAATACCTTCGTGTGCAGTCTGGCCTCGTCCAGTTTGTGGGGGGTGGGGGGAGAGAAGGGTCGTTTTGCCGATCATTTTCCTGCTGTAGAAGACTTGGTTTTTCTTTCCCTGAGCTGCATGAGAGAAATGTCCCAGAAAGTCTTGGGTTACCTTTGGAGTTCACTTTAATTTATATAGTGTCTTTTTTTTTTTTTTTTTTTTTTTTTTTTGTGAACTGGTGTAAAATGTATATGCTGACAAGCTCATGTATTTTTATGTAAATATTTTTTGTGGTTTCCCCACTGCCCTCCTCTGTAAATATTTAGAATTCTCATATTCTTCTCACCTTGTATGATGCAGATGTGGTTTTGTTTCTGTTTTTTACTTGTACTGTAATGCAACAATCCAGACTGAGGTGTCTTGTGGTATTAAACAAAAGCAACAGTCCCACTGAGCTCACACTCAGATGTACAACTTGACCGCATTAATCAAGCCAGGTTAAAAACTGTTCCTGTGTGCTCGTGTGTTTGTGCCTCTTCCTCGTTAACCAACAGTACAGTTAAAAAAAAAAAAAAAAAAAAAAACACACCACACACTGGAAAAGTGCGATCAGAGCCATGGCAGGGATCCCTAAAGCCAAAGGACAGGGTGACTTTGTGTTTGTACGCTGAAGCTGCTGCAAAATTGCTCACCGTAGGCCCCTACCACTTCTTGTCTGCCCAGTTACACCTGTGGCCATGACTGCTTTGTAGCAATAAATAAACCAGTCCGGGCATTTTTAGCCTCCCCTTCTTCTCACCCAGCACGACAGGGCAGGCAGAAATAGCTTGGCGCAGAAGGCACGGGGCAGGTGAAGGTGGGACTGACAGATGGCAGCGGCCACCTTGGCCTTTGGAGCCAGCTGGGGGGAGTCTAGGCACCACAGTCATGTTGCTCAGAGTTAATTAATAGCAAAAAGTTGATGAAAGGAAGCTAACTTCATACATTTTTAACATTGGCAGAAGGGCTTTTCAGCAGCTTTTTCAGTCAGGAAGCATTCTGCAAGTTAGAACTGCTGCCAGTAATAAAACTAACCCAGCAGTCCTCTCTGCGGGCCACAGGCTGAGGTAATAACCAGGGGCTACGGCAGTGGGATGCCGGCTACCAGGGCGTTACTGCTGCGTGCGCCCACCCGGAGCAGCAGGCCCAGAAACCCTCCGTGGGAGCACGGGGGGCTGCCTGGTGTAAGGCTTGTGTCAGCTGTCTGCCAAGCCCCCTTCTGTTTGCCCCATCCACTCCCAAATCCCCACTTCACAGCCCAGGTCTCCCTGGAACATCTGTTCCGCCTCGTTAGCTCAACACTCGTGTCCTTGCAAGACAGGTCCCACCAGCGAGCTGTGCAAGCCACCACCTCTCTGCTCTAACCTCTGCCTGGGACGAGGGGAGGTCACCATGCAAACCAAGCACCACGCTGTACTTCAATACGAGCGAGACCCCTCCAAGTGCCCACACTGAAAGCAGCAGCACCACATCCTTCCCCTGCTGGGCTCCACCAGAGGCACTGCGGCCTCACCCAGGCTGCGACAGGCAGCCCCCAGGCCTTCATACACCTTCACCCAACCTCACCGCCCCAAAACGCGCCTGATGAATGGTGATTGGCAATGCATCCAACGCTGAAGTTGTCCTTCAGGCCAGCAAAGGCAGAACACAAAACCAGGGTGAGTGTGTGAACAAAAAAAAAATCGCATTTCTGAAGTCCGTAAGTTCTCATTTCAGCTGTTTGTGGCAGCACAGCAGACTTTCTGCACATAACGGTAAAAAGATCAGCTCCATGACCACCCCAAAAGATTCAGGTTTGGCAGGTGAAGGTGTAGGGTTGCTCTGAGCCCATGGAGCACTTGGTTTGGCCTCAAGTGCTGCAAAGCGGGGCTGGGTGTCCCCAGCCAGCAAGGACATTTCCCCTAGCAGCCCTCCGGCACCACAGAGCAGGGCAGGCAGCAGCAGGAGTTCCAGCACCCATCGAAGCCGGACTCGGTGCGTACAAGCAATGCTCACAGCGCTGCTCGGCTGCACCCCCGTTTTTCTCCTTTCTCACCGCTAAGAACAAAAATGGAAGCTAAAGCACAGCCCTCTCCTCGAGCAGCACCCGCGGCTTCCGCACGGAGCGGAGCAGGTGGGAAGGGAAGGACACGAGGCGGATTGTCCCCACGTGCTCCCACCAGGCGGCACTGTTAAACCACATTTACTGGTAAAAGCCAACTTTTTAGATCATTCAAGAGGATTATGCTTCATTCTAGTAGTTTCTGTTCAGGTCCCCAACTCCTTGCTACCTAGGGCTGGATTTTTTGGTTTTCTCAAAGAAGCACAAATGGAATCCACAGCACTCCGGCAGCAGCCATGCCGGGCCCACGGAGCCGTGCTAGCCCCCGGCGAGCCCAGGCTGCGGGTGGCCACAGGAGCAGCGCTCACAGCCCGCCTGAAAGGCAAACTGCAGACCTCAGCAGTTCCCTGCTGCTTCCCGGAGAAGCCATCAGCTGCTCCAGGGCTCCATCCCCAGAGGAACTCTGCAATATGTTCGCTTATCATCAGATGCGCCGGTAAAAGAATTCAAGCCTAGACAAGTCATCCAGAAGCAGCAGCTGAGGCTGGGAAAGCAGGGAAGCCACAGTGCCGCTCAGTCCCTCATCATCCTCCAGCTGGCCCTGCCCCATCCTCCAGGATGCCCTGCTACGATTCCCTGTCAGACTGTGCCCCTAGAACAGCCTGGCCACAAGCACCAAGCCCAGCATCTGCCAGATCAACGTTTATGTGAAAGCAGGAGGCTTGAAGCTGCAAACACAGCGAGGGCAGCATGCAGGGAGCCACTTGTTGGCCCTCGCTCCCCAGCACAGCACTGGGCACGAGCCAGGGTTTGGCTGCTCACCTTCACACTGATCAGAATCTGAGCACCTGCTCCAGGCAGGCTCCCTCCCTCCAGGTCTGTGCAGGGCTGTGGCCTTTCTGCCCTGTGGGGGGAACAGTGGGGTCACAGCCCTGCCCCTGGGCTTTGCCTGTGCCACAGCTTTGGGCCAGTTTTGCACCAAAAGTGTCACAACTGCACCACCCTACCCCTCTGCAATCCCTTCATTTCTGTCTCCTGAAAGGGTTTTTGTCCTCTATGGTCCGTTGTTGCACACATTCAGTGGGACAAAGTCCTCACGTCGGTTCAGGGGCACAGCTGACACCAAAGGAACCATTAAAACGAGAGCAGCAGAGCTCTCCTTCAAGGCTGTAACTGTGGCTCTTGGAGCCTCACAGCAACTCCAAACCACTCACCTCTCCTTGCCATCAGCCAGCCCTGTCCCTCCACAACAGCAATGTGCCTGGCTACCATCCTGCTGCAGGTGACACCTGCCAGCCTAACTGCCATAGGGAATCCCTTCAGCTTTTCGCACAGTAGATCCGTGCCTCTTGTTCACGATTGAACAAGACACGGAGAGCCGCGCACTGCCCGGTATCTGCTGTTTGAGGAGCCCCTGGATCCCAATGGCTGCAGCAGAAAGGGAGGAACAGGAATCAGAAACACAGCTGGCTCTGGCTTAATGATCCTGGGGGAACCTCACAGATCCCTCGCTGCCTGCTCAAACACGGAGCACTGCAGACTCCAGCACTGCTGCTGAGCACACACAGCATGGCTGCAGCTGTTCCCGGGCTGTCCTGAGGTGCACCTGATGCACAGCCCCACCCCAGCCTCAAACCAGCAAGCTACAGAGCACAGCAGCGCAAGGGCTGCCTGCAAACAGCACCCATGCTAAGGAACAGGCCGTTCTGCAGCAAGCAGGGGACGACTAGCTGCAATGCACAGCTACATTAAAATACCTTTAACTCTCTCATGAGCATCCTGACCCTCAAAGTCTGTGATCCCTCTTTGCTCCCAGGACCCAAAGCCAGCCCTCAGCCCCCAGGCTGACATCCCTGACTTCAGACATCACATCTGCACTGCTTGGTCCTAACCAGCACCCTCTTAGGGCATCTGCCTGCCTGGGATCCCCGCTCTGCCCAACACAGGCCTCCTCCAGAGCTGCTGCCTGATCTGCCTTGTCTGTACATCTCGCGGTGGATTTCCTTCCCTGCATATGCTCAAAGTTACCAGGCCTCTGCCAGCCATACTGCAACTCCTCGTCCAAGGAGGCTGCTTCTACCGCACAGGGACAGGAGCTCTCCCCAGCCTTGCCAAGAGAAGCCCATCAAGCCCAGAATCAGGCCAGCAGCTCCTGCATTACCATGGAACAGCCCAGCACTTACCTCAACCATGTACACGGCATGGCAGCCCCGTTCCCAGAGGTCACAGTGCCCAGGGGAGGCCACCGGTGCTCAGCAAGGAGCAGAGATGTTCTACAGCCCTTCATACATGACCGCTCCACAGCCTGATTAATGGGGCAAGGGAGGAGAAAGGTGAACCTCCCCAGATGCACAGCATCCTGCTACAGCTTGCCTGGACTTCATCATTGCGGCCAAATGCAGTGAGGCTGGACAAAGAAGTTGCGCTTCTCACTACCAAAGGCAGCAGGAAATAACAGGATCCTTGTACAAAAGGGCTGTTAACCCTAGTGGCAACTGGATATTTAGAAAGATTAAAGATTTGCAGAACGCGTGACAGCTCAGAAAGGGGAACAGGTTGCACAGAGGGCAAGGGGAAGGTTTTCAAGTAAAAATGTATTCATTTTTAAAAGATCTACAGAAGATTTTTTGACTCTAGCAAGTGCTAGACCTCTATGCATTATTCAGTTTGCATGAACATTTGAAGACTGGAGACTGGGAAGCCTCAGCGAGAGCCTGGCACGTTCCCAGGGAGGACGCGTGGGTGAGCGGTGTCACTGAGCAGAGGGGGGGCCGCAGTGGCTTCCGTGGCACCCATCCAGGCCCCATTCCCCCCACTGCCAGACTGCATGGAACCCCCCAGCGAGATCCACTGAACTCAGGATATATCTGGGAAAAAACTGTTCCTGAACCCCCAAGTATCAAATGTAACTAAAAGCCAAGAACACAGAACTGCAGCAAAGCAGAAACTCAGAACTAAGAGCAACAACCAGGGCTGTTAAGTCCACAAAAGGCATACAAGCAGAAATCGAGCCTCCCCCTCCTCCATATCAGCACTCACCCTCAGGGGCAGACAGTCACATCCATTGCCATATTCCAGGAGAACCTCCTTCTGCTGCACTTCAAGTTGCACATTTAAACACAATTTAAAAAATAAAATAAAATGTGCCAGACAGGGCCAGGTTCTCAGACAGGTGGGTGGGCCGGCAGCCAGCAGAAATGCATCCACATACAAGGGCTTGCTCCTGAGGATGGGTACACATCTGCCTTGCCCTTCTATCACATGCTTGCCTTTCACAGGTCTCATTTATTTCATCAGGATCTTTTCTTTTTCTTCAAGCCTCCCTTATTTCTTTCCTGATGGGAATCTTAATAGTCACCTCACTTCAACGATTTTTTGTATGATTTGCACCCTTGGTTTCTTCCCTCTGAACCCAGCCCCACAGGGATGGGAACTGGAGCACGATCTCTCACCTTGTACATCAGAGGATGGGATGCTGAGGGGGGTGCATGCACAAGGAAGTATGTGAACACACCCTCCAGACATGAACGTGACAGCACGCTGGGCATCCACGATTCACCAAGCAGAACAGGGGGCTGTTGACAGTACCGCATAATGCAGCAACTTCCCAGCTAACACCTGCTGAGGCATGCACTAGGTACAGAAGGTGGATTAGGGTGCTACAGAGCAGTCACTGGTTTCTGTAATGCAGCAAGAGAAAGAGAGGCTGGTCTAAGCTTTCTCATCTTTTACCCCAAAGAAAATACTTTTCTGGAAAAGAAAACAAGATAAAGAAGGGCCACTTTTTAAAATGGAAAAATGTTTTCCTCAATCAGCAAGGCAACAAAAGCAAATCCAAAGCACTTTAACAAAACCCCAAACCCACAGGCACTTCCACCTCCGGCACTGTTTTTGGCTGCAGGGTGAGCGCGGTGCCCAGCGCCCCCACGGAGCAGCAGGCCCCTGCTCGGGAGGGAGGCAGGGGCGTGGGGGCCGCTCCCACCACACCCAGCAGCCTCTCGGTTCTGGTGCTCTGTGCTCCGGTCAAGCACTTGGAGCTGCTGCCTGAGGCTGCAGGAGCAGCATCCTGAACCCTCATGTGCCCCATCTCACTTCCTTGGCATTTGAAGCAGAACTTACTTTGAGGCACAGACAGACCCTCAGCAAAATCAGGAACTGCCCCCATCTCAACAGCCCGAGGATTGTTTACTGCTTGTGAAGCATATAGATACGATAGCAATAGATGCCGTAAAATCCCATACGGCTTTACATCAACCATTGCTTGCCAGAGCAGGACTTGAGTAAGGGATACAGGGAGAGGCAGGACACCACAGAGGGCAAATTACAGAGTAGAGGCTGAGCAGGTGAGCACCAACCAGTCAGGGGCAGGCTGGGAGTTCTGAACAGGATAACACAGCTGCACAGGCTATCGAAATGCATATACACAAAGGTGCAAGCTGAGATTCACCAGAAACCTATTTTCTGGTGATTTATCACCTTAAGACTGTGCTTTTTGTGGGTTTCTATTACCGATGCAACCTCTGCTCTGTGCTCCTGCACACGCATTAGCATTTTTCCACTGAGCGTGGCTCTGCTCCCACCCTCAAATAGAGCAGCCTAAGTGTCCTTGTTCCGGCCTTCTCTTGTCTCATCTCCTGCAGGATGAATAATGGAGCAGTGGTAAGGAGAGGGAGGGAGCAGACACGCCTGGCTGGGGTTTCTGACCAGACAGAGAGAAGCTTAAAACCCAAACTGGCCAAATTAGAAGGAAGCTCTATTGATTTCCATCTGCTCACAAATAACATCACTGGGAAAAAGGTTCGGTCAAAACCTGATTTAAAGCCTCCATCACAAAGGAAAAGAGAGAAAGCAAGGAGTTAGGATCACATTCTCATTTTCCCTACAGATATTGTGGTTTGCTGGATTTATCACAGCTACATTCAGATCCAGAGCTTGGGATGAAGGCCCTGCCCATCTCAGGAAGGTCAGACCGAGCTGTGTGTATGCAGACCGCATGCTGACCTGGCAGCAGCCCACCTTAGCTCTGCTGCACAGGAGCCAAGGTCAGGGACCATCTCCCACAGTGCCCGGGGTAAGGCAGCCTGAGCAGCACGTGTGTGCATCGCCCTGTGAGCGCACCCCACCAGCTGCTTCCCCCGCTACGTGGTATTCAGATCACGGCAGCCACAGAGCTGTGTAGCCAGGTGTAGATGTTGGAGGCTTCAGAAGAGACTAATCTGCTCCCTGAAGGAACGATTTATTGCTCAACGTCTTGAGCTGAATAAACCAATAGTCCCAAGTTTCATTAATGTGTATTAGATTAGCACTCTTGTACTCAACATCTGCTTCATCTGTTCTTGTAACATACATCACACGGCAGCGGGGCACCTTGCCTCGCAGTTTTTCTTCAGCCTGCTCCCTGACAAGGCAGTTCGGCACGCACTGCTGAAGGTACAACACCGGGACAGCGCGTGGCTGCGCAGGGGATGCTCGGCGCCCGCAGCACCGCCTTCTTCCCACCCTCACCTGCTGCCAGCAACGCTTTCCTTCAGCCTCCTCCCCAGCGCCTGCCGTAATGGGAAGCCAAAGAAGCGCCTGCCAAGATGAAGCAGCAGTAACACGATAAGCAGCCTCTTTTTGAGCGCTGTTTTCAGGTGAATGGGCAGAGTTTTGGAAACAGCTCTTGGGCAGTTCAGCCCAAAGGTTTTCTGCTGCTTCTAAAAAAGATTTGTCTCCCATTCGGGTGTTCCTGACAAACCTCCTCCTTTAATCACAATTTCCAGCAAGAACAGTGAGCTTGGGTGATCAGAGCAGCCCTCTTGACTTTCCAAGCTTCACTAATTGCCAGTCTGGAAAAAACAACATCAAACCAGGCATCACCTAACGCAACTTCAGCTCTGCTCACGGTTACACTCCCACTAGGCTGAGGCAGCATGGAGCAAGACATAACATCATGCAGAGTTCCTGCATATGAACGCCCCACTCCTGACAAGGACGTGAAGCGCGCCTGTCAAACACGCCATTCGCCTTTGTGGGAAGCCAGCATCATCCTCATCTTGCTGAAGAATTAAGAGAGGGGTCAAACGTCAAATGCCAGGGGGTCAAACGCCAAGCCAGACGTGACAACAGGACTCCACGGCTACTCCCCAAGACAGTCATGTTCCCATGGTAATGCACCATGTGATGGATTTTATGTTGCTGGCTGCAGACTAGTCTTATAATATATTCCTGCGTGCTGATGTGAGAAGGGTCAAACCCACAGACCCTTCTGAAGTTCTCAGCACTCAGCAAAGCCTGTTGCAGAAGGCTAAATGTTAGCTTAGCTCAAGCATCAACAAATTAGGCAGGATCTTCAGAGGTAATTAAGCAGCTAATCAATGTTGAGAAGCTGGGCCTCTAGTCGCTAGTCAGAAACACAAAGCAGACCGACTTCTTGTTCACTTGTGCAGGCAGAAGAGTAGGATGGAGAGCTGTAATGACCTGCGATGGATGCATGCCCAGCCTTCCTGCCTTGGAGGTTTGCTTTTGTACAGGCCTAGGACATGTACACTAAGGCATCCTGAACACAGGCTTTGACACTCTACAATTGCAGCAGCACTTGAGAAAGAGAAATGTCAAAGCAATTAAGTTTGAAGAGGTTCTTTTTCCCTCTATGCATTATAGTCCTGTGGAACATTTCTTAACTTAAGCTTTTCCACAAAAAAAAAAAATTGCCAGTATAGAAGTTCTGATTTTTTCTAAAGAATAGGGAAGAGGAAAAGAAAAAGCTGAAAGCAAGGAATCAAGAGAGATGGGACAGAAGAGCCTCCTCCCCAAGTACCAAATTTTTCACTCTGAATTGAAATGTTGCCTTTTTGTAATAGACAGGCTTGTGTCTCCTGGCGTTTTCTATTGGAGTGAGACAAGTTTTGTTAAAAAAAAAAAAAAGCATTGAAAAACAGCTGCTGAATGTCTTCTGCCAATCACTTTACCTGCCATGCCCCAGTTTTGCCAGCTGTAGAACAGAGATAATGGCACAGGCCAGCCAAGCACTTCCACACAGGGACAGTGCAGGAGCTTGTTTGCTGTTCAGCAGCAGGCTTCACATGACAGCTGTGAATTGTCTCCTGTGTACACAAAATGTTTTCCGTTTAAACAATCATTACGGCTTTTTCTCTGAACCGTAATCAACAACTGAGGTAAGACTCCTCCCTTCTGCAAATGAACCTCTGCTAGGTGCCTGGAAACCACCTGCCTGCCTCTGTGCATACCTTTCATGTATGGCCTAAACAAGAGGCACGAAGCGACATTACTGAGCACCCAGGCCTCAGTGGAGAGCGAGCAAACATCAAACAGGAGCCACTGGGCGCAGGGCCACCCCCCAGTCAGCAACCAGCTGGAAAACAGCTCGGGAGCCCTGTCCCTCAAGGCTTCTGCTCCACCCAGGACACCAAGCATTTGATGATTTGCTGGTTCAATTACATTTTCTGTTCTTTCAAAGACAAAGGCAGTGGTAAATGTTTTCTGCAAGGAGAAATCTATTATGGATATTTCCCAGGATACAAGCAGCACGAGCCAGCTCACTGTCCTTGTGAAAAGGAACAGGAGAGAGACTGTGCAAGGAAATGGCCGACCTTACCTCTGTGCAGCTTTTTAAGTTTTCTTTGCCCCAAGTGCTCTGGCCACATCTGAGCACCGCTGCAGCTCTTTTTTCTGCTGAGCCCGACTGCCTCACTGCAAGTCATGAACAGCCTTCTAAAACCGAGTTAGGAAGAAATAGGTGCACTGTGCGTTGCACGTGCAGTGAATTATCAGTCCACTACTGAAACTTCAAGGTAAAACTGCAAGAAAAGGACATTTCTAAGGCTCCTCTAGCAGCAATCAATCTTTCAACTGCATGGGATGGCAGGACATGTTAACCTCGCAATGTGTGTCAACAGGAGGGGCAAACGCTTGGCCGAATTCGGCTGTCAGTGTGCTGCTGGGGCTTGCTGGGAGCTGCGTGCTCAGCTGCACTGGGAAATCAGCAGGTAACCTGCAGAAACGTGTGTCCAAAGCCTGCAGACAAAGCACTGCGGGGCTGTGATCACGCCCCTCATTCCCCATTCAACACACTTGGACGGGGCTCCAAGCCCCGAATAACACCGCGCTCTGCAACCGCAACCCGGAGCGTGCTGCAGAGGACCACGGGCCTTTGCAGGGGAAGAGCAGCAGAGTAGGGGAAGGAGGGGGAGAGAAAAAGGAGGAAAACCAACAGAAATAGCAGGGCTCCTCACAGCAGGTATTTTCCCAGCGAGTGATAGGGAAGGCGATTTAAATTATAAATGATAGGCACTAAATGTTTAATTTCTCCCCCCAGGCCATGCTCTCCCCGGGCTCTCTGCAGGATCATCCCTTGGACACGATCAATGAGACATCCCTCTGCGATCCATCAAGGAAGCCTTTGTGCGCACGCTCAACTCATGGGCCAAAAGTGCACGCAGTTCAGCACCAGTATCCTACAAATTCTGTTCTTTGCATCTATTTCTGGTGGCCCATACAGGTGAGGGGAAGTATAAGATTAAACCAGATTAAACTCAATACCAGAGAACCCTGAATGGTGGTAACATGAAAAAGATCTGGAAATCTTTTTTCATCTGAGACAAAGGAAGGAATGCAGAAATAAAATCTAGGTTTCAGAAGTGATTGGTAATTTCTGGCTGTGACGGTCTAACCTAAGTTAAAAGAACTACACCAAAAAGATCAAAAGCTGCCTGTCTTTCATGCCCCAGCCTGTGCTACAGTTTTGGCTTTTATTATCAGCTCAGACTAAACGTTTTCACCACATAAGGGCATGTTTGGGCAGCACCAATAACAAGGTCCTCTTTCAGCTAAGACCCCACAGAACCATCATACCACATATTCATAAACCTGAATGTGTGCAGAGAGCCTTCTCCGCTCCAAGCTGCATAATCGCCTTTCAGCAGGGAGTTCCACAGACTTCTGGATTTAAAGGAAACATAAATATAGGCATACAAGTGTAGATTAGTTCCATCATTTTAAAATTAGCCTTTTGTTTTGTGTTCTGCTGCTCTCACTGGCTCAGGGACGTGACATTTCCATAATACGCTTGGTTCCACCGAAATCAAGATTTCCAAGCTGTGGCCTTTCAGAGGTAGGAAGGAGTCAGGCTGGCTTTCTTACAGCTCAGTCTGTGCCCTCAGTCTCTCCTCAGACAACAGCAGAACTGCTGCCATCCAAGTAGGAAAGGGCAGGAGCTGTGGCATGCACATGCTGCTACACATTCATTATCACAACTACAGCACGCTGCCAAGTTGGAGGAGTATTTTTAGACTGGAGAAAAAACCTGGGGATTTATTAGAGACATGTTAATACAAAAGCAACAGTAATGCTCACAGTGTTCTCGTGTTTTCCCTATACTTACACAAATGAGGTTTGTTTCCTTTCCTCCTCCAGCCTTTCTAAACAAGGAGATTGGATCTCATCCAGCCCCTGCAAGGACTTGGGCAAAGACACCAGTGCAGGAGAGGACAGATGAGTGTCACTGCTTGGTCTTCAGGGGACAGAAGGTGGTCTTCAAGAGGACCGCTTTCGTTCCTTCCACAACAGTTACAACCTGTCACTAACTGCAAGGTCAGGCAGGCTCGGAAACGAGCCTTGCTGCAAGCGCAGCAAGGTGTAAACGCACCCCAGTGAGACCAGCAATACACGGGGCAAACTTGTGTGTCCCCTGGGATGTCCTGCTCTCTGGAGATCTGTTGGCACGCAGAGAACCAGGGCAACTAACTTGTTCGATTTGCATAGGTGAACTGGATTAATCCACTGTGTGGACACGTTTACCCAGAATTAGAAGCAGGCTTTGTTTCATTTAGCTTTGAAGTAAACAGCCAAATTAAGGCTATTCTAAACACGAGAGCAGCCTTGCTACACGCCAGTGTGGTTTAAATAAAAACTCCAAGTTCATGCTGTTGGTTAACTTGGGCACCCCAATGTCCCTGCTTTAACAAGCCTGAATGACAACTTTGGGAGCAGCCTCAGTGAGCTGGTTCAACAGGGTGACTTGGAGGCAGGGCGGGTCCAGCATCACCAAGCAGTGGGATCGGGCAACTTTAGGTCCTCCTGGGAGGAGGTGTCAGTGACCTCAGTCCCTCGAGGTGAGCTGGAGCCACTGCTGGTACCACAACAGCCCTGGATTTGGTACTCCAAGCTAGTGACCAGACACACTTGGGCTTCCAGCCCGGTTTTCTGAGAGAGTCATTTCTGGCTGAGCTGTGCAGACAGATTATTTCACAGAAGGGCAGGAGAAAACAGGGAGGGAAGGGTTCCTCTTCTCCAGAGAAAGCTGCTGACAATGAGCAAAATAGAACACCCTGGAGAGAAAGTGCTTGACAAGAGGCTGAGGCATAGGAATTGTGTTATCAGCATCGCAGGAGTGAACCTGGATGGAACAACTGGCTGACATTTGGAAAATGAAAGAGCTGAGCAGGCGCTGCCATGCCAGGGAACAAGGGGCAGAAGCGGAGGAGAAGGGGGCATCTCCTGCACTGCCAGGCAGGCAGCGGCGGAGAGCAGCTGGGCACAGCCCTCACCAACACCACAGCAGCTCCAGCGATGGTTGTTGAGGATATGTAAAGCCACCAGAATTTCCCCTCGCACAGCCACCACAGCCACATTTTTCCACACAGAAGCTTCTCTCAGCAGGTCTGTTTTCAACACAACGCCATGGCAGCCACAATAGCAAATACTGAATGTATTAGGAAACAATTCGTCGAGCTGGAGAGAGACGTTTTGGGGGGATTTTATCAAGATAACATAAGCAGAAACTTAGCTGCAGAGACTGAAACTGATCCAAACATACGATTTGTTTTGCCCCTCTGAGGAGATTTGTATTTCTCTTGTCACTAAATGCAAACACAAAAATATCCAAGACAGAATTTTTTCCTTGCCTCGAAAAGGCAAAACACACCTCCCAGAAACATCAGCAGTTAACAAGTTCTAAGTTTCAATGTAACCTGCCAGGTACTGTCAGGAAAAAATAAAAATAAAAAAATAAAGAGAGACACTTAGGGAGAAAGTCAGATCTGAAAGTCAGATGGAGTACAGAATTTTGGAAGGGCAGAAGCCCTGAAGATAATTAAGTTCTGATCAGTTTTGTGAAAATAGCAGGTGGGCATGAGGAAAGAACCCCTGGCAGCATCCCTGGGGCATGAGAGGCTTTTACAGGAGGCAAGCTGCATTGGGCTTCAGGGAAGCTGCCTCGAAGCAGAAAACCACAAGCGATGAGGCTCACCGCTCTGCTCACAGAACGGCTTGTTTAGAAGCAAATGCCATTCATCATGTGCAAATTCTTATTACAGATGCAGTTGGTTTATAAACAGTGATTAAGTTTGAAACTACGCTAGAAACTTACAGCTAATGAACTAGTTCAGCTTCTGGAACGACTTAGTTGAATGATTTTTCTTTTTTTTTTTTTTTTTTCCTCCCCTAGCATAAGCAAGGCCATGGGTTAAGCACAGCTATTCCATCAAGTACAGGCAGGAAGAAAATAATGTGCCTATTAGTATCCGAGCTAAGAGAATGATTACTTTTACCTCTCTGAGTTCACAAATGGATTGGAGCACCTTGCAGTTTTCTTGAATTTATTCGTAATGGGAATTTTCAAAAATTATTCCTGCAAATAATTAGTTATTGATGTGCAAGTTTGCTTAGAGGAAAGCACTCATGAGCAAATCAATCTATTATTCAAGGAACATTTGTTGTTTGGGGATTTGTGTCACTGGAGCCACAGTTTTGGTCTGCTACTGACTAAGCACAACTGCAGGCTGCTGTGCAGGAGGGAGGTGCCTGAAGTTCCATTTACAACAGAGTCAAACATTTATTTTTTCTTCTAAAGATTGTTCTTCTCCAGCATAAAAGGTTTTGAGCATTTCTTGGCAAAAGAAAAAAAAATATATAGCTATTTCATCAATATTTTAGAAACATTTTCCCATCATTCAGTAGCCTCTAACCAATAATAACAGCATTAAGATGGACTTTGAATTCCTCCTGAACCCACAAGGAGTGGAGACAGCTTCAGATGGGCACACCTTGGGGCTGATCCTCAATTCCTGCTCAGTTTCCCACCTCTCATCATGACAGACAAAGCTCTGACCACCCACGACACCCACCCATTGCACTTTTGCTACAGAACCACACAGATTTCACATGATCATGCAATATCACCTTTTCCCAGTGTCATGACCTCACGTGCTTTGTGCAGCTGGGATTTTTGACGCGGGTGGAAGATGCTGGCCAGCAGTTTCACTAGGGCAGTGCTGACTCCCCAGCTCAGTCCCATTCCTATCAGCCTTGGGGCCCTCTCCCCAGCGATACCCCCATTCTCAAGATGCATTTACTGCCCTCTGAGTCCAGTTCAGGCTGTATTTAGCCACTCCCAGCATAGAGGCTTTCAGTCTGCACTCACGCACTGGCTGAGCACGCACAGGTGAACGTTGCAAAGCAGAAACCGAGGGAACCAACAGGGCCTGACACAATTGTCAATGCCAGCACAGCCTGCAAGCGTACCATCCTGCCCTCCGAGCACCTCAGTGCTGCAGCAGCACAAAGTTACAAAAGAGACAGTCCCAAACAAGCTCTCTCCATCCTCTTCAAGCCCTGCAAGCAGCCACACTGGGCCTACACTAGGGAAATGGGAGGAAAAGTACAGCATCTGCTGCAAGCGTTTGTTGTTCTGAAGGCTGTTTGCAGGAGCAAAAGAATTTTTCAGCTTGCTAAGATTTGCATCAACCATTAACAGCACATGGGCTGACACTGAGCAGTGCTCCTGCCCCGACCTGCCAAAAGGCAAGGAACACAGGCTGGCGGGGACAAGCACCTTGCTCCATGTCACATTTTAATAGCAATGAACCCTCTGAAAAGAGACCTGAAAGTCAGTGCACAGCATGCTCCACACTATATGATAAGGATACCACAAAGCTTTCCACACTGCAAAACATAAAAAATCCCGTAGATGCGTGTCCTGCAGGCAGCAGCAGACACACTGGTCTGGTCTCATTGCTGGTCCCTCCAGCTTTTAAGTGAAAACTGCTTTCAGAGACCATGTACAACTGCCTGGTACAGCTCTCTCCTGGCTGTCTGGACGCCTGATTTTAAGTGCTACCTGAGCTCCTCAACATCGTTCATCCCCCACCTCTCCTAGAACATTTCTTAAAATTGTATGCAACAAAACCCTCTAGAAGTATTACTTCATCCTGCTGCAATCATAAGAGATGCTAGTGTGAAATGCATTTTTGGAGATTACCAAATCCAAAACCACTAGTGCTTGTTAAAGCAAATACCTTGAACTGTCCTTAAGCCTCCAGGCTCCCTCCTTCCACAACTGCAGTGCCATTCTCAGCATCCCAAACAGCTTTTGTGCTTATTCCTTTCAACACTCCATGCAAATCAGTATTACCATGCGATGACGAGTTCATCCTGGGCAGAGGAAGGAAATTTCAGAAGTTTCCTTCTTTTTTTTTTTTTTTTTTTTCCCCTAAAGTGTGTTGTAAAATATAAAAAGAGCTGCTTTTAGAGAGGTAAGAGAGAAATGTGTTCAAAGGAACATCTTTTGCAAACCAAGTAGGAGAAGCATGTTGCTGTGCACAACAGCCGCCTCCGTTAATCTCGTCCTGTTCTACCAGTGAATGCCGTTAGCTTCCACCATCATCACTGTCCACATTAACACTGTGGGATTTGATCCTTCAACACCCGTCTGCCCTGACAGTGCTAAACATAAAGGAATCTATTTGTACAATTGGGCCATCAGCAGGATTCACACTTAGATCAGTGTCAGGCGACAGCAGCTCCTAAGCTGTGTCTTTGCTACCCAGCAGTCACAGCACAGCCCTGTCCTTTCTCCCATGCCATTCTCACTGCTTGCTGGATACCCATGGCTGAGTCACCAAATCGTTGTGCCTTTGCCTGCAGCCAGAGTACACAGATTACCACTTACAAGTGTGTTCATACATAAGCCACCCTGACAGGCTCTTATCAATGCTGGAAGTTTCAGGAGAATGTAGAAAACCCCAGCTCTGAGCACACAGGGTCTGAGAGGAGATAGCACGACATCAGACTTTGTATTTCACAAAGCCAATTTGCATTTCGCAAACTATTTATTCTCACGGTAGGATGAGTACAGAAACTGAGCTTCAGAGAACTGGAAATATAGAACCCGTGTATTAATAGGAACACATGAACTCCTGTATAATTAGTAACGTCTTGTAAGGGGCCTTTACATAAGTCAGTACCAATAGTTCCGTTGGACAGGTGGGGAAACTAGGACATGTGTCCCCAAGGCCACAAAAAGGCCAGCAGCAGAGAAATAATGCTGCTCAGGGCTCAAGACTCCCAGGGCAGTGCCCTAACCTGGGAGTTGAATCTACTCTTACCAGAAAAATGTTTTATTGCAGTACCAATTGACCAAGGAAAATAAAACCAAAACATTCTGTACAGAGAATACTCCCAGTAATTCTCACCATAGAAAAGCCCAGCAACTTTTGAAAATCATGATGACTTCAAGCACCCACGACAGCCACCTACGAGAAGCTCTAGTGCCAAGCAAGATAACACTTGTCCATCACCAGCACCCAACACGGCAGGTCAGAAGACCAGATGTACGGAGCAAGGGGTCCCTCCATGGGCGCTCTGTGAGAACAGACGACCACAGGCCTTTAATGCTGTTTTGCACTTCCCATACTCAAAGAATGACATCAAAAGGGCATCAAGAGATCAGGTTTGAAGCACTCATAATAAGAAAACTTTGGAAAAAAAAAAATCTGTATGCAAAGCAACGCTGTGCCACAAATGTGAAGTCACAGAACAAACTGCATGGGCAAAGACTGTCTCAGAGCAAGTTACGCAGCATCCCAGATGCTATTTAGTGAGGTGACACTTCATAATCTTTAATACATTTCTAAAACAAGCCCTGCTGAAGTCCTGCTACATTAAATGGGCTCACTGCCCTGCAGTGAAGTAGATAGCTGGAACTGCTACAAAATTACGCCGCATCTCTGCCCCAGATAAGCTTGTCACCAGTGAATTCTTCCACCCCTTTTTCCCCCCATATTAATGTCCTCCATCATAATAAGGATTCCTACCCACTGCCAAAACTCAATTTACACTATTTACTTTAATGACCTCATTTGTCATCTTAGCATGTGTGTCTACCCCTGGGACCGCAGCCCGTCAGTCTGCCAGAAGGTCTCATTTACAGTTTGCTCTTTCATTATTATTTTTAAAGATTAAATTGCTTCCATTTCAAGCCAAACAGCCTGGGAACTCCCACAGCCCTGAGGATACCAAGACACATTCATACATTTGATCAGTATATTTTAAAGTTCCATACATCTCAATCCCAGCTGACTCTCCCCCTCCTCTCCGCCCCGCTGCATCATCCATCTATTTCCATCACCTCTGTTATTCCTTTTAATCTTTGCCAAAGATGCACACTGGTTATAGCATTTCAGTACTGCCAGAGTGTTTCAAGTTATGGAGTTGTGGGAGGAATTTTACCTTTTTATTTTTTCTTAGGGGCAGAGGGGTAAAAGAGAAGAGTGTGATAATTTCCTTCCTCAGTGCATCAGTTCCTTTGTCTGTTTTAAACAGCATTTTTCATCTCACAGCTTGACTGCTCCAGAGCGATGTATTCTTTCCTATTAGATTATATTTCTGTCTTACGGTGCGTCTCCAGTCCTGGCACGCTCAGTAAAATTCAGTGTTAATCAAGTCATTTAAATAGGTTAGGGAAGAAGAGAATACTTCATGTTTCATTACAGCCCATGTTTTGTAGAAATAGCATTACGCAACTGCTAGAACTACAGCTAGAGGAAGTAGCCTAAAATGCAGCACCAAAACCTAAGCAACACAACAATCTGCCACTCAGAGCAGGGAGGGAGGGACTGAGTATCTGACAAATAACTTATGTCTGGCCAGGGTGTCTCAATAAACCCTTCCTGAGCTTGTTTGCCACACCTTTAAAAGGAGATATCAGAAGGCATGTTCCTGCTTGCGAGTAACCACCCCACCCATTTGCCTCCTGCCTCTGTCTGACCCCTGCAGCCCTTGCAACCTGGAGCGGCCACTCCTCTCCATTTCCAGAAACATTTGCAAGCAGACAGGGCATTGGCCAGACGCCATTTGCAAATCCCAGTATAAAGCTCACCCAGAACATACAGATTACTTGCTAAGAAAACCGAGGCTAGCTAGGTGATGATTTAGAATCACAACACAATTAGTTCCTTTACTGTTTAGGAATGTTTCTTTAGGCTAACAGAAATCTCTCAACCAAGAAAGAGAAATAAAACCTCCCTAGGACTCAGAGTTCTTCTAGGGTAACTGACCACTTATCTCACTTTCTTCAGTCCATGCAGCAACACGACTACTTCTTTCTTGTTTTCCTTCCATTGAAAACATTTATCTCAAGTCCCAATAAACATCACAGCAAAAACCTTTACTTCTCCTATTAGTGATTTCCAATACACTGAAATGTTTCTTCAGAAGCTTTCCCAGTGAATAAATTGGTCCCAAACTAACAGTACTTGTTATTTATACACAGAGTTCTGTGCTTGAGCTGTCTTCTAAATAGACTAAAGCAGAAGTTTAAGGAATATATCTTCTCCACATGTATTTGTGTCTGATATCAATGTGGGTATTTTCTACAGAAAAACAAGTTTCAGATTTCTCATCAATATTTATATAAATAGCAAAAACAAAATTCTTCAATTGCTTCCAGATCATATCTGATGGTAACTTGGTAATAAAACAAATTTACAGGTTATGTATACAGTATAAAAGCATATTTATCTTACTTAGAGCCAGATGATCGAGTTTCTGGTACGTCAGGAGAAGATGGAAGATATTACAGCAGTCTTCCCTGGATTCCCTGAAGTCTTGCTCTGGACCATTACATGAGGAGAGGAGCAGCAGCAAGGCTGAGGAAAAACAAATAAGAATTGACAACATTAGAGCAACAAAAACAATACTAGTGTGGTCTAAGATCATTTGCTAACGCAGAAGTAATATAGCATCATTAGAGCTCGTAGGAACAACATCGGGTCGTGCCAGAAAGATGCAAACATTTTAGAGGCTACGGAATAAAACTCCAAACAGCAGCTTTTTGACTCAAATTGTTTGGCTGTTTCTTTGTTTTTCCCTCCTGTTTTCCTTTGTAGCCTTTTTTGTTTACTTATGGAGGGCTTGTATCATCAGCATGCTCTGCTTGCCGCAGCGCAGAATGCCTGATGCCTGCGTAACCGACTCAGACCCGAGATTGAAGAGGACTGTTTTCCATTTCTGTGGCAGCTGCTTCCCAAAGAAACACGGGGGGAATATTAATAAAAGCAGTAAGCTGGAAAACCCACAGAATTCGCATTTGGAGCAGGGAAGAGTGCATATTGTCCCTGTTTTAAAGGTAGGGAAACAGAGGCACAGGCTGGTGAAATAATTCCAGTACAGCTCTTAAAAGAGAGCCTGTGGGCTTGAGAAAGACCCAGAACTGTGGTTTACAAGGAAAGCCCATCTCAGAAACCTGAATCTTCCTATGATCTAAAAATCCAGGGAGAAAATTTTGTCTAAGTGGGTGCATTTCTGTAAAGAGTGTCATGTTTAATTAGGCAGGCTCTTTTGTTGCACTCTGTCAAAAGAGCTTCCTGATCCATTTAGCAAGGGGTAAAGGCTCTTTCCAACAGGCACGAACCTCTCACGCTTGGCATATTCTGACACCTCCTAACCATAGAGAGGAATATTTGTAGTCACAGCAGGTAAACGAGCTGTGGACAGGGAACACAACTAATTTAATAGCATGAATTATTTACACATACATTCAACAAAGCCATCTTGCTACACAGCAGTCCCAGCAGCAGGGATTATTAATTTATAACTCAGCTACAGCTACATTAAACAGAATTCAGCTTCCATAAAACCTTAACTGTGGAGATGCGCAGAAAATATTGCCTAACTCACCCAGAAAGTACAACAGGGTTCCCCAGCAAAGCCTCAGCCATCAGCCCCAGACCAATTGCATCTGTCAGACAATGAAGCAACATCCACTCTGCACCCAGACATGCCTGCCTGTCTGCTGTGCCCATATAGAGCAGTGCATCCTGAAGCAGGATTTGCCTTTCAGCTGTCATTAGCTTCCAAAATAGCACCAGTTTCCTTCCCTTCAGAACAGCAATGCCAACACACCTTGCTCCCTCAGCAAGCAAAACCCTTGAAAAGATACCAGGGAGCATCTCCACCCCTTCACTCAGCATCAGTGTGGACCAAGACAAAGGAAAAGGGAGCACCAGAGGGAAAACAAGAGAAGCCCTGGGGGTTTAGGAATAATGAGATCTGATGGGAACCTGCAGAACATAAGGAGGAAAGGAGGGAACTGGGAATAGCTGCACAGAGTTGAGGAGAAGAAAATGGGAGCATAGAGCACTGCCCCTAGAGAGAGAGAGAGGGGCAGACTGGAGATGGCTATGGGGAACCTGGGCAAGATGAGCAAAGGAAATGAGGGAGACAGAGCCAGCTCCCTGCGGAAAAGGAAATGTAGGTAAGTCTAGAGGTAGACATTTGGACAGCAACGAGAAGTCTGAAGACTTGAAATTAGAGAAGGAGCCAGAGGCAAGGCAGAGGCAGCACTGAGCATGGGACCACGAGAGGAGCTCAGTGCTTCACAGCAGCATGCAGCAGCTTTAGCCACAGCCTTTTAGAAAACATGTATTTATACAACAGAAGCCCATATCGTGCTGTGCAACCCCAAGACATGGTTTTAGTGACCCCGTTGTTTGGCCTAGCTCCTGGCCAAACGCTCCGCATTCTTAAGTCCTGTTTGCGTGCACTGTACCATCTGCACAGAAGCCGCCACTGTGCAGGCATCCTTCCAGCACGCTATTTATCCTGATAAAGTTGTGAAGAGCTGGACTGCCTGGATCTTCACGTCTTATTCACCCAATAGCTGGCTGACGCAGCAAATTTATCTTCATATAGTAGGAACTCACTTCCCATTAATGACTAGAAACCCTTCATAATGTACTGTGATCAACTTGAAATAATTTCATAAAGCAAAACCTTGTGGCAGAGCTGACTCTGTTGTTAACTCTTTGTTACAGAGCAAAGGACTGAGGAGGACAGGTTGGACTGCCCATTCCTGGGGATTTAAGTGTTGCTGTTTTCGAGAGAGGTGTTTGGTGCTTCCTGAACACACAGGACAAACCTCACACCGGGGGCAGCAGGAAAGGGACCCAAAGGCATTTCACCACGCTGAGTGGCAAAAAGAAAGTGTAAGGTGAGCTCTGTAAGGCAGCCTTCCTCTGCCTTGCTCAGGTACATTTATGACACTTTCAAGAAGCCTGTGTTTGACCTACTTAGAAATCACTGTGTGATACCACGTAAGCAATCAGCCAGTGGCAGAGCCTCGCCCAATCCTCCTAAATCCCACACTTCCCTGTGCCTGGCCTGCAGAAGCATCCCACTATGGCAGCACCTACCAGCCTCCCCGCCCTTCTCCTGTAACAAAGGCAAGTGGGAACCTCTTCAGCCCTTGCCCTGAACTAGGCACCGTGTCTTAATGCATGCGAGTTGCTAACAGGGAGCGTTCAGCACCGCTGTTGTGATTTCCACGGCACTGATGTTGGTGCTATCATCAGACCCCTGCTGAGCCTGCAGTGAAGGGGTACCTACTGAATTTGAAAGGAAAAAGGATCGGATGGCTGCTTGTCTAGAGGACAGTGGGACAGAGGGATGCAGGAGGGTACCAAAGAAGAGGAGAAACCCCACAAGCCACTTGAATGTCAGTTATGCCAAGACACAAGCAAGGACCTGCTCTGCACCGAGTACCATCTGCCAAGAGCACTGCACAGCTTCCAGCATGCACCCACCTGCTGTTTGCCCAGCAGCATGCCCGTGAGATGACCCAGGTGAGCTCTGTGCCTCTGCACCCCTCAGGCAGGTGATGGAGGGGCAATCAGGCCAGGTGTGCCCCATGTAGGGCTATGAGGGCATTGAGCAGGTGGGGATGATATCAGATTAGCTCTTCAGGCCAGGCATGTTATTGTTTCTACAGCACCTGAAGAGCCAAAAAGCACTTTTTTATTTATTTTTATTTTTTTTTTTTTTTAGGATTTGCTATTTCAGGCTGAGTCAGCAGCTAAGGAGATCAGAGAGGTTAGTAGAAAAGGCATAGGACTCAGAGCAGGGATATTACACTGTAAGTTTCCCTACAGACTTGTTTGGAGACCTTAGTCACGTTACTTTTCTGCTCTGTGCTTTGGTTTCTTCATCTTTACAAATGAGGACACGGACACCAGCCAGTCATGTGAAATACCTGGAAGCTTTGGGGCCAGCAAGTCAGTACTGTTACAAGAACCATAGCTGCGGAGCAGAGTGTAACACCTTTAGACTCCCATGTACCGCATATTTTAGTGCAAGGAACTGGGATCACTTAGTGGGGCATCTATCAGCAGAGACACACCACGGTTTGATCACTGCCTGATGCTAATGCACACATCATCCATTTACCACAACAAAAGGTAGCACAGCCAGACTCTAAAACTCAGCAAGCAACTTTAAGCAATTGCAACAGGTTCATAACCCACTGGTTACCTACACCGCAGTACAGGGCACGGACAAATCCTGCCTGGGCACTCTTAGGACCAAACAACCATGCCTCAGAGGCTTGAGGCCTCAGAAAGAAGCCAGCTATCTTCCTGCAGGCCACTACAAGGTCAGCATGCTAATTCTGCCCAGTTTTCCTTACCTCCCTTCTCCTCCATGGCTTTTGCCCTTTCTCCCTGAAGAAGCAAGGTAGAAGGCACTGAACCCACCTTCACGAGTACACACAGAGCTCAAAGCAGCAAGCTGAGCAGCGGAGAAATCAAGGAGCAGGAGCATGCCATGTGCAACAGTAGATTTCATTGCCACAGAGCTCCAACAAAACTAAATCCATCACTGAATGCTGTCCAGCTCCTACTCCCCTCAGCAGCAATCCCCAACTTAACAAGCCCTCCTGAGTGCCTGGGAGGGGGAACAGGGCCTGCCTGCCAACAGAGCCCCGCTGCTCCTGCTCGCCTTTGACTGGTCAGCCCATGTTGATGAGGGGTTACAGCTGAAATCCACTAAAACTAATGCCTTGGGGTTTTTTGAGGAGTTTGAAAACACCAGTCTAGTCCCTGGCATCTCAAAAATGAGCAAGGTTTTACATATTTTTTTTTCTTTGTCCACAAAAACGTGTTGAGAATTCAGTGTTTTCTCTCTTTTTTCCCCTATTTTTTTTTTCTTTTGGAGGATGCCATGGGAGAAAATAACCATGTTTCATTTTTGAGTCTTTGTTCAAAAATGTAATGAAAACTTGGGAATTATTTTTTCATGAAAATGTCCACTTAGGAAAAAAACAATTCTCTTTCAGGAAGAAATGGTTTCATTAAAAAAAGAATAAAGAGGTAAAATGGTACTTTCAAGTGAGAAGCTAGAGTGTGTTCTTGAATTTTATTGAGTAGCAACCTCAGCCACAGAAACATAATTTCTTTGTTATTCTCACCAGTACCCGCGCTTGTGGCAGGCAAGATTCCCAGTGGTACTTTCGAATTGAGCAGTACTTTGGTTAAGAAAAGAAAAAAAAAAATCTGTCTGGCATATAATCTGTATTTCTGATTTACAGTCACACTTTCAAGGTTTAGCCCAGCTCAGACCTCAGCTGTGTCTTTCCGCCTATTCAGTGAAGGATGCGAGCTGTGATCCTGCCTAGCATGATTCCAGCAGAGCTGTGCCACACAGCATTTCGGCTTGGGGACTGTATTTAGGATTGTTACCGTTTTTATGAGAGCTATGCAGAAGGCAGGCACTGCCTGGGAAACTTTCTTGGCTAGACAGATGCTAGGAGAAGGTAAGCAAACCATTACCATCACATAACATTAACAGAATTCCGGAGACAAGCTCGTGCCATTACAGCTAGGTCAAATTGCCTCCAGACTACAGGATGCTTTACTGTACCCATTGGCCCCAGGAAGAAACAGCAGTAGGAGAATTTACGAGCAAGATGAAAGATGGGAAAGGGCAGGTTAAATAGCAGGAAGCAGCTAATGCATCTGCTCTGGAGCTGCAGCAGGTGACGTATGTGGTGGTGGGGGGAGGGGGGTTAGCATGAGCTGCCCCTGTTCATCTCCAGATGGGAAATAGCTTAGAGCAGATCCCTAAAACAGCATTTCCATTTAAGTTCTTGCAGTAACAGCCACAGAGGTGGCCTGTGATTTGCCAAACAAGGCAGGTGAAGCTGAATGCTAATAAGCAGAACCTGGAAACAATCTCTGTCTGCAGTCTTCAGATGTAGTTCCTTACTTCTTTTGCTTAAATTAAAGACCTTAATGTGGTTGGGCACAAAGCCATTTTACTGCTGAGTTTTGTTGCCAGCATTGTATTTATGACTGTGATATCGATATGCTCCACCCAAGACTGAAATCCCTTTCTATTTTGAGCTGTGCAAGAAGAGAAGGACAGATTTCCTGTCCCAGATAATTTACAATTCAATCAGGCTGCAACGCAGGGAGAAAGGGGCTCTGTGGAGTCCCGCAGTACACCAGAATCAGTCAGGAAGACATAAGAATACGCTCTGCTAACTGAACGAATGTCTGCTCCTTCAGATGCTAACCGAAATGCAAGCTCAGAACTTCCTTCAGAGCCATGTCCCTAAAGCAGTGAAGTCTGGGCCATCTGTAAGCTTTTAATCAGCCGCTTCCTTACGCCTTTGGTTTGTCAGTGTACAGCTGACAGCATGATAGTCCTTACAACGCACTGCTCTGTCAGCTTCAGAAGTGCTGATCTCCCTCACTGGTGATTGAAGCTGTCCCAGCATCTCATTACCACCTCTCCCAGTTGCCCATTCCACATCAAAGGGGTTTCCCCAGGCTTTGACAACAATCTCCCTACTTCCAAGGGAAAGCTGTAGCAAGCTTTTTTGTATGAAATTATTTAAGGGAGCTGAAATAGGATTTACTCCGAGATAGAAAAGGTAGAAGCTCCAATTCTGCATCCTACCATCACAGTAGAAGATGCTCCCTCCAGTCAGTGGGGGAGAGAAGGCCTGCACAAGTCAGCATGACCTGGCTGTCAGGAGGTGTTCCAGTACATCAGCTGATGGAGACCTGGACTATCAATACCTCAGGAAGAGGTCAAGCTGCAGAGTGTGTAAACATGTGGGAGCTCTAATCCTGCCTGCAAAGATGGCAGTGCTGCTGTTGGCGTGGGGCTATGGCAGCTGGGTTTGGTGTGGGCTCACCAGACAGCTGCATCTCCAGCAGCTCCAGTGATGGAAGCACGTGCTGCTGCGAGCCTGAGACAGCTGGCTGTGCCCTCCTTGGCCTTGCACACCAACGTGACAACCCCACCTCTGGCTGCAATGATGGCATTGCCTTACAAAGCAGCTAAGTGTCCAGCCCCAAACTGGGCTTGCAAAACAGCACCAGGTGTGAATGTGTGCAGACCTGTCTGCAATGCCACAGATTTTCATCACCAGCATTCATTTTTGAGCATAAATTTTAAAGGAAATAAGTAAGCCCTGATTTCCCAGCACTGAAAATGTCTTCAGGCATTACATCCAGAATGATTTACCTCACTGGAATTTTCTGTGTCTAATATGCCCCCTGCAAGAGTCACTCCGGTGTACTAGCTATGGAGCAGAGAGAAAATGTGTACAAGCATATGTGCATGATGGAGTCAATGTGCATGCACAAGCAGATCTGAACACGTTCATGCCCCAGAGAGCATGGCAACAGGAGCTGTGCCCTCCACACTGGGTATTAATGGTCAGTCCACGCAGCATGTTGCTATGCAAAACCCAGGGGGGCTGCACACTGCATCTGTCTAACTCCTAGCAAGCGTTGCTTCAGGCAGCTGTTCAAGGGATGTAATTAAAGATGGTCTCCAAATCCATAAATCAAAGACAGAAAGACCTTGAAAAGAGGGATAATAGGAAGAAAAAAGGACTTTAAAGTATGCCCTGTACTGTACAATACCCAGATAGGTTCTTTCCAGACACAATTGTGTTCTAGAAACAGCGTGCTGAGACTCTGCAAGTTACTTGGGAATGCAGGTGGGGGGAGGCATTTAATCTCCATGTGTTTGTGGGGCTTTGAGTGCTTTGCTCTGCTGTTAAATCATAGCTCTCCTCTCCTGCATGGCCTCCCAGGGAACGAGCAGAAGACAGCAGTTCCCCAAGGAGCTGTCGGGCTGTCGGGGATGTGACTGGCTATGAAAAAATACCAGGGGAGAGGAGCAGGGAGGTTTTTCTCCACAGTCCAGATGCACAAGGGGAAAGCTTAATCAACAGCAAAGCTCCCTGAATGCCTCCCTTACAAACATTAACATTCTATCAGCATCAGTAAACTCAGAGTGGTCAAGAGGGACCTTTCCATAGGAAAGGAGAAACTGAGGCACAAGAGGATGAAGGTCAATAGATATGCAGATATTTCCCCACAAGTATCCCACATGGACACTCAGCTGCTAGGAAGCAGCACCGTGTTAGTTCAGACCCCATGCACCAGCAGCTTGGTCGATCACGGCACAGAGCAGCAAGCTGCACCAGGAAGCTGGTGACCAAAGCGAGGGAAGCCCCCGCTTTTGCATTTAATCTGATGGATCTCAGATTAAACGAGGGTGGCGTGGGCACCTGGGGGTTTGAGTTTTCTCAAACAGGGAGACATAGAGATGTCTTGCTTTGAGTAGTCCAGCTGGGTGGGTGTTTTGGGAAGATTTAGATCAAGTCAGCTCCCAGAGTTGGTCAGAGCTCCTCAGAAAGGATTTTTGGTCTGAATGCAAGAGTGAGAAAGGTCCGTGCAGGACCATGTCGGAGGCTTTGGAGAGTACACGGAGACTGACTGACCCAGGAACATGCTCTGCCTGAAGATCTGGAAAACACTGCTCTTGTCTGCTTCTTCTTTACTTTTTTTCTTTTTTTTTTTTTTTTTTTTTTTTCCAAAACCCCCCTCCATT
>VXAV01006931.1:259896-281501 GCA_013399715.1 Alectura lathami | reverse complement strand
ACCCTCTAAAAACTTCCTAGGTGTTTAGATAAGTCCACGCTGAGGTATACAAAAGAGGAAAAAAAAAAAAAAAAAAGAAGGCATTACTAGAACACTTTCAGGAAACATATTGTGATTTAAAGCATTTGATCTTTTTTCTCCCTAGTGTGAGCCCTAGAATGGACCTGTTGGAGCGCATAAAGAGGAGGGCCACAAAAATTATCCGAGGGGTGGAACACCTCCCTGTGAGGACAGGCTGAGAGAGCTGTGGCTGTTCAGCCTGGAGAAGAGAAGGCTCCGGGGAGACCTGACAGCAGCCTGTCTGTATCTAAAGGGGGGCTACAGGAAAGAAGGGGACAGACTCTTTAGCAGGATCTGTTGCAATAGGACTAGGGGAAATGGTTTCAAACTAAAAGAGGGAAGATTTAGATTAGACAGAAAGAAAAAAGAAAAAGTTTTTTACGCTAAGGGTGGTGAAGCACTGGCACAGGTTGCCCAGAGAGGTGGTGGCTGCCCCATCCCTGGAGACCCTCAAGGTCAGGCTGGACGGGGCTCTGAGCACCCTGATGCAGCTGTAGGTGTCCCTGTGCACTGCAGGGGAGTGGGGCTGGGTGGCCTTTAAAGGTCCCTTCCAGCTCAAACAATTCTATGATTCTATCAATGACACGGCCCTCTATTCACAGCTAAAGGAAGTACTGCTTCCTCTCATGAACAGATATCCTGCCTTATTGGTATCAAAAATCATGGGTTCCATCTGAAGACTGCAGTGTTTCTACGCATGTGTTACAATCACTGTCCATGAGTTCCAAGGTTTGGGCCAGGGTCCCTGCTGTGACACTTGTACCTGCCTTTTCTAATGTCTAAACTCATTCCCCCCAGAGGCTTCTGCTGGCTGTCATACAGCATATGATCCATCAGAATGACTCTTGAGATCATCTGAAGTCCTAGAAGTTGGATGCTTAGTGCCTAAAGAAGGGGTGAGGTGGCTCAGAACTAGGATGCCTGATCTGCATTTTCAGCAGTGCTGTTTTTTTGCGGACTGTGATTTTCAGCAACTCTGTCTATCAGCTTCCCCATCTAGGAGAAACATGTGAATGCATCTAACTGCTTGCTCAGAGATGATAAGAGAAGGGAAATTCAAATATGAGTAATGTTTGCAAACTAGGATGTGGGTTTTTTTTTTCTATGTAGACATCCATAGAAAGCTTCATTATCCTGCTTTAGGCTGAAATCAGCTCTCTTTAGTGATTTCAGCTGAGCACCACATGACATACAGAGTATAGCACAGGTTCAGGTTCCAAGAATGAGAATGAATGCAGAAGAGACACCGCGTTCTGAGCAGCTGCAGGTTAGATGAGGCCATTTTAAAAATAAAACACCCTCCTATGCTGTGCATCAGGCAGAATGGAGCATGGGTCTTTTTTGGGGACAGATTCGCTGGAGTCTATCTGGAACCAAGGCAGAATTCTTAATGAAATGAAAGTGCAGCACTCTATATTTAGATGCACTATTAATGCTTTTAAAAGTAAGTGCATCTATAGCCATGGGGTGTCTGAAATTTCATTCACAGTGTATGCTCCTATCAGGCCAAATCTAAAACCCCCTGAAGCCGGTGGTAAAAATCCTATTCATTTCAATAGCTCCACTGCTTGGCTCACTTTTCCTGTCCCTGCCCCTCCTTGGTTGCCCATTTGGGAGATTTCTGTGCATGCCTATGTGGGAGAGTTGGCAGTTGCTGATACTTGTAATTCCATTTTATGCTTTAGAATTTCTGGCAGCAAAGATAGGGTAGAGCTTGCACAGTAGCTCACTGAGTGAGACAGCAAAATAAACAGCAGGCCAAAGAGTGTAAATCCAAAGGAGATATCTATCTTTTGAATAGCAGATCTGGTAGGCTAATTCTCTTTGTTTGTGTTGCAAAACAGACTGCTCTGTGGCACTCCAGCTTCATTTACATCAGATGTGCCATACATCATAGAGTAATACAGATAGGAACTGTGCTTCTCCTGGAAAATCGCTTTCTGCTTGTAATATGCTGATCTCTGTGGGATATGAATGTATGAGATGTGTGGATTGAAAGCAGCATTGCAGTCTGTGGTATGACAGTTATACATGAAGGGTGTTCATATCAAACCCATACTGCAATTTATTGCTTATTCAAGAAGCCTTGTTTATAAATATTTCACCTGAGAAGAACCTTCACTATTTAAAGCCATGCACACTGACAAGCTTTGCAGCACCAAAGAATGATCAAAGAGGATCATCTGGATGCAGGCTAGAGACGTGAGAACAGCAGCTCCTCCACAGTAAAGCCCACAGAACCAAACAGGAGTAGAGCTCCTGCTTTTTCATTGGACTAGCAGTAGCTGGTAACCCCTCATTTATTCTCCATCCCAGATAGGCAGGGGTTAAAATTGGTATTGTTTGCTCTGTATAGAACCAGGAGAGGTTATTCCTTTCACTGTTAAGGAACAAATTACAAACTCACCTGTCCTGCCAGACTCCCTCTCCTTCCTCATAAGGTCAAGAGACTTAGACTGACGCATCAATAAAACACAAAGCCCACTCCTGCCAGTCACTGCTGGGTTTATCAGCTAGAGACACCTCTTTCTGCCAACAGCCTCGTTCTATTTTTACTGGGCAAATGCTTTCACACCTCAGCTTCCATGAGTGTGCCCACTCCATGCATTGTTCACACCAGGTTACTCTTAACACCTCTCAAGGGCCTTGCAGATAGGCGTGAAAGGATTCCTCCTTTGGGCAGCCATGTGCTCTGATAGGAAGAGGGAAAACAAATGGGAACCAGAGTTGCTGTCGCACTTAGGGCTATTGAGATGGGACAGGAGAGGCCTCCTTTGTTCTGACGTGATTTCACAAGCGGCAAGGGAATGGATCTTCATGCCGGCCCTTCACAATTGCTGCCTAGTTTATCCCTTCTCTCTTTGTGAACACTTTGGAGCTGAAGCCAGGTAAAAGCATCCTCTCAGCAACAGCCTGATTTTCTTGGGGTGTATTTCACCCAAGCTGCAAATTTTCTGCAATTTTCTGTGTCCAGCAACTGTGGGAGCACAACCTCCCTGCAAGGCAGCAGTGTGGTCGGACATGGATACACGACCAACCCGTCTGAGGAACCGGGGTACGACTCTCAGTCTCACACTTGCAATTCAGCCACTCAGCAAACTTTCCTGTGCTGCCATAGGTGCCAAAGATTCCTCGTGTAATCACCAGGGCCAGGTTCTGCCAGCTCATCCCAGAGGCTCTGGGGCTGCCTTGCAGGACACACCACCACCCCATCCATCACCAGGCACTACAGCTTCAATCAGATGCGTTCAGATTGTGGCTACTAACCCAAATGTAGTCTTGGAAATATTCCCAAAGCATCCATCTCAGTGACAATTAGGCATGAAATATGAATCCCCTTGATACCAGTTTAGAGTCTTTCCAGTAACTTCCTACTTCATCTTTGGAACCTGCACTATTTAAAGTAAGAGGGCCATATATTTAATTGGGATGGAAATAAATGCATGTGCCAAATATAATTTGACTTTAAATAATGATCCTGGTGTTTAAAACCTATCAGTTTTCCTCTTCCACCTCATTTATTAATAGCATATGTGCAAAAGAAATCAGGCACTCTTCCTGGGACGAACCATGCTAATGGGTGGTTGGCCAACCTGCGCCCTGTCTGCTGGGCTCTTGAAGGGTATCTGGATGCCTGTGTGTCAGAACATCGCGTACAAACGCTTTACTGAATCCAGCCTGGCTGTGACTTGACACTTCTAAGAATAAATTCTTCCTAAAAATAAACCTGTACCCTAAAAATAAACTTGTACTTTCCTGGTTTTCTTCCTTTCCTTGTTTTCTCACTTTGTTTTCTTTCTATATATATATTTTTTTCTTTCTACTTGCCTACCTACCTCTCTTCTTTCCTGTGCTTTGTGCAGACTGAATATTGATAAGGACCCCTCCTTTCACCGCTGTCAGGTTAGGGGCCTCCCTGCACACAAGATTGCCCACAGTAAAGTTCACTTACTAAAATTACTGATGAAACATTTATGAGCCAGGCCTCTTGTTTCACAAACATTTACAAAGACTGTAATTTCATCCTTGTGACAATCAGCAGGCTATGTGAGAAGTGAATCATTGAATTGATTTGGATGAGGAAAAGGCTGCCTCTTTGTGTCAGAATTACAGCAGGATGAATGTAGAACATATTTTCAGTTGGAAAACAAATAAACAAATGATAATAACAAAAACCCAATGGCTCAGAGACTACAGGATACGTGACAGACTACTACCATAACAGCAAAAAGTGCTTTCCTTACCGTTACTTCATGTCAGACACCTTTATATCCCTCATTCTCCCTGAAAAGAGTAGTAAGATTGGCACAAAAGGCATGAGATATTTATAAGACTACTGTTCCTTGAACTCCCACCTCTCATTCTTCCTAAGGGAGTGTTACAAGCAGGGTACCGGTCCTCCGCACGTCAAAAATAAGGGCTGCTAATTCTTTCCTTTCCATGGAGAGCGCGACCAAATCTTTCAGGTGTAGTCACACACACTGGCCATTTTGGAAATCTAATTTGGCACGCCTCAGGAGAACCTGATTTTCATTAGGTGTCAGAGCAGACTCTCCTAGATCACTAGAGCATGAATCTCACTCATAATTATTGAGTCCATTTTGTATTCCACTTCTACTCTCCCTCATGCAGAGCGACATCAGCTTAAGTGTTCTCATCTCATTTTTTCCTTTCCCACAATTCAAATCTTTCACACTAGCAGGGATGGGGGGAACCCTCTTTGAAATGTATTATTTCATTGAACATTTCCAACCAGGCTACATTTTTCGTGGTCTTTATTTGGATCAATCATGTTAAGAGCTGATGTTGCATTATTTAAGCTTTGACAGGCATAGAATTAAGATGTAGGTTTATTCACTTACAGAAAATGTCAGACTAGAATTAGATGATCACTTTAGGGATTGAACCTAACTACTAGGATAGCTGCTGTTTCAAGCAGCAAATGTTAACTTTTCTGACATATTTTTCCCCAGGTTCTAGTGGCATGAGAATGGCATTTATTAGAACCTGGAGTAAGTTCCTGGAAAAAAACATCCTGTTCCCTTCTTTAGAGCAAACAACCTGTGACTGAATATTCAGTGCCAAACTGTACCATACCAGGCTTGGTACTAACATGATAGAAAGCACCCTGGGTACTGTGTGCTCACACAGGAATTTGAAGGACTTATGCCTGAGGGCAAGTCAGACGTCTGCTGCAGACTACAGTCTTGTCTGGCTTCAGACAGTTCTATAAAGCGATGTTGATTTACAATAGCCAGGACATTTCTTCCTGCAACTTAAATTTTCCACATACAAAGCAGGGTGCTCTCAAAGGCCAGTTATGGAGAGGACGGAACCCAGCACCACACTCCCCAAGCAGCTGTGGTTTCATGGCAGAGCTCAGGATTTCAGAAAAACTTTCCTGCTGCTGATACACTCACCCTGGCTCAGGGAGTGCCCTGCAAGTATTAGGCCATATCCTCAAATGCAGTTTAAAAATCTCCGTAATTAATACAGCAGCTATCTCACGGCCCTGCACAGTGTGCTGGATTTTCTTTTTTTATTTGAATGAAATACACAGGCACTGAATTTTTCCTTACTTCAAGCATTGCGTACCAGATCATTAGTGTGTCCAAGAAGCACATTCCTCACAGAGTGGGAGCTGTGGTGGGCAGTGACAGCTGCCCAGGGGTCCCATCACTTTATTTTGAGCTGGGCCTGAGCGAACTGGCCTCTACTTCCCCATTCTCTGGAGGATGCACTTTGTAAGGAGCAATGTGCTTTGGTAATGAGTGGGTTAATATGCAGCTAGCCACATTTTTGTCCTCTGGAGCTGAGTTACCCCATGATCACAGCAACAGCCTGTTTTTCAGCACGGATCTTATCTTCCTACTCAAGAGGTCACAGATTGCCAGCCTTGCTTTAATGAGCTGTGTCCTGTGAATTTCACAGTCACTTCAAGTCTAATAAGGGAACCCACAGGGGCAGTGTTTTCAATTTGCTCCTCTTTCCTGGAGAGTTTGTACCATACATCACACATAGCAGCTCACAGCTGGTGAAAAGAAAAGAAATAGCTTGTATTCCCTATACGGGGATTTTACAGTTCAATATTTATGAAGATTGGGGGTCCTCTCATTTGAAAGGCCAAACAGTTTGTTTTACTGTATGTGGGATATATCATGTTAATATAGCGAACAACTGCTTCCAAGAACTGATTTGATGACGGTGTTCAAAAGCTCTATGCACTACAGAAATATTATGAACATCTGAGAGCGCTTAGTACTTTGTCTCACCAAGCCTTGTGCATACAAATTAAACATAATTGGAATCCCTGCCCTCCCTCCCATCAGAACGAAGGGCTACTTTATAACTGAAATGACACCTAAATGTCTAATTTTAATTTCAAATTCACTCTATAATGAAGTACAGCCTGATTGTTTTTCTCCTCGTTAAAGACAGGTTATGAAAAATGATCAGATCTAAGCTTTACTTTAATGTGTATGAATGAATGCACCTATCAGCTGGAGACCACTGCAAGCAGCACTCCATGAATACTCATTAATTCTTCCAGACATCTGATACTCCTTTGTACGCAGAGTAGCAAATACTGCTGTTCAGTCAATAATACCACTGTCCCATGGGAAATCTGGAGATCCATTTTCCACTTTTCACCTAAACACAAGGTGAAATACTCAACCTTTTTGGATTATGGAGAATATCACTATTCATGGTCACCCTGCAGGTCACCAGTGAGGCTCACTTTCACGTACCCACTGAGTAATTCCCAACAGCTCAAGGAGACATTATAATCCTTAAACCCAGCTTTAATTTCCTATATGCTGCTGGAAATTTTCAAAATTTCAAGAAAGGAAATTCTCCCTTGTGTTTCCACAGTGACAGTTTCTACTGCCTAAAGAGCAGAAGGACAGTGTGTGGAAAACAAAGAAAAACAGCTTTATCTACACTACAGTTAATAAAAATTAAATGTCAAGCAGGACAAGAAAAACTGATGTGGTAACATACAGAGGACAGGATCCATGAGAGGCTGAGTAATGAAAAGGTCAGGAGAGCCATAAATAAAGCCTGAAGCAGCCAAGATCTAGGGAGGGAGAAGGCTCATCTGAGGAGTACAACTGCTCAGGCAGTTTAATGGGGATGTTTTATGTAAATTGAATGATTAGCATTCTGGGTACAGAAACTGCCCTCACTCCGAACACTACATACACCCCGCGTCACCCATCAGAACAAGGCACAAGCTGATCACATTCCTTGTATGAACTGCACAGTGCAGGGGCACAGCTCGGGAATAGTGATGAAGGGCAGTTCCCAGTTCTGCCAGGGAACTGCTGGTTTCCTGGGGACTGGGATTGTGAACCCCACCTCCTCTAGGTAGAAGCATGACAGCCTTCAGGATCTGAAGGTCAGACATGGAATAGGAGGTGCAGGTCAGACATGGAGGTAGAGGTGGTGTAAGCATGCCGACCACAGAAATGCTGTCCAAAATGCAATGGATTTGCATTTCCAGTTGGCCAACCAGTTTGGTCCACCCCTAAGGTTTCCAGGAAACCTCTACCTGAGAAACATCTACCTGAGTGACCACGCTGATCAGAGAGAAATCACAGGCAACATGACCTGCCCTTCTTGAAAGGGCTCTTTGATGCCCTGTGACAGTATCCCAAATCCCTGTTGTGTGAACCCGGATAGCTCCTGCCTCAATGAAATTGCAGCCATCAAGCCCCAGCTCAGAAAACCAACTAGCTTAAAATTCAGGATGTGCTCACGGGTCTTCCTGAACCGGAGCCTAAGCAGCTATGACAAAGAGCCACGTGTAAGCACTGCCCTCGCGCAGATTTGTACAGGGGGTCAGTGGAAGTGAAGGGATAAAACACAAGTTCTCTGAGTCACAGCCCATTGCCCTAGCCATCAATTACGCTGCATTCTTCAATATTGTGCATAATGAAGCACAGCACTTTGTTCTAGGCTAGCTGTTCATTTATACCAGCTAGGACCAGTTATTCATTATGATTGTCTATCATATATGCTGCAGGAATAACTGCAAGCCTCAGCCCTGCTGTGCTAGCACTCTGCAGACACAACACAGGCAGTCCTGCACGTAGGAGCTCACAGTCTCACTGCAAGAAGCCTGAAAGCAGATGGGTACAAAAAACAGGCAGGGGAAGCACAAGGCAGTGAGACAACTATGATTCAATAAAACCTGACATCATGGAATAAACGTGAAAAAAAAAAAAAAAAGTCTTGTCTCTGTTATTTCAAGGTACTTGGAGCGTTGTTCTAGCTGCCCCACAGGATTTGGGGTCCTACTCTCTCTCTTCTCAGCCACGTGGTCTGTCTCTGTGAAGCCTGGCAGCAAAGAGAAGTTTCAGCCTGGGAAGGACAAACCCCTCATGGCCTTCCTTCAAGGGTCCATCAGGCAGTGACTCCCTCTGCCTGCACCTGGCATCTGTCTCTCCTCTTTCTATTCTGGGAGGAATAGAAACAGCTGAGCTCTGCTACCGTATGTGAGGGAGGCAGATGGGGCGTGAATTCAGTAGTGATTGTGCTGCTCATTTGTTTGGCATAAAAATGATGGACACATGATAGAACAGCCCGGAACAAACATGGGGGGGTATGAATACTGAACAGCTTTTACCGTCATTACTTTTCCCGTTACTGCGAGTTGTTTTCCTCATTCAGTGATAAATCTGCATAAATATGCAGGGCTATAGTTGCCATCCTGATTCTCATCAGGTATTCCATCTGACAGGCTGTCCTATTTCTACGATTTCCTATGGTGCAGCTCTTTCACTTTCGAGCAATGGGAATAGACAGTTCAGTTTAACTGCTTAGTTAGCTGCACGCAGGCGTCTGTACACACCGCTGGAGTTTCGGGTAACGGGCAGGAGGGGGGAAGCATTTGATTCCTCTACGGGATAGAAACACAGGTTCATAGAATTTTTATTAACCCTTGGCTTCATCTGCATTCAGTTTTCTGTAAGTCCATGCAGGATTAGAGGACCAAGGTAGAATTTAAAAAGAAGATACCTGAAGATTAAGTTTTGTCACTTGAGCCCCAAACATCTTCATTGACCAGGACAATGAGTTTGGTGCTTTCTCAGCCTAGCCCACAGTTGCTGTTTGTGCATGTTATAAAAACACCATGTTGTTCAATCTGAATAAAATTCCCTTAAGCAAAAATCTATTGAAAAAGCTTTGGGTCAAAAATAAGATTTATCTGCACTCAGAAAATGCAGGCTACTGTTGCTGAATTTTGGTACTTTGTAACAGCAAAAATCGTGAAATCTTTAAAGTGTTCCCACAGCAGCCTCATGCTGAATGGGGACCTTTATGAATATCTGAATTACAAGATGAGGCTTGAAAGAACAGAATTGGTTCAATTTTGAACCACCCTTCCTCACATAACCTGCCCTGTTTGGCATTAAATTAGCCTGAGTTGCATCCAGCAGCCCCTCCACGCGCACCAGGTGCCATGGGGCCTCCTGAGCTAGAACCACCTCGCTGTCCCTCCTGCTCTCACTTCAAATAGACCGACCACAGCTTTATGCAGGAGACACTGAGCTCTTGCCACCTCCTTTGGCAAACAGAAGCACATTTAGATAGCTCAGCCAAGATACTTCCCCTCCTTGCCCAGTTACTTACAGTATTTGTCCAGTGTTAATTTTAAGGCTCAGCTTTGTGCTGTAGAGAGCTACACCTGCCCCCTCTCTGTTCCAGAGGCAGAAACAGCAACTGTCCATCAGACATGGACAAAGCCAGTCTTGTTTTTTCAGGATTGAAGTGAGACCTAGAGAGCAGCAAATAATACTGTGCTGCACTGATACCTCGTTTCTACTTCCAGGATGGAAAAGCTCATTGATTTTCTTCCCTGTCCCTACTTAGACTTGAATGGACAATGATTCAAACACCTTGTGGATAAAAGCAGAGCTTTGCAACCTTTTTTATCACTTTAAGTTCTAGTTCTGATCTCACTGAAGCAACCAGAATTTAGCATTAATTCTGAGGAGTTATTCCCAATGTTACTGGAGTTAATTAGAACAAGCTAAGTATTTTTCACTCATTCGGCTCACCCCGTTGACCTCAATTCTGTACTGCCTACAGCAGTGACCTCCAGTGCTTGCTAAACCTGTGGTGTCACTGGAGTTGCTCTAGCATTGTATTCCCATCAACACGTGAAACACAGACCTCAGTGCAACTTTAGTTAGACTTCATCCTCCTTGGGAGAGTAATTGGATGTTTGGATGTTTATGCTACCTCATTCCAGCTAAAACAGGATGTATTGACAGTCCTGTAATGCAGATAATGAACCTCTTCCAGCAAAACTGCAGAACGAGGCTGTACTTTTTAGCAAAAGTGATTCCAACAGCTCTTGCCGTTCAACACAAGCCGCCCCTGTATGCATTTCCTTATGCACAATAAAGGCTGCACATGCAACCCTCCCCTCCATTCCCTGAAAGCACAGCCACTAGTCCTTCAGGACTGAGTTCTGGTCTGCTAGATGTTAGCAAAGCAGGGGACCCACCCAGCTCCACTGGAGTGTCCTCCCGTTTCTCTGGCATAAATAAGAGTGGAATTTGGCCTTGAGTTCTTCATATAACAAAATGCCAACAGCTAGATTCTCCTGCTTCTCACACCTATCTAAGTGACTGGGCATGCCCGGACATCAAGTCCTGACTGGTGTCAGTGAAAATATCAGGCTCAGACTTTCAGCAGTTATCATTGTTTCACTGGCCTTGAAATGGAAACTGCTGCCACTTCTATGCATGGTCTCAAAGGTTGCCCATTTTCCCTGTAACCTCATTAAGTATCCTCTCCATCTTCCCCCAAACTGCTGCTTAACACATTCTGGCAACATGCCCTCCTGTACTGCAGCAGATACGGCTGGCAATGCGCGGAGCTTATGACGGGGTATTAATTACTTCAGCATAAGTAACATTCCTTCTTATCTCTGCTCCAGGATCTGCTATTTCTGATGGAAATGTATTCATAATAACAAACAAGAGAAAACAACAAAAGGGGTAAATCTCAGCTTGAAGATGAGTAACAGATCTCGCAGTGAGTGAGAATTAAAGCCAAGGAAGCTCAAATGAAAAATAAAGCTACATTTCTAACAGTCGCATTGATTATCCCCTGGAATCAAATGCCAAGGAAAGGGCCACATTTTTCATCTCCACACGTCTTCAGATCAATCTAAGAAACACAGTTTAGTAAAAACGAATAGCCTTAAAGAACTTTAGTATGGAAACTCATACAAGAGAAAGCAGTATGCGAGGCATACATGGCAGCTGGGCATCACAAGGACACTGGTGACGTTGCACAAGAACAGAGCAGTTGAAAAACTGGGCCTGGGAGAGCAGCTGGTACAATAAAATGATGGGGCTTGCAGGCCTCCCTCCCACTCCAGTCCTCAAGCTCTCAAACAAAATCAAGCTGAATGACAAAGCCTTTACTGTAAGCAATTCTCCGTCCTGCCTCCATTCACAGCTCATTAACTCTCCTGCATTAGAAAGGTGTTTCCCAACTAGTCTGCCACAAGAAGAATAATAAAGAACAAGAAATACAGCTTTAGTTTGCTCAAAAACACTCATTAATGATCTCAGGACAGAAACATACACCTGAAATCAAACTTCTTTGATGACAGTTGGCTGCTGAGGGTTCCATGGCATGTTTTGTTGTGCAAGGCAGTATTTAACTGTATGGCGTTGGAACAGCATTTCACCACACAGCTCTGCCTGCTGGCAGGACGCTGTGTACATCTGTGTGAAGGCACCTGTGCTCAAGATGAATAGCAGAGTCCTCAGGTGGTGCTGGAAATGCAGGAGTCAGGCTTGCACATGGGTGTGTTTGTGAATAACATGCAGCAGGGGCAGCTCCTGAGAGCTGCTGTTGCGTGCACGGCAGCAGAGCTGGCTGTTACGTGCACAGAGCCCTGTACAAGCGTATGCTATTTGTGGATGGATCCTGTTGTAAATTTTGCTTATCACTGGTACATTTATAAGGCAGATGTAATTATTCAATGTTTTGAATATGTATTTTTAGCTTGTTTACTGGGTACATTATATAAATGTGAATGGTGGTTTGTGCATGAATAGTGGGTTTACAGGCCAAAGATGTTTCTTGTGGAGTATCAGCTAATATTTTTGAAAGTACATAGGCTGATGAGTGTACAGTATGTAGTGGTTATTTATGTGGGTGGACATGAGAGCTATGTCAACTCACGTAAGAGCTATTGACTTGTATTTAAACCTCCATCACAGCAAAGATGGGTCTGTTATGGCTTTATTCCCCTGGTGTATTGTCCTACACATGCTTGGGGAACAGCAGGGAGGCTAACTTTTTTTTCCAGAGATGATATTTCTGAAAGAGGAAGAGGCTCACTCTCATAGTTCCAGAAAAATGAAATAAATCTGCTTGGGACGCATTTCAGGAGAACACAGGACAGTCCTAGGGCCTGCCCAAAATGCTTTGGGAAGGCTACGACTTGACTGCATTACACAAAACCCACAGAACTGACTGTCATGCTATGCAACTTGAAAACATGGTTCCCCACGTTTTAGGTATCAACTATAAGGTGCATTCAGCTCTCAAGAATATCCTCCTTCAGATCTGCTCAGCTTATTAAAAAACACAGGAGGATGTTTTCTCCTGTTCTACAGCAGTCAGGGAAGTTATTTGCCATTGCTCACACTGACACTGTTTGATGCATTTATTCAGCAAGGTACTCAGGCATATGTGCAAATTTTGAACACATAAATAGTCCATGGAAGCCAGCAGAGTACACAGCTGCGTAAGGGCTTTGCTCAAGAGAGGAGAAATACACTTCTTAACTCCCAATCATTGTAACAGATGTGCACACACCCCCCAGCTATACACCATCCAGCAATTATTCTGCTACTAATACTTGGTGTTTAACAACAAAAATTCCTAACACATAGGATATATGATTTCTCAGACTCGACAGTATTAGGAAAGAGCAGCTTTGTGTGATGAAATCAAGGGAAACAAGGTGGTGAAATAACATTTTGGCTATTTGAAGATAGGTAGTTTCTCTTTGGAGGGTAAAAAGATATGGAAGAAAGGTACTGATGCAGTCTAGTGCCATTTTCAAAGCTCTGGAAATACCCAGCAAGCCCTGTCTCATGCTGAATTGAACTGGACAGGATAGCTTGTTGGATAGAGCTTGCATAACCTCCCTCTGAGGGGCTGGAATTACCTCTGCCTCATACAGATCACTCACAGCTTTACTTTCCATTACTCTCCCCTACATTAGGAGTTTCCTTCAGCTACAGAATGAAACATTCTGAAAGAAAACTTTGCAGAGGGAGGGTGACAAGTGAGGGTATGAGAAAAACAACAAACCCTTCTAGGAAATCACTCCAATTTTTTCTCCCTCTTTTCTTATCTTTGTTTCCCATCTTCTGTGGCTTAGTAAGGAATCATGCTAAGCAGAACAAAGAAGATGAGATTTCTGAAAAATACTACTGTCAATATTACTGTTTTCAAGTCTCCAGGATGCCTTCTAGAATTGATGAGCCCTTCAGATGCATTTCAAAACTCGCTGCATAAGATAACTGCAATTCCTACATGCTGGAAGCCAAGCTGAATGCTGGCTCTTTATGCAGTGTTAAGTGCCACAGAGCCATATCACATTCATTTTTCCAACCAGCTCATTTAGTACAACTTACAGCACAAAACTTCAGTTGTGTTAATCCTGTTCTGTACTACTGTGTCTCCCAACTCAAAAAGCAAATGTTGCAGGGCCAAGCACCAACCAGCATGCTTGCACGAGTGCGCCCATCCAGATGGCTTTGCTCATGTCAGCGCATGCTCCTACTAGCTATAGGAACATCAGCATCTAAACCCTTATTATAAGTATGTATTTTATGGAAGAGCAGACAATTTTGCAAACTGTCACTTACCCAGTCTACATACTCCATGGACTCTATGTAAAATTCCAGGTCATTTCAAGCTCCCAGGTGGCTACCTTTTTTACCTTTTACCTCTTTTTTTTTTAAAAAAAAAAAAAAAAAAAAAAAAAAACACTGGAAATGGGACACCCAAGTCAGAAGAAACACCTTCACTGGGGCAATATCTAATTTTTCTCTGATTGTGGACAGCCTATGAAATGTGTGAGAGGTTCCATAAAAAAGAGTGCACAAAGATGGCACTTTGGTTTGAGAGGATAGTCAAAAACATTGGATAAACACGCTAAAGGTCTGCATGGAAAGCAGTTCTGTTAACATCACAGATTTTGCAGGAAATATACGACAATGTCTGTGATCTTGGAGAAAAACAATATTTGCAAAAATCATGAAAACAAATACTCCACTACATACCAGAGAGGTTTTTTTTTTTTTTTCTTTTGTCTTCTTTTAATTAAGCAGTAACAATGTCTACAACACATTGACTCACAAGTTAAGTGAAGGTATGAAAACACATTCTTCATACTGAGATGGGAGATTCTAGATTTTTATTTTTAAATACCCTTGCAAGGGGAGATAAGTTTTGAACATCCAATGAACATTTTTTGAAACAACTAGTGGTGGGAATTTCCATTTTAACTGTGACTGTATTTAGTGAGCCTTGTCAACAGAGATCAAAATGCTTTGCAAATGAGTGCAAAGCTCAGAACCTCACAATACAGTTAAAAGAGGAGGGAAACTGAGGCACAGTGCTGTGCAGTGACTCGCCAGGATCAAGCAGCAGGCAGCAGAGATCTGGATATAAATCTCAAGTCTCTGACTCCCAGTCAATCCCTGACTTGTCGGGCCACAGTCTCCCAGTCAGTGTATGTGGGTATCTACTGTCCAGCAGCTCATGTGTTATACAAGCAGATCTTCCTTCACCTCTCCCGCTGTCCCATTGGCTCCATTCAATGCTGCTGGCTCCTTGTCTTCCACCTCTTCCTCTTCTTCCCCTCTCACTGTCTCTGCTTCTCTGCCTCCGCTCAGGAGGGTGGCACTGGAGAGGTGGCTGAGGAGCTGCCCTTCCCGGCGGGACTCGGCCAGCTCTTTGGCACAGCACACAGGAGTGTTGGTCTCGTAGGTGCTGTGGAAGCTGTTGTAGTCGACTTCGTAAAAATCCTTCTCCAGGGTGAGGACAGGAGTGAAGCGATGTCCCCACAGCACCTCAGTGTCCATGTAGGAGCTGCGAGCCTGGCAAGTCATCCCTGGATGGAAAGAGAGGGATGTTAACTGCAAAGCTTCCTTACATGCTCACCCAACCACTTCTTCCATTTAAAAGCACTTTCATGTTATTTCCATACCTGATTGCTCTGGGACTCAGAAAAAGTCTTCATTTAATAAGCCTCACAAAAGCCTCTATCATGAAAAAGCTGAGCCCTCAAAGGAAAAGGGGTGGATTCGTCGACGCATCTTCAGACTGTTTCCTGAACCCTGCACCTAAGGGTTTGAAGTCTGGTATCACTAAGCAGCTTCTCTCTCTCCTCACATTTCTCTGCTGAGGTGTTGCTTGCTTGTGTGGCTGCTACTAGCAGCGCTTCTGGTGAATCATGTGCTAGAACAACATACAGCCCTGCCAGTGCACCTCAGATCCTGACACATGCAGCCCCTAAGAACAATCCACTGCCCTGCCAGAGCCACCTGCACTCCCACGGTGTCTGTCTCTCACCCTCACGCTGTCTCTCTTGAGCTATAGCCCCAGAAGCTATTCCCCCCTGCACACCAAGTGACACAGTCTGAAAGGTGGAAAGGGCCCCAGCTCCTACTTATATGATTTAATGGCACACTGGCTTATAAACACTTTGGAGGGTTCAGTCCAACCATATCAGGTTGGCTGAGCCCAAACCCACACCACCACATCATCAAGATCATGACAATATTGAAATCAATGTATTAATGGATTTGGGACTGAATGAAAACAGTGGGCAATAAGAAACTGATTTTGTCCAGCCTTTTCTCAGCGCAGAGGATCAGAGTTTATCTATATACTTTGAAAAATTTTGAAGAGAGGCTTTGCAAAGCAGAGATAAGCATTCAGCATTGGAATGACTTCCTTTGGAATCACCTGCTGATTGAGAAGTCAAGGTTGACTTCTCTTCCAAACATTTGTCTTCTGCTTGTCCTAAACACATTATCCTTATGCACTTAATTCTGGTGAAGTGTAGAGAACCTGACCTCACAAAGTCCTCCCACTGTTCTCTTTTGGGCAGTGAGAGATGAGCCTGACTGGAAGACATTCAAAGCACGCACTTGATTGAGTTCCTGGCCAGTACTTCCAAGTCTACCTCCACAGCCCAAAGTACACAAACAAATCTAAAACAATGCACAGGAGGAAAATACAGGTAAGATATAAGTCAGATACTTCAGGGAAGAGCATATGCATTCTCAACATGTTGAGTGAAATCTCAGAGCAGTCAGAAAACTTACCCTCTAAAAAGAGGCACCTTTGAAAAGACTACAGTTCGTTTCTCATAATTGCTGCAGTCCATTAAAAGGCATGCATGCAAGCAAGTTCTTTACTCGGGGTTAGGCTTTACTTGCCTCTTACTGCTTTCCTTAGCTTAAAGCTAGCAGGTCAGGAATGTACAGCTGCTTCTTGTTCTTGAAATGGGAAAAGAGAGACAATGACAAATGTTACACTTAGCAAAACAGAACTGGAAATTTCTCTGACTGAAAAGCCAGTTTTTTCGCCCTGAGGAGATCTGCAGCAGCACTTGCTTCTGGGCAGGAACAACGGGTACCGAGTTAGTCACAGCGTTTGTGCGTGTCTGCTTCCTGCACTGGCAGGAACCAGAAAGTGCAGAGGCTGCTATGAAAATAAAGTAATGGAAGAGGAAAATTACCCCAGGTATTCTTTGCCTTAAGGAGAAGCTCTACTGAGGTACAAAACTTTTTGATGAAACTCTCAGCTTTAGCTTTAGGAGTGAAAAACTGTTTGGAGCTCACCTCGGACTAGGTGCTTCAGATGACACTACAACGTGCAGTGTGCCTGACTCCTCAGTCCTAGAGATGAAGACTGCTCCATCTTCTCCACCTTTCATCAGCCAGCAAAGACAGCTCCACACGCACACAGCCCGTGAGTCCCGCTACATGCTTTCTCAGGGGACCTGTGTCACTGACACTTACACCATTGATCTCCAAGTGCAGGAGCTTTTGTTACAGGCTCTTTCAGGGGTCAGCAATGCAGTGCAGCATGTGGGCATATGGTAAGGGAACAGTTAAAACAAACTAGCCCCTTTTCCATTACAACAGCTGGTTTTGTACCAAAATTCACAAAAGCTTTGAAGTGCCTCCTCCAAGCTCCCAGCACTTTCAAAGCCCAGAAGTAAAAGTAGGAGAAGAGGCCACTCACACTCACAGGACTAGCTCCTGTAAATGAACAGTTTGATTTGCACCATGGCTTCCAAGTGCTGCCTACAGGTACGGTGTTGCGGCCCCAGGCCACAATGGAGTGTCCCTCCTAAATGTGGGGGCCTGAGGCACCCAAGGGGACTCCTCCCTTGTAATCAGGGCCTGAAATAGTTCCTTCGCTAGGGGAGTACCTGACAGTGAACCCGAACTCCAGAGACACACTCACAGTTATCTCCTGCTGTAAGTATTCAATTAAGGAAGGAGCAATAGAAAGCTTTCATCAACCAAATACTGCACACTGCCAGCTTCCTGCAGGAGCTGCTTTCTGTAACCCCAGGGGGACACAAAGCCAGCACAATAAGACAACTTGTAATTGCTCCATAATCCCATTCAAATATTCCTTTTTAGCACATGTGCAGTGGTATTTTAATTGTGTGGGGACATACTGCTTGGCAACTCCTACATTACCCAGTAAACAAAAGCATTGTCTCTGCCTCAAATTCCACTAAGTGCCTGCTTTGCAGGCTGCCCTGTGCTCTCCAGCCTGGTTAATTAATGCATCTGTAATGTCTCTGGCTAATTATTGCCTCTGTAACTGCAAAAAGATGACAGAGGAGGTGTGGAAACAATAAACCTTGCTTTTATTAACAGCACATGGATGCAGCCGCCTGCCATTTGCATACAACGTGCACTCTGCCTTCTGTGCTGAGGATGTCAAAGTTTTGGCTGGCAGAGGGTCTGAGCAATTCACTAGACTAACACCTTTCATTCATTGCTCTGGGGTCTCTGCAAAAATCAGCAGTTTTATTTCACAAGCCTTGCCTATCCAAGTCCATGGGACATCTTAGGGGTGGCGAACTGTTATCTCCTTTGCTGACATTCATCAAGACCCACAGAAACCTGGCCACTGCAATTGGAAACAAAACTGAATTTTAACTGAAACCAGAAAAAAAGTTACAAGCGCAAAAGTTACAAGCAGTGCACCAAATTTTCAATAAAGCTGGAACCAGTTCCAGGCTTTTTAGAAAGCTGGAGACCAGAAGACTCTTCTGGTTTCAATTTCTGCAACAAACATTTCACAGAATTTTAATGATAATGGCATTATAGCAGAACCCTAAGAAGCAGATTTTTGGTCTGTTGAATGGAGTCACTACATCACAGGATCAATAACAGGGCTGGTGCATGTTCCTGTTTAAGGCAGCCATAGATGCCTTCCTGAACTGCTTGCTTCTGGTTTCCAGCAGATGAAAAGGCGCAAAAAATATTGCTATGTGCATTAAACCAGGTGTTTCATTACATTCAAGAGCAGAGAGAGTCACACCTGTGTAAAATAGGTGTCAGGGAACTCTACCAAGAAGGCACTTTTCTGTCATCAAAATCAATTGGGATCAAGCAGCATACATTTTATCAAAGACAAAGGAATGTTAATACGTGCTGACAAAAAGCAGTTATTTGACGGCTCACTCAGCGAGGAGCCTGTTTTTTCTGCAATGTACTCAATGGGAGTTGCAGATTTCAGAACGTTTCAATGCTTGCAATGCCAGTGATTATGCAACTGGAGCAGGCGCTGCTGGCTCTGCCTCACTGCTAAGAAAAGGGGAAATTCTGCAGGAGATAGCTCCTGATTTCCAGGCCTTGTGTACCCTTAGGTTACCAGTTAAAATCAAACTTCATTATCATGGGCCAAATCTAACTGCATCTCACAGCTGTGTGCTTATCCAGAGAAGAACCAGCAACTGTTGGAGGATGGTTCTTTTTCCAAATTGAGCATCACAGCTGGTACCCTTACTGGCAGCTTTACAGGAGAGGGCAAGAAGACCACAAAGCACAATCTACCAGCACAAGAAATCGCCACAGGCTTCGACCTGATCACATCAACAGTGGAGCTGAATCTTTCAGCACTGTTATGCAGCCTGGTCTTTCTCAGCAGGGAGAGATATCCCAGCCCCTGGGGCTGTCAGGACAACATTTTTCATCAGCCTAAAATTAACTCTCCTCATTTAAATGCCACAAGGCTCAGCGATTATCTGCTGGCAGCATGTCATGTGGGTGCTGACTGTATGTTTGCCGTATTTGCTAGGCTCTCTGCAGTTTAGACACAGGTACTGCTGGAAGTGCTTTCACTTCTCTGGCCCTGTTTTCATATGCTGTTGTATGCAAGCTGACTTTTCCCCTGTACCTCTGCTGCCTGAGCTGAGCTCCACCTACACTAAAAAAGTACAAAGAAAGAACTGATGGACTCAGAGGTATCGTAACAGGCGGATGGCAAGCAGTAGCTATAAAACATTTAATTCTATCACTCTAATTAAGCAATACAAGTCTTTAGATTAGCACCAGCATTTGAATAGTTGTAAAATGTATTAGTCCCTCTGCGTTAATTGACCAAGGAACACTGTAACCTCTACAAAGTCAATATTCCTCCAACTTCCAAAGGAATATTAGAAGGTAGGAGCATGGTCCTCCAATTATCTATGCTTGTCTCTTTTAGAGGAGGACACGTCTGGGCTTGATTCACTTTGATTTTTATGCCAGAGGAGAGTAATAGGATTTTAATTTCTCTGAATGCTCTCCAGGCATGCAAAAGCTCCTAAGAACTGAATATTGAGGGGGGAAAAAAAAAAAAAAAAAAAAAAAAAAAGGAACNAAAAAAAAAAAAAAAAAAAAAAAAAGTAAGGAACTTATGATTTAAAAACGTTGGGTTCAACTGCCTTGTCTCTGCCAGGCAGAACCTGAGATCCAGGCTCCCACCGTGTAACTTCAGGCCCGTCGCAAAGGTATTCTTACTGACTGCAGAGGCATCTATGATGACTGGCCTGCCAACATCTGCCTCTGGGGGACAATTCAGCTCGTGAAAAGAATGACTGGAGGTGTCTATCTCTTCCCTTGAATTATATAAGCAGCTTCAGTAACAATTCTTCAAGGTCCTTCTTGCAGAAAAGAAAACTTACCTATATGCAAAATGCAAAACAAAACAAAAAGAGAACCCAAACCAGGTGACGAATGCATGAGAAATCCACTCATTAATTTCAGCCTTCCTGTGTTCTCCAAAGAAAATCATGACTAATTTCAGGATTTCTTATGTTATGACTAGTTCTTTTTCTCCTACATGTACAGCCACAAAATTTTACTGTACCCACTGTAAAGATGGATACTTTGAGGTGCAAAAGGGCTACATTCTCATACGGACAGGATGAGGAATGGAGATGCAGAATCCTGACACACAATAAATTGATTGTGATCATTAAGCCACTTTTTAATCACACAGACTGTAAGCCAGAAGTATATATACCTATCTTTTCCAAAGAGTTTATTAAAATTTTATTTAGCTACAGGACTAAACATGTATTTGGACTGTGGGGTATTTAATATAGGTGGGAAAAAGAGGCAGCAAAAACCAGTGAGAACCAAGGGTGAAGTAACAAGCAAGTATCAGGAGGGTAAGGGCAAGAGGCTTGGCCAACAACAGCCTAGCCCTATTCTGTCAAATGTTGGTTCTGATTTTTTTCTTGCCAATGTGGGAAGCAGAAAGGCAGTGAAAGCAAAAAAAAAATTGTATTCACTTGGCAAACAGATTTTCCACCTTCACTTTCTTTCCTTTTATTGCAGGTCAAATTTGGGCCAGCTGATCTGGCCCTTTAAGAGATGGCACAAGAGAATTAATTCCCTAAAGTAATCTCTATGACCAATTCATTAAGCAAGTACTGTGAGCAATGCTGCTGCTTGAAAGATGCCCACAAAGCAGCACTGGAAGTCAGAACACTTGTTATCTGTATTGATTTTGCCTCTCCAGTGGTTATTTCACTCAGCAATGATCACCACAGATCTGCCCAGAAATTTAGTCTCCTTTTGGTGTTCTTAACCTTTTGTTGAGTCACAGCGCCACAACCATACTAAAATATTGATTGGAAAGACCCCAACCAATGGGCTTCCTGCTGCAGCTGGCTTCATGGGTTAGGGAGCAAAATAGCTGTGGGTCCCTGGCAAGCTCTCACTTAACTAATAAAATGTTTATTTTCTTCTTCAGCGAAAGAAAAACACTGCATTTTAAGCTGGCTGATGTGTTTCTCGTGTGTTGGTGTTCTTCAGTTTGTTATTTACCCTTCTAAAAAATTCAAGTCCACTGGCAAACAAAAATATTGTTTTAAACAATCTTTCATTTATAAAGCAAAAACAAAAACCATCACTTCTTATTGGAAACTATCTTTTACCATCTTTGCCTCCCACTGGATAGGAATTATA
>VXAV01006931.1:230500-259887 GCA_013399715.1 Alectura lathami | reverse complement strand
GATAGGAATTATATGTCATTGAGAAGAGCTGCTTGTTTGAGAGGAGAACAATGCATTTAATTTCTTATGTGTGTGTGGCTGGTTAAAACTACTGGAAATGGTTATAAAATTGTTGTCCCAAATGTTTCAATAATATTCACTGCATATTATTCATACAGAGATTATCCTTAAAATTTCCATAGTCATTTACGTGTTGACAGTCACCAAAGCATAGTCAAGTTTGACCTGCTTTCCAAACACCTTACGAAATACAGGCGTCTTTTCCCCACCAGTGCAGGATCTATTCAGGGTATGATTGGCTGCTGTCTGCAAAGACGGGGTGAGTTTCCATTAATTTTCCCTCATGCCAACAACTGCAGAGCTGAGCTGAGCTGCCTCTGGGAGAGCATGCAGGCTCACTTACCTCTTGTGTGCCACAAACAGAGCTATATATGCTGACCTGAAATACTGCTGCACACTGTGATGGTGGCTCCTAATTTTTTCATAGGGGTTACTAAGGAAACTAATGGCCCATTGCATTTTCACACTGTTCTGAACCTGACCAGCTTGCAGCAGTGTCATGATTTAATGGGAGTCACACTGCAAGTAAATCATACTATTCCTGAAAGCTGATGGGGCTTGAGCGATAGGCAGGAAAGGACCAAAAGAATTTGCTGGGAGCAAAGTTTATGGCATGGAGGTAGGGATTAAAGTCCCCTGAATGGGTTTATCAATATTATGATGTGTGAGGAAAGCAGAAACACTGTGCTTCTGCGAATCACTTTTGCTGTGCCAAAATGTCACCCATCTGGCTACCATATGTCATACAGAAAATTATCTCAGCCTCTGAGATCCAGCATCATCTGAGGTCCACTCTGCTCTAAGCTCAGTGCAAACTGACTCTTCGAGCTCCGTTTTGAAATTTCACAGCCTGTCTTCTGAAACCAGAACAAATCATTTCCACAGATGTATGCTCCTTAATATCATTACACGCTGGCCTGTACAATCCCTCTGGGAGAGGAGCCCATTTGTAAAGTAATATTATTCCTATGCCATGCTTTTAATTTTGTGGTTGTTATTGATAATGACTTCCTCTCACATACACCTAGCAGGGACTGAGCTTTCAGTGCAGTAGCTGTTCAAACAGCATTTGATAGTGTCACCGTGTGATGAGGCAAAGAGGCTTTGGACATGCATGGAGCTGCATTCCATGCTCAGATTCAGGTAATTGTTTAGGCTACAAAATAAGCTTCCATTACAAATTCTCCTCTTTGATATTCTTTTTCACCCACCCCTTCTTTTGCCACATCTCTACAATATTCTGCTGGGAAAGAATATTTGCCTAGTAATGCCATATGAATTCCTCTCATACAATGCAGCACTCCAACCTAAGTATGGTGTGGTCTATACGTAACCACCCATGAGCTGTTTGAAACACTCAGCTTCTGCTATTTATGTGATAACAAGAGGCAGATACTGGGAAACAGATCTCTCTCTCTAGAGACCTGTCTTCAAGTCTGAAGTTCTGGCGTGCAGGATTCTGAGAGGCTACTTCCCCTTATATTTAGCTGTTAGGGGACGAACAAGGACAAGCCACAAGGAAGGGACAATATTTGTGGTAAGCAAGGGCCAGAATACGTAAGACAGAATGCTGGTACCAGGGAGAACTCCTATTGAGCAGAAAACCCTTGCTACTGTTTCAGGGAGAGCCCATGCTTCAACAAGATGGAAAAAAAAAAAAAAAAAACACCAACTTGGTGAACTTGGGTTCACAGCACTGTCTCATAACTAAAATCCTTAAACACCAAAGGGCAAAATTACTCATAAAAGCATTTTTGCATCTTTGAGTCTTTCTAGGTTCCCACATCTCTGGATAGTAATTCTCTCCTCCTTGCTGCTTGTAGTCCCATTCCCCTTACAGACCCTGATCTGACCGTGGCATGCTGCCAACCCCAGACTGAGAAAGCCTGCCTGAAGGCAGCATCAGCATCGCAGGCTGCTTAAGCACGCTTGTTGCCTGTTGGCTCTTCCTCAATGCTTAGAATAAATGAATTAGCTGCAAGTGGCAAAACGACCCCATGTGCCTTGTCTTTTAGGTGAGACTCCAGAGTAAAAGCATCTTTATGAGTCAGACCATTAGGAGATGCACTGCATCCCACCTGTGGAAAGGAGCCTGACAGCCTTTGCAGCTGTCCATTCCCTCATCTTGCGAGAGGCACACTGCCATCTCCCTCCTTACACACCTTGAAAAGCTGAGGCACACAATTTTTATAGATTTGTTATATATGGACACAGACTTCTTTCATTGCCTGCCACAAACACACCCATAGGAGGAAACTGGGAACCAGCTGCATATATCTCCTAATCTACCCATTACACAGAATTGTTTTATGCTATTCAACAGCTGTTGTGCTCCAAGTGTCACAAAAGCAGTTTCTGTATTCTTCCTCTCTAAGCTCCTTTTGAAAATATATGTCCTGCATCATGTGCAAGTCATTCAGTTTTGGCACATGCTGTTTTATGGGGTACAGTAATACTCGGGCACTTCCCTCACAGCCTCCATTAAGTAGCAAAGCCACAGCAGTACCTAAAATAACAATGTTATAGACAATTTTTAATACTGAGGAGAAATGGAAAAGGATTTGCACTATGAATTTTGATCACAGAAAATGAGACCACAAGAGACCCCACAAATTCTTCCAGTTCATTTCTTTTTTCCATTTTTTACTCTAAATGATTATGGACAGCTCTTCATCTAACACTTTTGTGTGAATCCAGGACTTACAAAAAGAGTGAGAAACTCTACCGTGTGAGCTAAAGGACTGATGTTTTAATCACTAGCAACATCAGACCACGGTATCTCACCCGAAGGAGTCACTGGAGAAGGATAAACCCCAACATGTTCTCAGACCAGGTGACACTGACAGTAAAATCTTAGTGCCAGACTGCACTCATTTTTTCTCTTTTCTCACTCAAAATTGTGACTGATTTTGACAAGTGCTTACCTGTTGCTTCCACCATTCCTTCCAAGATGACCACAATTTCAAACTCTTCCTGCTCCAGCTGGGTGCGAGACATCTCCCAGAAGGGGCTTTTCTCGTTGATTTCATGTGAGATGATAAGAGGTGACACTAGGAACAATCTGTCATCTCCAGTGTCAAATCCCACATTAATGTCTGTTTGGTTCAAGGGGATGAACTCTCCCTCTTTGGTCTGTTTGGACTTAATCAGTTTGGCTCTAATGGAAGCCTCGACAATGTGGGAATTGCGGAGGTCTCCAACACGGAACATGAGACAGAGCTTCTCATCCCTCATGGAAATCACTGCATTGTTAGAAAACATGAGGGTTTCAGCTCTCTTCTTTGGTTGGCTGATCTTGACAAACATGCATCCCACCATGAACGCATTGACTATGGAGCCCAGAATAGCCTGGATCAGGAGCAGTACAATGCCCTCTGGGCACTTCTCTGTTATGACTCTATAGCCATACCCAATTGTTGTCTCAGTCTCAATAGAAAAGAGAAATGCAGAAACAAATCCACTGAGATTTTCAACACAGGGTATCCAGTTTTCATCCTCAAGATGGTCCAGGTCTCCCCGAATATAGGCAATGAGCCACCATATGAACCCAAAAAACAACCAAGTGATGGTATAGACCATAGTGAAGACAAGAAGGTTGAAACGCCATTTGAGGTCCACCAGCGTAGTGAAGAGGTCACTAAGGTATCGGTAGGTTTCTTGGACGTTTCCATGGTGCACATTGCACTTGCCACTTTTCTCCATGTAACGCTGGCGTGGCTTCTTACCTTCTGCTGATATGAGTCGGGTTCGGTCAGTGGCAATGGGGACGTCATCCCGAGCCTGTTTGGGAATCTTCTTAGGTTCTCTGGATGCAACTCCGATGTCCATGTCCTGGTTCATGAAGATCCTAGAATCTCCGGCCATGGCTGGGCTGCGGGAGAACAAAGAAAGTTTAAGACTGGAGGAAAAGCACTGAGACAACAGCCATTTCGTTGTCCTGTGTGAACTGTTACAGCCACTGCAAATACTAATGCTACATGGACAAACTTTGCCCCACGCTGGTACAGGGCTCGATACAGGCTGATTTTACACGAGGCCAGCTTTTTGCTAGAGCCACGCCTATTCTCCTAGTATTGCTCTGGGGAACACTTTGAAAGGCTTCAACACTTCTCTCACAACAGCCACTTGCTAAATATACTCCTGCGTTGAACTGGATGTTAAATACTGATTCATAATATAAAGTCTCTTTAAACATGAAGCAGCTGCCAGTCACTTCATTTAATGCACTCCTGGAACCTCAAAAACACCTTGATAAGCATAGTCTGGGTGAAGTTTTTTGTGTTGAAAGTTCTTTTTTTCTTTTCTTTTTTTTTTTTTTTCTTTTTTATATAAGGTGCTCAGATTGATTTTTTTTTTAGACTCAAAATTTGCCTGAGATCACAGCTAGAAGCAAAGGAAAGATGTAACACTGTATATTGTCAAAAGGGACTGGAGTTTTTTAGTGCCTTGGGTTTTGGGTGCATAGCCTTGGGTTTTGGGTGCATACCAAGAGAAACCTTAGAAAACTTAGTAATGCATAGAAAACACTTAGCTCTACTGCCTACCTAAACCTCACACGAGTCTAAATTATTCATTAAGTTTTCCCTTACAGTCAGCATAGAAAAGCACCTCCACAGCTAGTTCAGATTTCAGATGTACTGAATCCCCTTCAGGGTATGTTCACCCCTCTCCACAAATTACTCTGGGAGCCTGAATTGCAAAGGTGAAATAGGCTTTTAATCTAGCATCTTCAGCTATGTGTCTCAGGGTCTGATGAATCCAGACCTACTGGTAGTCAGATATACAAGAACTCTACTTCATCTGACACTAGACAAACACCAGACACATTCAGAAATGTAACAGCTACTATAAACCCACTGTCTACATGCAAAACTATGCTTAACAAGATACAAATAATACAAAACGATGGCTGCAATGATTTTTACTGGTTATCACGCAATATCCTGTTTACTGTGATGATTTGATACTCCCCCCCCCAAAAAAAAAAAAAAAAGCCACTCAGGTTCTATACAAAAATGAGAGTCTCCATTCTAAATGCATGACTCAGACAAAATCTCTGTGAAAGACTACCTAAGAAGCCTTAGGAATATCAAAGATAGAGTAGCAATATTCTCTATGGTGTTCATTCTCTGCATTGTCCTCTGCAAATCGTATTGAAATCTGAATAAATCTATTACTGCTCCCTCTATCTTTAACCTTCTTATGAGTCTGTGAATGAGAAAATGTGTAGAGATACAATTAAGAGTATCTTGGGAAAGACAATTTTAAGAACGAGCGAAGTAGCTTCATCTTTTCAGTATTAAAAAGGACAAAGGGTGGGCAGGAAGGAAGCAAAGGCAGGATGAATAAATGAAGCAACAAATTTCTACTTCCATTCTGCTGTAGCCAAGTGTGGTTAACAGCAAAGAATTACTCTTAGCCCTTGTACAAGTCACCATCAATCACTACCCCAGTGAAGCAGCCAAAGCCTGTTGCTGGAACCGTCCCCGCTGGCTCCATTCACTAGGGAGCCCGGCCATCTGTCCACAGCACAGTCCCAAAGCTTCCTTGTGCTGGCAAATTTGCCTGCTTGGAAGGGTTTGGCCCAGGGCTGAGGCAGCGCAGTCACAGGAAGGGTAAGTAGTAGGGGTTAATTAGGGGGAGATGGGTTTGCTGTCCCCACTGCCGATGATCCTGACATGGGATAGGTAACCCCAGCACGGTGCTGTTCGCTTCCTCTAACAGCACCATCAAGGATTTTGGCAGAATAGTAACCCTGACCTCTCTGTCTTTGCCTTCCTTCTCTACATAGGACTCCTGAGAGATGGCTAATGGCACATTTAGATCTATCTTCAGCCATTTTCTACCATTTCTTGCAAATTCAAATCTCTTCAACCATTGGTCTGGCTCTCTGCTGCCTTATGGTGTGTGTCTATTTACATGCATGCAAAGTGGCTGCTTGAGCTGTCAAACTGCAAGGGTACATTTCGAGTCTCACTTCACAACATGTGAAAGCATATGCCAAGTGCAAGTTAGAACAATCACACACTTTTTTTCTCTTTAATAGAGAAAAAAAGCATCCAATCTGCTGATTTCAACATAATTAGGTACAGAGACAAACTTCTTTGCCTCCTCCTCATCAATATTACCTTTGATCTTCATTTGTATTGTTTGATTAGTCCATGACTCCATTTGGACTCAAGCTTTTGATCAATCTATGTATGTGTAAAAATGTAAAAATAGGCAAGTGTTGTGCGTTTTCAATTTAAAAAAAAAGAATTTTGCTTCCCCAAAAAATTGTTATAAAACTTAAATTTAAAACTGAATTTCACTTACACTAAGACTGGAAGTGAGAACAAATGATTTCAGGACATTCATCTATAGTGTAAGGTTCCATATTTTAGATTCATACCAAAGGGATCAAAAGGATCTTGAAACATATTGAAAAGATCAGAACAGAATAAAAATAATCAAAAAGACTAAATCCCCAGAAATATCACTCTGGTGAAGCCAGCTGAAGGGACTGTCCATTAATGAAAATACAGCGAAGCTTGCTTTAACTAAAACACTCAAGGGACTGGCAACACCACCTATCTAATGCTACTGATCTTTAGCAATAGGTCAAGTGAGATCTTTCTGGAAATCTTTAGGAACATCTTACAAGTGCTCCATTAAGGCAGAAAAATTCCTGCTGTAAATGAACTTTACAGACAGCTGCAGCAGCATTACAACTTGTGCTAACGTTTGATTTAAAACTCTCCCATTGCAGTGAGAGTATGACCTCAGTATGTGGCTACTGAAAATAATTGGGCCTATGAATCTTTGCATTAGATTCCTTAAAAGGAGTAATTAACAGTTTGAGCACAGGTTGGGATGTCTGAAGACAATCTAGCTTTCTGTTACAAATGCTTTCAATAGTTTTTTCTCTACTTCTAAGCAAATTACTACCTCTGCCTCTTCCTTAATTCCCCAGCCATAAAATCAAAATCAGATACCAACAGTCTGTGAGGTCCTAGGCACAAGAATCTTCTAGGAGATTTGCTGTTATTCCCTTATTAGTTTAGCTGCTCTGGGAAACTTTATCACAAATGGCAAGACACCAAAGAGGACCTCTGTACCTATGTAAGGATTTGATTTACTCCTTTATTGTACAATACACTGCTATCAAGCACACACATCTTTTCCAGATAATGGTAATTATGGGCAAGCATCTCACAGAGATTTAGACTTCCGCTTGTAAACCACTGCTCCAACCAGCAAAGAGCTCTGTGACACAAAATTACCTCTCAGTCACATGCACCATCCTGTTTCATTGGCATTTACCATCTTTGGTTAAACGAGGCCAGGATAATAAAAATGTCACAGTTGTACAAAGCTGCTTTCCTTTTGGACAGACAGCTGCAAACGGAGATGTGAGTCACTGCATTATCAACCTTGCAACGAGGCTTTTTATCAGACTGGCTGTTGCTCAGCTTTTGCCCCGATGACAGACTCGGGGGCAGCCAGCGACATTTAGGGCTCTTAGCTTTGCTGAAGCAGTGTCAAGCTGGGGTTAGCTAAATGTCTTCAGATGGCATTGTTTTGCAGAGCTGCCTACAAGACCTACCTGACAAGAGCTGATGTACCTCCTGATAGCTCCAAGTGTTCAACATTAAAAATTGCCAAAGACATTGCCGGAGGTGAGCCAAAAAAAGTCTGAAAGAGACTTTTCCCCCATGCTTACCATGGTGACTTCCTCCATTTAGCTAACTGCTAGTCTCACTGAGATAAATGCAGGTTCCAGCGTGGAAAGGATTTGCTTCTGGAGAGGTCTAAACTTGCAGGCAAAAGGAGTTTGGAGATACTAATTTGCCACCAAGTTTTTACCAAGTGGTAGAAAATCACTTCCTACTGTTTGTTTCACACCCAATGCCCGTGTTATCTGGTTTTATGGGAATGAATGAACTACTGTTCTTTAGCAACTCTCCCGTCTCCCCAGGTGAGGATTTTACTTAACTCTACCACCTGCTTTCCAAAACAAAGAGTCCTGTACTCCTAAAGAAACAATTAATACAGCGGTAAATACTAGACAGAGATCATTACTGGAAAACTTGACCTGGTTCTTTCGCTGCCCGTTTGCCCGCACCACAAAAAAAAAGGGAGCCCAGCTTACTGTCCCCAGGTTCCTGTGTGACACATACTCTCTTTGGGCTTACACTGCAAAAGGGGGATGAAATGCTTGGCTGACACTAGCACCAGGGGGAGGCTGCTAGAGGAATGCAGCTGCTTAAAGCAGTAGCACCCAAGGAGAATCAAAGCACTGACTGTTGAGCAGTGAGTGTCTGTGGAAAGACAGAGGAACAGGACATATTAAGAAAAGATGGCCTTTTGCAACTAAGATAAATGGCTATTAGATGCTGACTGGCAGACGGGGTTTTGATTGCCCTGAGGGCCCTTTCCTGTTAACCTTTTATTTACTGTCCATATATGACAGACTCAACAGCGAACAATGCAAACACAAGATTCCATTTCAAGGTGTACATTTACATGGGAGAAAAAGAAAGGCACGTAGAATTTGTGCAAATCCTGTCATCTTTCATCTTTCTGACTTACAAATAGAGGTTACAATGGCTGACTCTTTGGAAGGAACTTGGAGATCCACAGGCGAATGGAATGATGGAGAAGGAAATGCTGCTATTCAAAAACTAAGCAAAACACATCAGGAAACTGCACAAGAGAGATCTGTGACAATTTGCTAATAAACATGGGGTTCAAAAGATCCCTCATCCAAATAATTGCTTTTCAGAGCACAATCTGAGTCGGCACTGAAGTAGGAAGATGCCGTTCATTTCCTGCGCGTTTTCATTAAGTTGCAGCACCGCCTCCCCAGCGCGCTGACAGGCAGGGGAGCACAATGGAGTTCTTCTGGGGCTCGAGGAGACACCCACCCACCAGAGCACAAGGACGGGTGATTGATGATTAACTCAGCAGCCACCAGAGGAAGCGGGATGACTTTGTGCTGTTACAGAGCCGCGCTAATGACGGCCTGTCTGCTCTGAGTTCATTAGGCTCAGGAATACTGACACAGAAGGTGTTCAGTCTTTCAAAACAAAATCCCTTGTAAGGAAATCTCTCTGGGTAGGAAGTCAATATGACACAAAGACAGACAGAGCTGATGGATGTTTGTGCTTCACTTTTATCTGCTCACTACCTCCCCGTCTATCCTTCTCCCCTGCCATGCAGGATAATCACAGTTCTAATATCCCTTAGCCCTTTAGCTGTCAGTTGTGAGGGAGCAATGTGCCCCGCCGCCATTCTCAGGGCATACAATCTGTAAAATAAGGAAGTGCTCTAGTTCCTGTTTTTCAGTATGGAGAAGCAAAACACAGAGATGCTTGCTTCTTCCACACTCACATGGCAGACCTGTGGCAGGGCAGGGAACTGAAGCTAGAGTTTCAAAAACCCTTAATAAGTGTCCCAGATCACTGCACCTTCCACCAATCCAGCAGCAGTCCCTATGTTTCAGTGCGTCTAAAGATTACTCTGAAAAGCCTACACAGTCTTGTCTATCAGCATGAATAACCTAGCCAGATTATTTCTAATGCCAAAAAATAGTATTTGTCTTTACTGTGAACTTTTTCAAAAGCAGAGTGAGTTCCATAAAAAAATCCTTTTCTTCTTACAACTTTCTCTTGAGTTGCTACTGATTTTAGATAGTTTCCCCCCAGTACTGATTACAGTATAAACCCACACATAACACAAGTTTGCAGATACATTAAATAAATTATTTCAGCCTAATGCAGAAAAAAAAAAANGTAATGAGAATGAAAGATTTTTTTTTTTTTTTTTCTCAGACAAACGATGAAAACTAGAAAATGCCTCATGAGACGTTGAAATGACGCCAGTGTGCAGGCTGCAAGAACTTGTTATAGAACAAAGACCAGAGATCACGGAGTTTCCACAACATGAGGGCTACCTACTCCTTGATATAATGTGTAGGGTGGATAGGAGAATATAGTAACCATAACCTTCTGTCAATTACTTTACACTTCTTTGAGTTACAGAAGTTGAGCACAAAAAGTCTGCGTGCAAAGGACACTATGCTCTTAGGTGTTCCTCATCAATTTTGAACAGTCAAATGATATATACTTCACCAACAAATAAATCCTGAAACCAATTGATCTCTCCATCTCCAAGGAAGTGACCCTGCCTGAGGCACTCTGCATCCTCTTTGTCCTTTTACCCCAGCCTCTATTTTTAGGGAGACATTATGGTGTCATTGAAAAAGGAACTGTTACCTTTCAACACACACAACTGAACAAAGAGAGACACTCCTGTCCTGATAAGACACTCCTGTTTCTCCTGTTACGGGCTGTTCACACATGGCACACTGGGGTAAGCATAACCTCAATTCTAAGAGAAAAATCTTCTCCAAAAGCACTAATGTTCCTGTTCTCCGTTGTTCAAATATGGCACCATTATTGCAACTGACAATTACTATATAATCCTGCAGCTAGTTTAAAAATAAAATAGAATGTTGTTATCACCACTTCACACTTCTACAGTAAATTGCATCCAAACAGCTCAAAGATGAGCTGACCAAATACTGTCTCCTTCTGCCCCAAGAAGCATAACAGTGCTATTGAACCCACTGTGCAGACAAGAGAACATGAGTCACAGAGAGGCAAAGTGACCTACCTAAGACCAAACAGCTGGTTAAGTGCCAATGCTCACCCCAAACGTCCAAGTGCCTCTCCGACCTCTAAGTGAATAGGAAGTAGGTGACTCATAGAAGTCCAGAGATTTGTCTCAGAATATGACTCTAAAACTGTTTGCCATCTTCAGTAACTAATCAGGCTGAAGCCTTTCAGAGATGGAGAACTCTCTAGTGGAAACCAAAAATGATCCTGATCCTTTATCTCCAGCTGAGGAGGAACTGGAGGGGAAACAATTCGACCCCAGGAATGAAGTAACTCCCCCAGCACAAACATAGCCAGACACTTCCCACATGCTAGGAGAGATGATGTTTGCTTGGACTGGTCAGAGAACTACTGAGAGAAGTCAGTTTTGTCTCCCTCCAAACCACTCAACGACAATTCTAAGGTGGTGTTCTCCAAAGGAAAAGTGTACATTGATCACCTGCTTGATTACCAAGTCTCAGAAGTCAGATGGTAAGCTTTGGAGGACAGGAACAGTTTCTGCCAAATCTTAATTGGTTTCCTGAAACTCTCAGGTCAAAAACAAATCGGAGAGATGCTGTATAAAAGTTAGCATGTTACTCCCAACTAGCATGCACTAGTACAAAAAGGACTCTGGGCACTACTTCCCCAAAGCAGCAGGATTTCAGTAAAAAAATGAGTCATGTTTTTACTTCATGGGACCATAAACACCCTTAGGGATTCTCAATGCATTAAATTATCTGTCCCCCTCAAGGGCTGAACATGCCAACTCATTGTCTGAAGACTACACTGCAAGGGCTCTTTGAACCTCAGCAGACTAGTAAGTATCCTCATTATAAAAGAATTGAATCTCTGACTGCGGGTGAGGATTACAGTCACTCCATGCACCTCACGGTTGTTCACTATCAGTCTCTTACTACCCATTGTACTCTTCTGACTTCCACTAATCTGGCATCTGAGCACTCCATCATTTTTAATGTCTTTTCCTGAATAACACCTTTGCTAGATCTGACTGTGTGTTTGCACAAGATCAACATCTAATCCCTGGCTTCCCAGAGTTTTCTGGCAGCTAGCAAGTTAGACACAGCACATCTCTAGTTGTCACCCCGGCAAGGCTGGGCACAGAAAGCTTTTCAGCTGACCTAATATCTCAGCTACTTCTCCTGCCTTCTGGGCTACCGATTGTTATCCGCCAGAGAAGAAAGCAAGTAAACTGGGAAAGCAAACAAAATCAGGTAACTTACTTGCTAAGAGCGGCTTTTCATCAGTCTTGTGCCTTGGCACTTCGGGGACACTGGACGGTGACAGCGCTGAGAGGTAGGTAAAGCAGCTGCTGGCAAAGTGTCCGATCCATGCCATCACCAGGGAGCTGGCAGCGTCTTCTGATCCTTCGGCTGCCTCCTCCTTCCTTCCCGCTGCCTGTTATTACAAAACATTTACGTGGCACTGTTTGTTTAAACACACCCCTGCCCCTAGGTATTCCTGATCTCTCTTGCTCTGGTAGAGCTGACAAGGGGTGCTCCAGCCCCTCGCCCTCCCCTGCTGCAGTGCTACTTTTGCCTGTCAAATGCCTGCCTTTCGCTGCTCCTGCTCCCTCCCACAGAACGAATTCTTAGTGGTACATAGCGTTTTAAAGGGTTGGGGCAGAGAGGAAGGAGAAGAGAGGGCTGCATGTGGTAGGAGCATCATCTGTTCTGAATGAGCAGGAAAGGGAAAGGTGGCGGGAGTGAAAGCAGAGGGGAGGGGTTTAAGCTGCTGCTTTGCACAGCAAGGGCTGGCTGGGGAGGGGGAAGAGGGGCGGTTTTGGTGCCTTGGGAAAATGCAAGATGCTGCGCTCCCTGTCACCACATGGTCTTTGCCCTCCTTGCCCGTTCCCCGAGAGCTGTGTGTTTACTTTTCCTCCCAGTGCCTGCTTCTCTGCTCTCCTCTTGCCTAGGTTCTCTTTTCCTGGATTACTGAATGGGCTTTCATATATATATATTTTTTTTCTTTTTCTTGTGGGTGGGGACTGCATTCTTGTTTTAAATCACACACGCTGAAAGCAGTCCCTAGAAACCTGCTTTAGCATGGGGTTGGGCTAGATGATCTCCAGAGGTCCCTTCCAACCCCTGCAATTCTGTGAAACGGAGAACAGCAAGAACGCAGAAGCTGCACATTTAACAGCGGGCACACGTGTATGCATTCATCAGCACTGTGGAATTTTTTTCTTCCAGGCTGAACCATGGAAAAGTGGGGAGAAGAAGGAAGAGCACAGTTCCTCTGCTGCTCCTGCTACTCCTTCCTTGCCTGTGAACCATCAAGCTGCTGAAATGGTGTTTGCTGACCGAGTCGCATTGTTTGCCTGTGATCCAACTGGTCCTAGGGAATGCTCTCAAAGCTCTTCAGTGGTTTGCTTTTTTTTATTTTTTACTTTTTCCTCTTTCTTATCATTGATAATACCACAGTGTTTCCCTAGCTTCATAAATATTTCCTCTTCTGAAAAGCAAATGTCAGGCCTGCTGCATATATAAGATCTGCCTCCTGACTGCAGATTCCCTTGAGGCTTTGTTGCCCTGTTCCCTAATCCTGATCCCCCACTCCTCCCTAATTTCCTATTTCAGGACTCACATGCCTTATAGTTCATCAGAAATGCTTTCACAGAAGATTTTCTGGGCAGGAAAAGAGAACTTGTCAAAACAAAACGTGATATAAGGATGTGTCAGTAGCACTGGAAACTCACAGGAATTTTTTCAATTGTCTGCTGTGAATTGATATTCATTTTTTTAAAAGTTATATTATCACAAATGAAATAAATCACCAATTGAATGACATTTTTACTTTTATCTTACTGTATGGGTATTTTGTAGCTTTATTTGCAGTCTTGTTTTGGAACAGGGGAAAAATTGAACCAGAGAACTCCCTGCAGAGCAGAAAATCTGACTCCTAACCATCTTAAAGGTAGGATATATACCACCTTATTAGGAAAACTAGACTGGAAAAATAGCTGTTAGGAAATTCAGAAAGACATGCACTAAAGAAAGAGAAATAATCACAGCCATGAACAGTCATATGAAGCAGGGGACTGGGTTAAGAAAGCACATCTCTATACACATACTTTTACCAGTGTTCTTGTTCTTTGATCTGTACATGCAGTTTGGATCTAGACAGATGGGATATGAAACTGGAACCAGACCAAGGACTTAGGCTATTAAAAAACAAGTTTTGAAAATTTAATTTCACTTTTCCACTTGTTAGTTTATATTTCCCACTTTTCACAATTTGGACAATAAGATCAGACGAGCCAGTTTGGCTCCTGTTCCTCACACTTCATAACAGTGCTATCCTGTCTAGGTTGCAAACAGCAGAGAGGACTCAACTCAAACCAGCAGTGAAACTACTTCCAGTTAAAGTAAGACGTGGTAATAAACTGCTGATGAAATCCTCTTATGTTAGATCCTCTGCCTGCTCACAATCATTAGGAATACTCTTTGTTTTTTCAGCAGTACTTATTTTACCTTTTAGGACTATGTCTACGATAAGTGAAGTATCCTCATAAAATTGTGGCTTGAGGTTAACAGTTGTGGCTGTTTGTTTTTTTTTTTTAAAGTAAACATTTTAACTAACTAAACAGTAACATACAGCAGGAGAGTCAATCTCCAGTAGAATCACAATATTTACTTTCAGGAGACTTTAAGTTGCTGGATGCTGCTCCCACTCCAGCAGTAAGGACAGTGTCACCTTCATAAATGCATCAGCTCTGCTTCTTCTTTTATTTAATCTCTTTTAATAAGATTTAGAATGAATTTTTGTGCTAGGAAAAGCAGTCCAGCCAGCAGCCCTAGAGGAACAGAGTCTCTTCAAGTCTGCAGAGCTAATAAGACATGGGCAATATTAGGAAAAGCCTTTCTTCCCCTCCACCCCCCACCCCAACACTCTCACCCAATACAGCTCACCTACAAACCCAGAGGACAGCCCCAAGAGGGTGGGGGTCTCCCAGACACGCAGAGGAGTGGCTTCACAGAATGATCATTTCTGTGGTGACAATTTTACTACCTTAAGCTGCACCATTGCTTTGCTTACATGTGAGAAATAGCACACAGTTTCAGGCAATGTAAATAAAAACTTTTCCATTTTGAGCAGAATACTGTTTCTCCTGCCATGAGTGAAACTCTGCTAACAGGCACTGCCATCTGCTGGCACCATATCCCTTCACTGATTTCCCTACAAGAGGGGAAAAGGGTTTAAAGTGGAGTCTGGATTCTCATAGCTCCCACTGGTCTGTGTGGCTGCAGAAAGCCTTGTTTCCCCAACATTCCACATGTATTATTCAGCTGGAAAAGAGACCTCTCCCCTCATGAGATGTCAGCTCATGAGCAGCCATATCATCCTGACACTTCTCTTTGCCACAGCTCTGCCCACGCTTTATGCAATTACAGCGTGCTGCGCTCACACCTCTGCCCAGATGTCAGCTCAGAGTAGAGCAGGGATTGCAGCAGTGATCTGCAGCTGCCGCCCAGCACGTGCCGCAAGGCTACTGCCTGTCACAGGAACTGAAGCACCAGACACATCACAAAGCACAGCAAAGACCACAGAAGAGCGCATTAAAGGTCTTTCAGGAGCCATCTCTGGAGAGGTAGTACCTTCCACATAGGGCCACAGGAGTGCATGCATCTTGGTAGAGTTTTGTTACTTGACTTTTGCTTCCTTATTCATACTTTAGTTCACTGCACTGTTTTACCTAAGATTTCAACAGACATCTTCCAACTTGCATTGACTGAAGACCAGACAGATCTGAAAACTACACTGCAGTGAGTCAGTGACATCAACGTGCCCTTGCTAATGTGGTTTAAAAGCTATTAACAGCCTCACAAGCTTGGAATATAGCAATGAATTCTGGGTATCAGATTGCTGCAGAAGGGCAGGATTTAACATGAAATGGCAGTACAGTTTGGGTTTATTCTCAGGCTAGTATGTAAACAAGGAAACACAGAGGGAATGCTTCTGAGTCAGTAAGGCAAAGCTCTCCTTGTGTTTGGGATGGAATTCACCTCAGCTAATGCCATTTAGGATACACTGGTCCAAGCCTAAATAGCCACATTCTTTCCTTTCTAACTGATGCAGAGACAAGCAGTACCAGAACGCATCTAAAACTGACCCATGCATTAGAATGGGATGAATGATCTGGAGTGTGTGGATACAAACTTCTCCTCAGTGCAACATCTCCATCTTACTGGAGGTGCTCACAAGCTCTAACATCTGTGTTTCTCCCTTCAAAGGACCTCTAGGGCTATTTGCAGGGATGAAATTATGGCAGTTAGAATGCCCAGTTCCTGGATTTGCAAACAGAACAGGATGTGGAAGAACAAACTTTAATCTTATTTTGGTATAACAAAATAGCTCTCTGAAGACGTTGTGTATATAAAAAGCTACCATAAAGCAAACATTAGTTTGGATTTTGTTCTGGTTCCTCTAGAATTCAGCAGGGCAGTCCAATTTTTTTTTTTTTTTTTTTTTTTTTTTTTTGAGCTTTCATGAATCCAATAAGGAGTAAACTCCATTTCCTTAAGGTTTCACTGCACATAAATGAGCCATCCACCCTGATGAGCACAGACCAGCCCATGACACTTATCACCCAAAGGGACAGTCTTCAATCTGAGCACCAGTGACAGAATCTGTAGCTTGCTCTGAAATGAGTGGTGGCTGTCTATGGCTTTACATGTATTGAAAGGAGAGGGAGCAAGAGTTCCTCCAGGGAGCATTTTAATTTGCTGCGCAGTTTGATCTCTGGAACGAGACATGTCTTCTTCTGTTTGTCAGCCATTAGCCTACCATCCCACTAGAAGAAACTGAGTTGCAAGAGCCAGTGCTGCAAACAGCCTCTAAGATCACCTCACCCACCTCCACCCTTCCCTGGTGTACTCGACTGAATGGGAGCAGGGCTTTCAGGTGAAGCTCTGAGAATCTCGATCAAAATTAAGCAACAGTCACCCACTCAGTCTCGAGTTCCTTTTGTGTTCTGGGGAGTATTCAAACCCCAAACTCAAAATGAAACTTGGGAAGTAGGAACAGACAAGGGGAAGAAAAAGTTTCCGCAATAAACCCAAACTCCCCTGCCTCTTGTTAAGCATGTGCGGAGGAGTCCGCTTGCCATTCCCTTTGATGTGATAATGAGGAGCTAATGCTAACCTAGGGAAAGAGACAGCTCTTCTTACAGTTAGTTCTGTGGGGCTATTGCCTAGCTCTGATCCGTACCAGCCAACACACATCCCAAATCCTTGCTATCTTTTAACTTCTAGATTGCCCGCAAGTGTGTTAGTCCAGTTCCCTTATAATTAACAGTAATTAAGCCCTTATTATGCAGGTGCAGCAGCAGAACCTAACGCTGAAGGCACCCACAGACTAAACTTCCCACTCTGGCCCATGGCAGCTGCAGGGACAGAAACTGACAAGGCACTGCTCCAGTGCATGAACTCAAGTGCGCACTTGTGGTGTGTCTCTTCTGTGAATAAATCACCATGCCAGCTCCCAGGGCACCTGGCTGTTCACTGAGCTCAGAAACAATGACAAAATGCAGTAATTGCCACACACTGCTAACAATGGCAGATTTATGACTGCAGAATTTCCTCCCTAGGCTGTCAGAATTCAGAAAGATTTCTGACAAAAGTAAATCTTGTGGTATTTTCAAGAGGGAATCTTGTTGCATTAACTTAGCTCTTAAAATTGAACAGCCTTTGCTTTGCAGAGAGGGATGGGCACATGCAGGATGTAGCCAGAGAGGTCGAGTCCATTTCTCAGACTCAGCCAATAACCAGACCCTTCATTCAAAATGAATCTCACCTCTAGCTTAAGCTTTTCCAGGCAATAGAGACAGTAGCTCCTTCATTTAGCTATAAGGAATCTAACAGGGATTCCAGGGAAGTCCACAAACTTTTTTGCATGGGACTATAATAGGCCAGATCTTGCTTTTGGGCACAACTAGGAGCAAAGTGTGCACACTTGAAATCCAGGATTGCCACTTTCTATGAAACAACGATGCCCTTAACATCTCAGATCAGCACAACATAAAAGTCACTGTCCACTTGCCTTGTAGTTACTTAGCAGAAGGCAAAATCTTGGGTGCAAAAATAATATCCTGAAGATAGATTTAAGGCAATGAATACGATGTCTAGTTTATTTAGCTGGCATATTTTAATGCTACTTGCAATCCACTTTTGGGAATTAAAGGCAACTCAGCATTTGTTATGGTAGGTTCCACATGTCACTGCCCTGAGTTCACTTCAGGATTCTTTTCAGCTCTGTTCTGGCTGCAGAAACTGTGACCCCCACTGACTCAAATGAAGTCTTTTTATTACTGTTTAATCTCATGTGTGCGCGCCTGGCACCAGAGAAACCAGCAGACTAGCAGCCCTGGGGACAAAAGGCCTCTATTTAGCCACAAACGGGTACTGTAGAGACAGCACTCCCCCAGTGTTGCCCTTTCATCATACCCCAAGTATATTCAGGTGAGTGGACAGAGCAGCTCTGGAGCCAGAAGGGCTCTGTTAGAGAGGCTAAGCATCATGATGTAAGATAGACAGAATAGCTGGTCATACTCGGGCAATTAATCCTTGGCTTCTTTTTTCAATTTGTGTCAGCTACCCTAGAGCTCAGAGCCTTGTCCCTTAGGATCTGACTGAGGTCACTAGGCATTTAAAGTTGCAGTTGTGGTTAACCTGGGCTAAATTTAGAGAAATAAAGGTGAAAAGTCTCGAACTCCATTTTTAATTTACAACATACATGGCTCTAGGTTTTAGTAAAAGACTAAACTATTGCTTGCACTAGGTTCCTTTCAGTGTGAGAGGGTAGAGGAAAGGTCCATAAAAAGCAAAACAAATTCCTGCTGCCACAACCAAGTGGCCTAGCAGTTGCTGACCACATGAAACTGAGCAGACCATCTGCATCCTGAGAGGGCTGAAGTGCTCTGCCAGGGGATTTTTTTGCTTGGTCCAGTTCCACCTCTTAAGCCAGGCTGTGGAACTCCTCTGTAAGTGAATTTTATTATTCTGCACTCAATAGATTCACAAGCCAATTTCTGAGATGCATCTTACTACGACGACTACTAGGGAGCCTTTAAGAACAAACCCATGTGTTCAGTCCTTCCCCAGTGTGTCTATATTCAAGAAGCAATCTGCAAGGACCTGTTAGTTCAATAACTGTGAGTATTTGTTAGAAAATCCCAGCAGTATCAGGTAACTTGTGAGCTCTTGGACTTAGACATAATTTGCTAACATAAGGAAGATTTTTCAGCAGTTTTTTTAGTCATTTTGGATCTTAAGAGAAACATTTCTAGAACTTTTTTTTCAGACCTTGAAGCAGCATTCAATATTTATAAGGAATTCCCTGCCTTGGTAGCAAAAACTGACAGTTACAAAAAATAAGTACACTATAAAATGCATTAATATTTTAAGTCTGCCTAAGACTGCTAGACGAAGATATTTCTAGCTTTTGCCTGACTGGCTGATATTTAGTTCAAGCAAATAACTGACAAAAGGAAACATATATAGGAGGGAAATGAGAGGGTGTATGGGAACTTGCAACACCTGCAATAAAAGGTTTTTCTATATCTACACAATAAATCAGCAGTAGAATCAAGAAAAGAACCAGTATTCTGGTTTCTACTCCAGTCACTTATTCAGGGAACAACATTGTCTATTATGTGATCAGATATTGCTGCAGGATTCTGTAGTACGTGAATAAAACCCTTCCATCTTCCAAACAGAATTGTGAGATTGTGCTGAATCTAGGCTTTTTCACAATAAAAAAAAAAAAAAAAAAGGCAGCAAATAACTCATGCTTAATGATGCAATGGAGAGTAAAGATAAATCCTGCTATCACTGCAGTAAAGTGTCTTTTTTATGAACATTCCCGTGTGCTCACTGCCTGACAATACTGGACATGATCCAGGTCTGTTTACAGTGCCAGCATGTCTGTGTCCCTGTCTTCTGGTGCATCTGGACATTTTGTTCTTGGCATATTTGTATCTATGGATCCAGCTGACCTTGAAATTCTCAACACAGAAAAAAATAAAAATAAAATATCAGCAGCCAGAAAGCCTACCACCCCCCACATATTTCATAGTTATTATCAGAGTGTTTTTCCTCTGTTTGGCTTGCACAGAGATGATACTCAATAACACTGAAAATGTTCTTACTGTCCCTAGAGAGGTGTGTTCAGAGTAAAACCAAAGGAAATTAAAGACCTATCAAGCAATCCCTCGATACAGGTTCATAAATATAAAACTGCAGGCAGTGACTGCCTGAAGCACTGAGGACAAAATGTGCTAAAACACTCTGACTTGGGTCCCTCTGTTCCTGTCCCCCCATGTTCCCTGCTCTGCGAGGAGATGGAGAAAGATGTTCCCCAATGCTCGTTATCACTGCATATTCACATAAAACAGAGAGGATGATGCATTTGCTGTTTGGACTAACTTGCCATAGTGCACTGCTTCTGTGACAGCAAGGCTTTGCAGGAGTCTCTAAAAATACTCTCCTCTTCCAGACTGCAGCCCACTGCTGTAAGAACAACAAGTCCTTTCCTTCAGGCAGTGGTTGGTGCCTGATGGGACACACTGAGAAGTACCTGACCCTGATGACGCTACAGACCATGGGATCTGAAGTCCCAAGAAAAAAGTGCCAGGCTCCGCCCCTTGCATAGGCTGCAAGCAGTCTGTTGTGCCTGGAACACAAACTGCACTGCGACTTTCGGCGAATCCTTAACTTGGGGACCCTTCTTCCATAAAGTGTTTCCCATCCTCCTGAAGAATTAACTGATGAGTTTTGCTGTGGCCTGCTTTACACCTCTATGAAACCATGATGCAGATCAGTGACAAGGATCTTTCTGGCAGCCCTGAGGAAGGGACTGGGATGCTGAGAAACAAACTGGCTCCTCCACGGTTTTTAGAGCCAAACTGCTCTACATGTATGCTGACTTCAGTTACATTACCATGCTCACTGGAGTGTTCCGTTATTCGCTGTAATTTGTGCAGCTACAGCTCACTAAAGCTGTGGCAAATCTGTTGGATTTACCCTGCAGTTATTCAGCGAAGCTTTCCTTTCTGCTTGGATTTGCCTGGGGCTTATTCCTTTTCCACGCAGTGCACCAGCTCTAAATTTCAGATCTGACTAGTGCTAAAATTGTACAAGAAAAGATGCTTCATCCAAATAGATGAAGTTTACTTACTTTTCTGTTAGTCACGAAATTCATCCACTGTTAGACATATCCGAGCCTGAGATTAAGGAGATCAGTGACATCTCAGGCCATTATAAAACCATCTCAGAGTGCAGTACAGCCACGGAAATAACTCTGATGGCTCTACAAGTCATGCTGTGCTCTGCTGTAAGAGCAGGTGTAAGGAACTATTGACTAGATTTCCCAGAACGTACCAGTGTAAATGAGGCATAACAACAGAATTGTAGGCATGTCAACAGAAATACAAAGAAGTTTTCCCAGGAAAATATGACGCCATATGGACATGGTAGACCCTAAAGCTTTGTTATGGTGAAGTTTCTTTCAGTTCCCCAGGCTTTTCAGTGTCATAACGTTTTCTAGAAAGATGACTGGGTTATGTCATCTTAGCACTTACATTGCCTTGGGCTGTGGTGTTTCCACACTAACAATACCACTGGAACTTGCAGACTCAATAGTATCCCACTCACAGAGAATTGATTCATTTGTGCTGACAGCTTGCATACACCTTGTCATACAATTAAGTTATTGAAACTGAATTGCCAGAAAGGCTAAGATCATTGCTTCAGGGGATTTATCGGGGACTTTTTCAGCACTGAGCCAATGCCAAGAAAATTCCCTCATGTACCAAGACCAGATGCTGCTCTCATCTGAACTATGTTAAATCTGAGACAAAACTACTAAATCCAACAGACTTGTAGTGCTACTATCACCCTTGTTTCAACTTAGACCTACTCTTCCCTCTGTGCCTCCACACACAGCCCGCCCCAATGCAGCAAAACAACCACTGCTGCACAAACGTTCAACCTCTGATTCCACCTGTTTGCTGTGCAAAATGATTTTGGCATGTAGCAATAGGTTTCTTCCGGTTTTTTAAGAGATTTTTCCCATCGCCTCCAGAGCCAGCAGTTACCTCAAGCAGTCCCTGCACAGGCCAGTAGAGGGTGATGGGCAGCCACGTTGTTTCCATTTCTCAGGGTAAAGCCGCACATCTCTCCGAAGCATGATTTAAACAGGCATCTTATTTGCGTGAAAGTATAACATTTTAAGTACAAAGCAGAAGCTTTATGAATTAAGGTCTTTTCCTACAGCTTCTTCATGGAAATGATATGTGCCAATTTTATTTATTTCACCTATGTAGGAGGCATGCATATGAGTGTACTGTTTTAGAAAGTACGAGCTACCGTGTAGGACAAGCATATTTTGGCACATCTATCACTTGCAGAAAAGGTCATACATCCCTGAGGTTTATCTCAGTGCGGGTGATGGAGACCTGTAGAAAGTCTTGCTCCAAGGGAGGAAGGTGCCTGCCTGGGCATGAACCAGACTCCTCTTCAGAAAGCACCCCACAGCCCCCTGGAACTACCTATGACAAAACCACAAAGGGGAAACATCAGCATAGAGAGGTTTCTGCTCATGAACACGCTGTGAGAGGAGGGGCAGAGGACTGCCTTCAGCTACCTAACCTAGTCCAGCACTAAGGCAGAGGCTCTAAAGCTAGCTGCCTCTTGAAGGCAGCTGTGCATCACCTAGAGCAACTTGTCCAAAACCTAACCAGCCACGGTGCAAGCAGAGCTGTGCTGATGTATATCATTGCCCCTCAGACAGCATGTTGTTTTCAGCCTGGATTTTAAGCCTTGTGTACATGAAGACACATCACTGACCATTTTCATCACTCATGCAAAACTAGCAGGCTACAGGTGATACCTCAGCCCGCTCACTATTACCAAATGTAACAGCTCTCTGCTACCAAGCCTGTTCTCACTGCCCTCCTGAGTGACTCATTTTGATGGGTGCACTCATCTGTAAAACAGTCATTCTTCACATGGCTATTTCTAATGTCCTGACCTTCAAAAGCAAGGCCCACGGTTTTTGTGTGATCATCCAGTAAATGTGCTTCTGAAAAGACAGTGTGTAGGAGAGTTACCTGCAGTTCTTTGCTGGGGAAAAAAACCACGAAGATCTGCATTTTTATTTTGTTTTTGATAACAGCAACTACACAGAACTTTTATGGGTACAATGCAAGTCCATTCTGCTGCTCTTAGAAACAAGGATAAAGTTATCACCCAGTTCTATTATTACTAGTGGTAAAATGTAGATTAACCAAGAGAAGGAGAAATGGGGGCTACTGTTCCCAGTAGCACTGCCCACATTGCCTGCATACTCTGCAGTCATGCTTGCAGCTGCTCAGATGTACAAACTTGCCTCCTGGATCCAGCTCCTGCTGTAGGGACATTGCCCAAATCTCACAAGGCCAGGCTCCACAGGACTGTGAACTAACCTCAGACAATAACCAGTAACAACTCCCTTCCCAGTGAAAGAACAAAGAGCATAATACATAAAGAAGATGTGCTGATTTCTTCACTACCCCATCCTATGTCTATGGTGCCTCTGGGGCCATATTCATACTCTTGGGAAGTGATTACACAAACAATCACTCCACACAACGTGTTCACTTCCTTACTCTACCTAACACTGTAGGTTCCATCCAACCCATTAGTGGCGAAGCAAATTCAGCAGAGCCCTAATTCTTCCAAGTGATATGCTCTCAGCTTTCTTCATGACTCCCATGAGAGATCAATGCCTGACTTCAGTGGGTCAGAATATCAGACCAGGCTTTCTACCTTGTTTTGCCTTTCTCTGCCTTGGTTATAACCAGTGAAAAAAAGAATGATGACTGCTTCCTTTTTTCCCTCTCCCTCCCCTGCATTCCAAAAGAGGGCAAATTTCATTTATTAATGCTGATAGAGTCCATTGAGACTTGCAGATAAAAGACTCAGTTTGAAACTGAATGTAATGTTCTATCTTGCAGGAAGCTTATGCTTTACTATTTATTTTCAAAGCACCTACTGACATTGCTAGGCAACTGGGACATTGTCCAAAATAAAACCAGTAATAATAATGAAACAAACAAACAAGTTCTAATAGTCTATCAAACACAGCTAAGGGCTGTCCGGAAAACAGACAATGGATAAAACTGATTCCTAAGTTAGAAGAAAGTGAAGGTCAAAAGGATCAGCTGTGGGTTGACCCAAAAAGGAAACTTAGATACCAAGAGGGGGACAACTGCCATCCAGAATGTCCTGCCTCAGAGGCTGCCCAGAGGCCTGGTAAAATTTGGGAACTTCTGAGCGGCAGCAAGAATATCTCATCGGATTTTCAAGAGACCTAAAGAATGCAGGGATGACTGCACAAAGAATATCACAGTGTTATGTCTACATGGTACTCTTCCTTTCTTCATTTGCAAAGTAGGTCAGAAAACCGAGGCACAGACAACAGACTTACCTGAAGTTCACATTCAGTTCCTGAGAATCCTGTTATCTGTTCTCCATTTCTAAAGTTCATATCACATTCTGAAGAAAATGAATTTGACTGGTGATACTTAACACAGCCCAGAAAGGCTACTGCAGGTAAGTGTAATATATCGGAATCCACTTATTCTTGCTCAAGTAGTTGCTTTCAAGCAGATGCCCATGTAGGTATGCCTCGTCGTGCACTGTGTGCCACCCCACTCCATATCAAGCCATCAGGTTTGCTCAGGCAAGCAAAGTATCACAAGTTTCAGAGAAAGCTTTTGTCTAGACACATCTACACTCACAGAGAAGCTGGACCTGATAGCCTCAGGGGCTTTCAAAGGTTGATGTAAGGGCAGCCCCCTGAGACCAGATTACAGAACTTAGAGCAGCCCTTGAGAACTCAGACTTTCACAAATATCTTTTTAGAGACCTTTTTTAGAACCATATCTATTTGGAAAACAGAGAGAAAAGACAGAGGATGAAGTAAAGCGTGCTCCTATTCTAATACTTCATAACATTTGATCAAGCAAGAAAGGAAGAAGGGCCTTTGTTGCAGTCTACTTGTGCCCTACATTTTCAGGGGAAGTAAGGACTTCTCTGGCACTAACCTTCTCTGCCAAGTAGCTGAATTACACATAAATGCAAGTAATGAGCTTTACTACTTCCAGTGAGAAGCTGGCATAATTTCCTCTATGAACAGAGTTGCATAAAGAACTCTTTTCCCATATGGCATCATCAGCAAAGGTGTGTTACCTTGCAGGCTTGCCAGGGGCTAGGGGGGAATTTTAGGCGACACTGTTCCGTGAAATCTTTCTTGCAGCTATGTGCTTCTAATGGCTGAAAGACAGTGCTAAATTCTTGTCACAATTTCTCAGTGCTTTCTGAAAAATCACATAAAAATTAAGTATGTGAATGTGCCTCTAAAATACACAAAACAACTCAGTGGGCAGCCTAGTCTCTCTCTCAGGCTGTGAAGTGGTGGTAAGTACTTTTTTATTGCCTCTCCCAAGTGTTCCTGCACTGCTCTGTAAAGAACAGGGCAGGTAACACCTTGACAGAAATGAGGCCTCTGTTGCTGTGCAACTCCTAGGACTTCAAGGAGTTAAATAACACAGGTTGCTGCCTTTCTGGATTTCCATGTGCGTTTCCACAGCCAGCACTGTAGCCGCCTTCCTTCTTGAAGTTAAATAGCCTATGCATTTAAATTTGGTCATTACAGTTAGCAGAGGTGGGCAAGGGCTTCAACTACCTGCTGTCTAAGAATAAGGAAAGCAGAAGTGATTAAGAACCTTTTGCTTTCATTAGCAGCAATGCCAGAAGCTGCTGGAAGGGATGAGGGGTACAATCATCTTCAGCTGTTACACTGTTCTTCTACTTCAGACAGTTGTCCTCCTAGAGTTTTACACTTTCTTCAAGCTCATCTGCATGCTGGCACACATGGCTATTTTTTTACGGAAGGGTGTCAGTGACACACACCATGCTAAGAGGAGCAAAAAGACAGTTCTCGTATTTCTCTCAGCTCATGATGGTGCTGGTTCACAGAAAAGGAAGTTTTAGGAATGAATCACAACTGTACACGCACACATACTGAACATTCAGTCTCCTGTTACTTCTATATTCATTGCTACATTACTACCTAGAATATGCTCAGCATTTTACAGATAGAAAAAGAGACATAATTGGAAGGATGGAATCACCTCTCCTGGGACTCAGAATAAAACTGCAACGGATTTCAAATCTCTCCCCATGGTAAGTACAAAGTAAATCAGTACTGGGAGACTGCCAGCCTAGCTGCACTGAGGTTAATGAATAAACAACTGCCTGCAGTACTGACTTCCCTACCACGCTTAAAATATGTATCTTTGATTACATCTTGGGGAGATTGCTTCCTCTATAAATAATCATTCCTAAAGATAAAGGCATTACATTTTTTTTTGACAAAATAGATAGAGATTATCAATATTTGTACAGAAAAACTGCTTTAGGCAAACAGACTTCACAGAACACTAGCTTCTGATCAAAAACTTACTGTGAAAAACAGAACACTAGAAAACTGTTTGCAGATATAGCAGGGGACATTCTGACAATGTTAGCTCAGTCACATCTTGTTTCCCATTCCCTCTTTATAGGACAGGCTCCCAAAGAACACATTTCTGATAAAACAAAGAAGCAAGCTCAGGAGAGGGGAGATCATGAATGAGGAGAGCTGTCGGCTGCTGGCACACCTAGGTCACCTCTGAAAACGCGATTTAATTCCGTGGTTATGGATGCATCTTTGGAAGTGTTACTTTAGGAAAGTAAAACAATCAGTTGAACACAACACCCTACATTTCCAAGAGTGTCTTGGGTGATTTTGAACGTTCAACATGAGAAACAACTACAGAATGACTCCTCTTTATTAAGTGCTCAGTACCTTCGGGAATTACGGCTCTTTATGGGGTCTCAGCACCTAGAAGTCATTTGTCATTTGTGAAAATCTAGGTCCTTTACTCCTCTCCTCCTGCTCTGCTTTTTTCATGCTGAATATAGAAATAATTTTCTGGCTTCAGACTGAATAAAGTTCTTAATTACACACTTTCCTAAAAACCTGCAATTGAAATTCACTCTGTGAACTTCTGAAAGCTAGGGAGATCTATTCATTTTTATAATACACTTTTGACATGTCATAGCAGAAGAAAGAATAAAGCCCATTCACTTTTAATTTCTCGGTTTTGAGGATAATATTTAACAGGAGTAAAACACTTTAAGGGCTAAATGTGTTCTTTGATGCTGGTGGGGAAAAATCGCATTCGGTTTCATCACAGGAGAACAGCTTATTTCTTTGAAAAATTATGTTAAACAATCTGCAATATGTTATTTGATGAGAGGAATTTAATTTGTGCCATCATGAACTGCCAACAGGTGAAGAGTACAAGATTCATGCATGTACTGGGTACAGTATAACAATAACCAGGTTTATTATTTCTGAGTATACCACGTCGGTCACTTAGCTCTTGGTGAAGTTACCTGCAGCAACTCCATCACCACAGTTTCTGCTGCTGTAAAAGCCTATACATGTTGGTATCAATAATAGCATACCTGCCTCACAGGAGTGTTAAGAGATGTAACAACAGATGGATTAACATGCTTTGGAGATGAAAAGTGCTACTTACGAGTTATTGGATGTATTATCAATGACTGAGCTATTTAAACAAGGGAATGGCTAATAACTGAGTTCAATTCCTTGTATCAGTGCTTTTTGTCTTCTGAATTCTCTTGGGCAAACACCTCTGTCACCAAGTCACAGAGCTCCTGTTGGTTTCAACTATGTGAACAGATCTGGCTATCTGGCTCTGTTCAAGTGATAAATATACTTTTAATGTACAAGTCATATTCCCAGTCTCTTCTAGGACTGAGAAGATCCTACCCATAGGATGTCCTCCACCCATCTCTGCTGGGTAGCTGGAAGCACTGGGTGCCTACTGCTGTATAACCCAGGGAAGGTCAGTCTCCCGTACGGGGATTTTAATGTTGAGGGTAGAACTCAGTAGGCATCCAAAAGACTGGGATATAAACTGCTTCAGCCACTGAAGTCCTCTCTGCTAATGGAGAAGGGTGAGCACCTCTAGAAGGCAATGCATCCTCAGACACCTGCCTTAGAGTGAGAGGAAATGCCTTCCTAACTCGAGGGAACCAGAAGAATTAAAATCATTAGACACCTGATTTTTATGTGCATATAAGCGAGTTTAATGATTCCAGGCTTAAATCACTCAATCCCTTTTCGATGAGTTGCAAAGACACTCTACCAAAGGACTGAGAAATACAAGAGACGCACAGTCCTTCAGGCTCCAAGATTACAGCAATGAGTTCACACCTGCAGTCCCTCTGCAAAGGTTTCAGATGGACTCTGGGTTTCAGCTCAGATCTAGGAAGGAAACCCAAAGCAAGAGTAACATGCTTCTAACACACCACAGACCAAATAAATCAAACTGCAAAGGTTTTGCAGAATAAAGGAGGGATTAACAGACACCTCTATTTTTCCAAAACCACACTGCTCATGCAAAATGAAGGCATGATCCTCACAGGCAGTCAAGACACGGACTTACACTAGATTGTGCCATGTTGGTGGCAGCAATAGTAGCACCAGCTTCTTCAGGTAATCTCACACTAGCTTCCCCAACCTCAGCAGCTCAACACTTGTGCTGTGTTTTTCAGTCCATCCAGCAGCCACTCCTCAGCCTTTCACATAGAATATATAAACTGAGCCACAATGTTAATGAGCCATTGCATATAGATGAGCTGGCAACCAGTCTGAGCTGACACCGCCACACATAAAGCCAAGGAAGGCCTTGGGCTCACTCCCTTTGGTACAGAAGCTGTTAGACCAAAGTACTGTGGAAATTACATGCTCTAGGGGATACAGGAAGCTTTTTCTCCCACCTCCCTGCTGCAGTCACCTTTGCTGCTTAACACCCAAGGTAAGAGGCTCAGTGCCATATAATTTTCTTGAAAGGGGACAGTGACACAGGGCTGGAAGGGCCTTGAAGTACAGCTGTAGGACAACTAGAGTGGGATAGACTGATACAAGTTTGCAGCAGGTTAGCTATTGCGGTGACTGCCATGATTGTTTTAACCCTGTATTAATACCAGACAGCCTGTCTTCACCTCATAGTTTCTAGAAGGCTGAGCCTGCGCACCAGACAGCAAGAAACAGCTAACAGTTTTTCAGCTAGACCTTCACTTCATCACGTTTGTTTCAAGCAGTAATGTGTGCATACCTGAAGTTCTCTGCATTCAGATGCACTGGGAGATGCTCAGACTCCTAGTAAGGAGTTTCTCAAAAGTACNAAAAGTGACCGCCCCTAAATTCTCTCCCTTTTTGGGCATGACAACATGTAGTGCATGGTTCACTTCCCCAATCTCATAGTCAATTACTTTTCTCAACTCATATAAACATCAGCAGGGAAAAAGAAAATCTGCATGTGTGCTAGTAGTAAATTTAAAAATCAGGACACACCACTCAAGGGTTGACTTCTCAGAAAATTGTAATTAAAATGTTCCAGCTGACAGTGCCCCTTTAATGAATTATTAGTAATGTTCTCTGAGAACGTTTGATGAAAGACACCAGAAGAGTTTGCACTTAAACAAACCAATTTTCTGCATGACGCAACTTCACTGCACAAGAGGAGAAAAATCTCCATTACTGAATCAA
>VXAV01006931.1:210749-225654 GCA_013399715.1 Alectura lathami | reverse complement strand
TGTAATAAATCACAGGAACATTTTAACCAATCCACCAGGCACAGGTGGACTCTGGCTCTCTAATTCAGACGGAAGGAACTCGCTTCGGCAAACCTTGTATGAAAGAGCATAAAATGTGTTTAATACCTCTGACTTCAGCTGGAAATCTCCAAAGCCAGACTTTTTTGCAGTCCAGAACTTGTGATCACGAACTGACTTCAAATGCCATGGCAAGAGCTGCAGGCTGTTATACATCCTCTCAAAAGGCACTGAAACAACTGCTGTCACCCAACTCACGATGCCGCAGCCAAGCAGAGATGAGGGAAAGAAACTATTGAGATAAGACTATAATGGGACAAGATGTATCTCGACAGCTTGGTTGAACATAGCAGAAATCAGACATCAGGAACCAGAGGTAGGACAAAATCTGTCAATCAAAGTTAGCGGTGCTGCCAGCACTTGTGATCAGAGCACTGAATGATGAAAAGAAATCTTCCAAACTACTGATGTCTGATGCTCTTACTGATGAACCTCAACTGATTAAACATGCAGCAGCAGCCAGCAAGTGCCAATCTACCTTGCAGCTGCTATGTGACAGCCTTGCAGGCACAGTGAGCAGTACAAGGAGCATGGCAGATCAGCAGGTACTAATGATGTGTTACAAGTATCAGGGTGGTTCTTTCTACTTCTGGGATAAAAACAGCCTAGATAAGGTAGGGACTACAGAAGGACAGTGCTCTTAATTCTACATGAAAATGTTCTTTTTGGGGTGGTACGGAGCCACTATCAATTTAAATTCACCAGCACTTTGAAATGAAAGAGTGTATGTGAATGGAAACTGAAATGACAAAGTAGTGTTGAGATACCTTGAGATTAGATGCCATACCAGGGTCAGAACAGTCAGGTGTTCAAAGGTGGTCTTGCCTTGGGTAACGGCTGTCACCTAGGTGCGTTGCTGATGCCTGAGTCAGCTGCCTCTCAGCCTTCAGGGCTTTTGCAGAAAGCCTTTCCAGTGTGCCATGCTGATGTCTGAGACTTGACATTGCCAATCTGTAGAAACAAACTGTGAGTTAATGATTCAATGCTTTTAATAATTCAGCAAAGAATAACAAAATGAGAGCGCCCAGAATTGGCTCACATGACTCTCTGTCCATTTTCCCCATGACTTTTATGGTTGGTGTTTATGCTGTACAGCCTTCCCAGCACAGAGCTAACTGCAGTACAGTTCTTTGGTTACAGAATGCTCCTACTCAAACAGGTGAGACTTTTTAGTCTGCCATCCCCACACCTTTAGAATGTAATGCCTTTTTCTGGCAAGAGAAAAGTAACCAAACAAAACTTGCCTTTCTCCTTTATTAAAATTCAACAGAAAGAAAAATTTTTACTTTTCAAGACTTCTCAGTAAATCACTGAACACACAACTAGCAGAACATGTTAGTGTGTTAAAGCCCTGTTTTTTCTCTCTTGCAGCCACAATGGCACATCACACACAAAAACACTGCAAGGAGAATCTTTTTCTTTTGGCTGATGAGAAATCCCAGAAGATATAATTTGGTTGAGAAATAACTTCTCCCAGAGAGCCATTTCCTACTGAAAAATTCATGTTTTCAGTGAAAACCTAATCGTCTGAAAATAGAAATAGTTCTGTTGGGAAATCCCACTATATGGTAAAGACAGCTTAGCTCCCAGTTCTCTCTTCTCCAGAGGGAAGATACATAGCATGACTGTGTATCTCACGACAGATGCTGAGGGTGAAGTGGATCGCCTGCTGCATGGGAATTCTCTGCCATAGTAGAAGGTGCCATGGGAAATGCAGTCTAGCTGTGGAAGTAGTCTGGCACTGCAAAAATATCACNCTTCTCTCTGTCACTCTCTGTTACACAAACACACTACATATGTTCAGTAAAAGCATTCTGACACTACAGCATTGTTGTGTATTTCTTTTTTTTTTTTTTTTTTTTTTTTTGTCCAGACAGCTATTTTACAAGTGCCATGTTTCTAGGAAGTGACAGAAAGAGAGTGTCTGTGGGCCAGGGCTGGACTCTTGCCTCCATGGCTCCTAGGGCAGGAAGAAATCCTACTTCTGTACACTCACAAAAACCTTAATGCTGCTTGTATACAAGACACATATCAGATGCTCTCCACTAAGCTGAACATTTCACACTCACTCTCTCAGTAAATGCAGTCATGGATCAATTTCATGTGCAGCGCTAATTACAATCATATTAATTGCTAACAATGACAGCAATGGCTTTACTGCTCGAAATCTTTATTTGCACATTTGAAGTGTTTCAACCTTTGAGGACCCCAAACACTCCTAACCTCCAAGAAAACATGATTTGCTCGAGTCTCCATTGCTGCAGTGCACATTCTTTCATTTACTCATTTGCCTGTGTTCTCATGAATGAATGATGCCCTCCAGTCAGCTTTGTAAGGGGAAACTGCAGCCTATCTTTTCAAGCAATGTACAGCAGGCACAGCGTGAGCGACATGCCTTGATGCAAGCTGCTACTGTTTGTTATCACTAAAATCTTATTTGAAGCATGACTCCAAGGCACATTCAGGCGAGCAGCACTAGGGGTGCTCAGCAGAACATATTAGAGAGCAAACTCCATAAAGCATACACAAAGCACAATGAGAAGTAAGATTCAGCTTTCAGGCCGAGGGTTACAAACCCTCTGCTACAGCAGGCTGGCAAGGCACTACAGCAGTCTTCCTGAAGTGACAGGTCCCTTACATTGCCAATGGCTCCCAGAGTCCATACACCCCACACATCTCAGTCCATACATGTTTCCTTCTCTTAAAAAACAGGACGCAGAGGAAGCAAGGGAGGGGATGGCATGCCCTCGTGCTATCCCTGTCAGGGATAGCCGGAGCACTCCCAATTCGCCCAGTTCAAAAGACAGAACTATGGATCCTCCTTCTCCTCTGACTACAGAGGACAAGTTAGACACCTGAGGGGACTTTGTTAGGTACTCACACAAAGCTGCACAGATCATACTTACGTTCCAAATATATTTCATGCTGAGTGTAAATATTACAGAGAAATGCACAACCAGTAGGTAGGTAAGTACCATTTTGCCTCTCCTGTGGCCGTCACTGGAATGGAAAAGGACAGCTCTAACATATTGCAGTAATTCTACCTGACAGGAGAGGGGGCACGGCAGCAGATAAAATCTTTTGGTGGATCCACTAGAAATGCCAGGCACCTGGAGCGGAGCGGTGGCAAGGCTCCCAGAACAGCACATGGCACGAGACTGAAGGGTCTTATTTCACAGGTGTAACTGGCATTTCAGCCAATGCTGGAGGTACAGCCAGGGTGTTCACTGCTCAGATCTGCTATCAGGAATGAACACTTAACGATGACATTGCTAGGTCCAAGAAGAAAGCTTGCTTGTGTCAGCTTGCCAGCACCAGGCAAGCCTGGTCCTTTTGCTAACTTGTCCATCACACATAAAGCAGGCATGGAGGATGGTGTAAATCAGATTCTTTTTAGAAATGTCCCTAGGGCTAACTTTAACTGGGTGATCCAGGCAAGATTATATTCTTGCTACACTTCAGATTGATTCAATACGTGGTCAGCTTTCTTTGGCAGTCCTTGATTCTGATAAAATTTTGATATAAGACAATGGGGCTGGGATACTGCAACTTTCTTCCCATCACAACAGGCAAACTCCTGCTCTAGCCATGGCACCGACTGAAAAGCAAATGAGTTGTACTCACCAGAGGTCTCAGTAGTACAGAAACCAGCAGATAACACACAAGACTAAAGGTTGTAGTTTGCTTTTCTAATAAAAAAGGATTTCATAACATATTAGGAATTGGATATTTCACATACTTTGTTCAGAGAAAGTTCAACAAAAATAAAATACAGAAAGGACTGAAAGAAGATCTGATTTTTTTCAGACCTGAAAGGGACTGAAAAAATAATCCTTTAACTCTGTATCCCCCTTTTTTCTACCTAAGCTCCTTAGAACTTCATCTGAATCCCTAACAAAGATGTATTTCTATAAAAGCTGTGAGTTCAGTGGGCTGCTTTTCATTTATGTTCTCTCCCCCTAATGATTAGGCTCTGCCAACTTTGCTCATGCATCCATTGCTGTGAGGGAAGAAATACATTTGAAGCCACGGGTATCAAAACCTCAGTGAAATACATTACAAGATGTTGTTCTTGTCTGACCCCCATCAAGCCTCAAACACCTTCCCCTTCCTTCACTCGCTGATCTCCAGCACTGCACTTGACTGAGATTAAAGCCATTTCCCTGGATTAATGTGCTCCGTACAGTGTTGCACAAAGGACTTACCCAAGGAACAATTAATGCGCCTGCTCATTATCCCCCACGTTCAACAACCCAAATGAAAGCAAGTAGGAGCGAAGAGGACCACTCAGTGACATTTCTGGGTGAGCAGAGGAACTCCAGCTGGTATGTAGCAAACAGGAACTCTGATGTTGTTACCTACTTGCAGAAATGCAGAGGAAGGAAAAGCAGAAATGCATCTCTAAAGAACTAACTTTCTGGGTGCTTATAAATTACTCTGGGTATATGGAATGATATAGGTTAGTTAGAATAGTTCGGGAATTTGACAACAGAAATCTAAAGGTTTCTGCTTACTGTAGTGGTTACTGAAATACGAGGCTGGAACAGCAAAGTGGAGACTCCTTGTTTTTGTAGCTAACCTTGACATGTCTTCTCTATTCAGAGTGGTTCGTTGGTAAATGTCCCATCACCCCAAACAAGCAGTGCAGTGCACCTTTATAAACATACTACGCCTGGGGACAGCGGCAACTTTGCTAACTCCTGCAGCGTGGCATTTCGCATGCCAGACAGACTGCAGTACTGTGTTTACTCGGGCCCAACAGGAAACATCCTGGTAAATATTAGCTAAGACATAGTTGGGCTACCTTTGCTGATTTAAATTGAAAGGACTAAGTGCTGTATTATGTAACTTGCTTTATATAATCTCCTCTGTGATACACTCGCAGCATGCTGATACAGGAGGGAATTTTTCTTTTGCTGCAAAGAATCAACACATTCTGGTTGTGTGTGGGAGCAAGAAAGATTTGTTGAGGGGATAATTCCTTTGCCATCCTGATTCAAGAAGGGTGTAATTCTTCAGACTTTGATCTGCTTGGGGGTATCTTAAACAGGGCTTGTAAAACAGTCTGAGGACAGCATGCAAGATTTAAAGAGGTAGGAAAAGAATTGCAAAGTTGGGAATTTATTTCCAAGGCTGCAGTCTGGACCATGCTGGTTAGCGTCTTCTCATCATCTCCTCTGTGATTATTTTCTGTTGATTTGTATTTCTAGATCCTTGTCAAATTTCCAAAGATTTCTAGCTAACATTGAATCAGATCTACCAGAATTGTGGTAACAAATTATCACAACCCTAGCAGGAAAAGATGACTAGGTTAGAAAACTGATTTCCCCCCTGCACATCTGTTCAGTAGGACTAGGAGCAAGTCTGTTGGAGCTCACCTACCCCAAAGGCATGCACATGCAGCTTTAGATGCCCAGGGTGTGGCATGTAGGCATTCTGCACTGTGTCTTCTCAGATACTGCATTGCTGCAAAAAGAGACAAAATGAACTCCAATGACAGCTGAAGCTGCACATATCTGCACATGGCAGAATTAAGAGTTAAATACTGGAAAAATTTTGGGAATGCTGGGTCACACAGGAATATTTTCTTTTTGCTCAAACTATGTATTAACATGAACATATTAAAAGTGCTCCAATAAATAAAACTTGAGGATTGTTTAGAGAGTGACCTCATCCCCCCCTTCCTCAGGTAGTTGCTTAAAGTTCAACCATCGTCAGCCACATTCTCGACCAATAAATTCAGCTGCAAATGTTTAAAACAGTGAAAAGCTACGTTACTAGTGACCTTCATCTTTTTCATCCTAATTTTAATGTGCAGAGAAAGGTGGTTTCAGTGTAAGTGCAGAAAAAAAGGCAACTATGAAATAAAGAAAAATTAATTCTCAGGGCTGTTGGCACAAGCAAGCACATCAAATCATAGACTGTACTTCTGGCTTTACAAATGTAATTAATTTGTACTTATCAATAATATTTTCCCTTTGATATTGATTACTGCGTCAAAAGGTAATCTCTGGTCCCCATAGCTGTTACATGTAACGGAAGGATTTGTTCTAGCCAGCTAAAACATTAGGCAGCTTCTCCAAGTTAATTCAGATGCCTCCAGAGTAAATGGAAGAAAGATTTGCAAAGAGCAGTTTGCTTCTTCATAAGCATGGTGACGAGTGGCCTCTCAGAGGGAGCATAATCTTCCTTTACTGGCAGTTAGGAGTCAGCTTTACAACTGGCACGGGCAGTAAATCGAGCACTGAAGTGGCTGCATTTCAATAAGGCAAATTTCACACTAAATAACTCATGTCAGTACGTGTAATCTACTACATGCCTATGGATTATTCCCATTCTGGATATAGGATATCAAGGCTTAAAGGAGCTAAACAACTCTTGCCGCAGGTCTGTAAGCACGTCATTCCCACTGAAAACAAGTGAAAGCTGGACAGTAGGTTTTACAATGAGTTGACCCCAAGCGTTTTGCAGCTAGCCAAAAAGGAAGCCAGGGTGGGACAGCAGTATGGGTGCAGTTTCAGGTCAGCACTGTAGCAACTTTACCTTGCATTTCAAAAATCATCTCCAAGAATTTAGTCTCACTTTTATTGGGAAGGGTGAAGTGGCAAAGAATCAGTAGCAACCAGTTAGAAAGCCCCCAGCACCTCCTGGTCTGAGAAGCGCTGCTGACAGCCACCTCGTTCTCAAGCAAACACTCGAGGCTTGCGTGGCTGGGGACACTATGCCCTTAGAGATGTAGTTAACTCAGAATATCCTTTGTGTGAGTCACCAGTGAGTATTTTTTCCCATCAAGGTTTTAATTTGAATTGTTTTTAAGCTGAAGCATTTTGCCCCCAAGAAATGTGATTACGGTGCACAATGCAGTTCAGCTCCACGAGAAGAATTTTGTTTAATAAAGGCTGAATAGGCTCTCAGGGCACATTTCCAGGGTCGGTTAGCTAATCTAACACATCTTCTGTGGGAAGGGAACACATTCTGTGCTTGAAGAGTAATCAACTTTGAAATGAATTCTCTCTTCTAAGAACATTCCTAAGTTGTGGGTCAAAATCTGACCCTAGACCAGCCTGTGAACAGAGCAGACCATCTCCAGCTCTAGAGTGGATCGTTCTCTCCCCACACCTGCATGTCTGAGCAATTCCAAAACTGTGAAATTTCGAAATGTAGGCCAGTCCAAATCCAGTCTAAGCACATCTGTAGTACTTTCTCCATCAGTGACTCTCATGGCACGGCCAGTCACACAGGATAATACTAACAGAGACACGGAAATACACTTTCCCTTAAGAACGGATTTCAGAAGCTGACCCTTTAGTCTTAGCATTGTCTTTGGGGTGAGTAACCACCCAACTATACTCCAGCAACAGCAGTATTATTTATTTTATTCTGACCTAGAAGACCTAGCTTTTGTGTTTCCAGAGCTGAAGATCAGAGCCTCAAACCCAAACTATAACCATGCTGAAAATAACTGCATCTAGCTTGATCAGACATCTGCACCCTCTCATTTCTTCCTAAATTCGTCCGTATCACACCCAGTGTCTCCTAATGCTGATTGCACACACACTTCTTAGGCCCTGCTTCGCTTCTAGAAGGCAGAAAAACCTCAAAACCCAGCCACTCTCCACTTGTTTTCCCAATGCATGTCCACAATGAAGTTAGCTGCTTCCTTACGCCTCTGCTTGCTTATTCAGCTGAGCACAGGACAACGTTAACAGTTGACTGATTCAAATTTTCACAAGCTTACTGAGCAAGCCAAAATGATGTTGTTTTTTTTTTTTTTTTTTTTCCATGGAATGCTCCTTAGGCAAGAATCTGTTAGTTTCCTCATATTTTTCCCCAGCAGCAGAGGGAAAATATGCAAATGATACAGCCTTTTCCTAAGCAAGTGTCCTGAGACTTCAGCAGTCTTTACGTCTTGCCCGCAGGTATAAACGAGACCTGCATTACCCATAATGCTTGTTATTTCTTATTCTCCAGAACACTGTCAGCAGAGGGAATGTTCAGCTACCTCCGGAAACGCTTTGCCAGCCACATCACAGAACGAAGTCGGCGAAGAGCAAGGCTTGTTTCTAAAGATGGAAGGTGCAACATAGAGTTTGGCAATGTAGAGCAGTCAAGGTTTGTCTTTTTGATTGATATATGGACAACTATCCTGGATCTGAGATGGAGATACAAAATGACTATCTTCATCTCAGCATTCTTAGGCAGCTGGTTTCTGTTTGGTCTCCTCTGGTATGTTGTGGCCTACATACACAAAGATCTTCCAGAATTCAATCCTTCCATAAATCACACCCCCTGTGTTGAGAATATCAACGGTCTGACCTCAGCCTTCCTGTTTTCCTTGGAGACGCAGGTCACCATTGGCTATGGCTTCAGGTGTGTCACAGAACAGTGCGTCACTGCCATTTTTCTGCTCATCTTCCAGTCTATCTTGGGAGTAATCATCAATTCTTTCATGTGTGGTGCCATCTTGGCCAAGATATCAAGGTCCAAAAACAGGGCTAAGACCATCACCTTCAGCAAGAACGCTGTCATCAGCAAACGTGGGGGAAAGCTCTGCCTCCTTATCAGGGTGGCAAACCTCAGGAAGAGTCTGCTCATTGGGAGTCACATCTATGGAAAACTTCTGAGGACCACCATCACCCCAGAAGGAGAGACAATCATTTTGGACCAGGTCAACATAGAATTTATAGTTGACGCTGGCAATGAGAACCTCTTCTTCATTTCCCCTTTAACTATTTACCATATCATCGACAACAACAGCCCGTTCTTCCACATGGCAGCAGAAACCATTCTGCAGCAAGATTTTGAACTGGTGGTGTTTTTGGATGGCACTGTTGAAGCCACCAGTGCTACCTGTCAAGTGAGGACATCTTATATCCCAGAAGAGGTGCTCTGGGGTTATCGCTTTGCTCCCATCGTGTCCAAGACCAAAGAAGGGAAATACAGAGTAGACTTCCAGAACTTCAGCAAGACGGTGGCTGTGGAGACTCCCCACTGTGCCTTTTGTCTCTACAATGAGAAAGAAGCTAAAGCCAAAGAGAAGAAAGGTTATGACAATCCTGGTTTTGTCTTGGCAGAAGCTAGTGAAACCAGTGACACGAAAATGTAGTTCCAAATATTTATCAGACTGCACCTTTTTCCATTACTAATTCAATCTTGAGAGGATTAATAAACTTAGTAAAATAAAAAACAGGTTTGTTTTAACTCTAAAACAGCATTTATCTTCTCAAAAACCTCAAATCAAAGAGGACCGGCATACCGGTGATCACCAGAACACTATTTAACTCTGCTATGTATTTCATAGAATTTATATTTTTATATCTGTGGGACATTTTATGAAGCTGCTAAGTTGGAGCATCCAACTCACTTAAGTTCCCAGAGGCATGCAAGTCTTAAAAAGCCTGAAAAGACAGAGAGAAGCTTTAGGTCATGCCTAAACAGCTGTCAGAATGAGGGCATGGAAAGGACAGACAGAAGGCAAAACTTCTCCAAAAGGACCAAAGGGGCTTAGAAGTCAAAACCTCAAAAAAAAAAAAAAAAAAAGCTTCTGGTTGTCTAAGTCCTCTATGAAAGCAGACTCTGGCTCCAGACCACTTTTGAACATTTTGAAACACTTCCTTCTTACATTGAGGCTGGCACATTTACAGAAATGGATGGTGCATGCTTAGGAGGTAGTTGAAAAGACACAGCTTCGGCCACCCTCCTGCATCTGCAACTTAGAAAAAAAATGCTTCTCTTCTCTTCTGTGCGAGCCTTTGATTCCCTACAGGGAAACAGACAAATGGAAATGGAAAGTGAAAAACAAGCACAAGCAGAGACACCCACTATGGGAGAAGAGGAAATTCGCATCTTAATTGCCTCACCCTCCAGATACTTCTCTCTCCATTTCCCCTGGAGGTGACTGCTTGTGATATTAAGAAATTTCTGACAACATCTGTCCAGTGAGAAGGTGAGCCACAGTGGGGAGATGAAGAATACATTGATTGCTTCATGCCTGGCAGAAATGCAGTCCTCTGGGAGAAAATAGGAAATTTCCAGCACTAGCTGTATCTTTCAAAAAACCCAGAACACAAATACGAAGGGTATCTTTCTTCAAAGCACAAATGTCCTCTTAAAACAAAAACACAGTAAAGATGCACAGGAGCCCCCCACCAACCGCGAGCTTCAGATTTAGTTGCAAATGGTTCATCTCACCACAGGAAAAACGTGCGTCTCTACAGCAAACAAGTCCTGCTCAGCAGCAGCTGGGTAGCGGTGAACATTGTCCTGGTACTGGTACAATTTTTGACATTTATCTTTCAAATACAACAAGAAGCTTCAACAGCTTTTTGGTGAATTGCCATATTCTCACAGACTGATTCCTTTCCACTCTCCCTCCCTCCCCACCCAAAGAGTTCTTTTGCAGAGAGTTCAGACTAAAAGCAAAAGTTTTTTCTGGGAACCCTTCCCAGTGATGTAATTCAGCTCATCTATTTTCAGCACTGGTAAAATGGAAGCTGCTGGACTGAGTGGTTGTAAGAGAAAGGTACAATTAGGCAGCTAAATGGTGTCAACAATGTTGTGAATGGACTGAGTGGAAAAGTAAAAATCTGGGAATCATGAGCGTTCCGGTCTCAGTCCCAGTGCAGCATCAACCCCTTTGCTGGTTCAGAACAAATCACTTTAGCATGTATTTCCGATTTGCCATCTGTAACATGGGACAAAGTATTCCACTGTACAAAGAACGATGTTAAGAACAATCATGTCACTAAAGCACTTTAAATGCCAATTCTGTCTCAGTCTTTCCTCTCGTCGGTACATCACTGTTACACCCTTCTCCACTTCTACTTGGAAAGGTCAGCACAGAAAGTTCTGCTCTCACCACGTGTCAGTCACTCAGTATGGCTGCACCGTGGCTGCAGGGCAGGCTGGAACCACCAGCAGAAATCCTTAAGGTAATTCACAGATATTGCCCAATATTTTAAGCATACTGATTTTGCAGTCATGCAAAGACTGCCAACTGTAAAAACATTTTTACAGTCCCAATCACCACAGCACCTGGGCCCCTCCAACCATCAGTGCATCTCAGAATGTCTGTGTGTAGGGGAGTTATTACTCTCTGGCACACCAGAGCACAAGCAGTGAGTGATTAGTGGCTATCCACAGAAATCTAGGAGCAAGGAAGTGAAACGAAGTTGCGTGAGTGCCAGGCTTGTCTGAGCCAAAAGGCTGCTGTGCTTCTCAGCCCTTCCATAGCTGCTGCTGCATTTCCTTCACAGACTTCCTGCACAGGAAGCTGCCCTGTGCGCAACTTCCCTAGAAAGCAGTACCGTCAGCATTCGAGGCTTACAAGTTACACCCATCACCCTTGGGAGAGGAGACACACCAAGACGCCCCTAACTGAAGTAAGAAGGTCTGTACTGTACAGAAAGGCTAAATCCATCTCTGCAATGATGTGACGGGAAAGAATCCCGTTTTCTTCAATGAGAGTTAGGCTGGGATGTTAGTGCTAGGGAAAAAAAACTCAAATACAGCTCAAGTGCCCGTCCAAGAGACAGCGTACACCCTCCAAAGGATCTCTCAGCAATGTACTTCCAGGCACTGCTCTTGGAAAGCCAACTCAAAATTCTAAGTCTGTAGGTTCTTCATGACACAGCTTTGCTGCCCTTTTGCCCTATGTCTCTACAGCACAATCATGAGGAGCTGTTATTCTATACCGAGGAGTTATGAAGTGCTGCTGCAACTCAGCTAGAAGATGGCTCATCTCACCTGAAGGATAATGATCTGCTGCTCAGTCTGTTCTGACAGTTACACCTTCTGCCTGCAGTAACAGAGAGGTGATGGTACTCTTTGGCATTTTAGTATTACAGAGGTGGATCTGGCTGCTGCTACAGAGGGAATATGAGGGGGACAGACCCAAAGCTGACAGGGCCACGGCTGGGCTATCAAGCTTCCTCGGAGAGGGACTGTAGGGGACACAAATGGGAACCTAGGAATGAAACCCTCCTCCACGAGCCTCTGGCTGATTGTCACCTCAGGAAACGCCTGCCCAGAGTGCACCAAGCAGGAGATAGAGCCCTGCAGTCGGAGCCCTGCAGCAGGGGAACAATGAGTGGAATTTCCTCTTTGTGTCCAGAGAGGGCTGTTTGTCACCCCAGAGATAAAGTCCCAGGGCAGGGAAAAAAGGTTATCGAGAGACACGCTGCACACAGTGCCACTCAGGACAGGCTCCATAGGAAATCTATTTTGGGGGCTGTCACCCCACTGCCATTAAAAGAAAGTTCAGTTGAGAGGATGAAAATAAATTTAATCTTGCTGAGCAGAAGCAGCTGGAGGGAACCACTGACCCGATACTGGAAAACAAAGACGGGTTTCTTTACCCGTGACAGCGTTTCATTTTTACATCTCTCACTTAAAGCCTCATGGTTCTCTCCTCCTTCCCTGCTTGTCCATCCAGCCTGCAGTCTGTCCATTGTTTCTGGCAGAAACAATGAGTCCTTTCCACAGAGAGGAATATGATGCAGGGGCTAACAGCCTAGCTAGTATAAAGCAAAGTCCTCTCTCTTTAGGAGGGGAAATCAGACCATGTACTTACTGCTGGATTAAGGCCTAAAGGGTTTAGCCGTGAAAGTGTTAGCCAAGCAGCAAAGCTTGGGAATAATGTGTCTGCGCTAAATGTAATTTATCTTCTCATTTCACAAACAACATGTTTCTTCTACTGTATTTATTTTAAACATTCATTCAAGCTGTGCATAATATTTCAATCATTTTGAAATAGATTCACCCTCCTGCTGGCAAATGAATAAGGCATCCTGCTGACTGCTGGAGAAAGGGCCATGAATTAAAATAACTGTTCTAGCAAACAGACATGTGCTAGTTAGCTGTCTCCACACACCCTTTGGTAGTAAGGGGTGAAAAGAAACCCCTAAATAACAACAATAAAACAAACCCTGGCAAACTGCTCAGATGCACACACTGACTCGCATTGTGGTAATGCGGCACACCACCGCTAACTAGCTCACAGCAACTGCCTGGATAACTTCTGCATGTGCACGCTTCCTTGTAAACCCAACTGCTCACCCATAAACAAGTCAGCAGTGTGCAAAGCCCCAGTACAAATGAGAGCAGCTGAGGTGTCACAGCCTCCTTCCTCTCCCCAGGCAGCAAACTGATGTGGTTAGACACGTGTGAATTCAGCTGGGAAGAGCCTTTATTTCCCTCTCCCTCTTATTTTTCCCCCTTTGATTCACCGCTGCCTTGAACTGTCATGGTGCTGGCTCTTGCTCCCTGCACAAGCAGAGAGAAACCACAGCACAGTGCAAGGCATGTGATCAGAGCCTTGCCACAGCAGGGATGGGGGAAGTGGAGCAAGTTCCTAAACCCTCTGGTGAATCTGTGCCTACAGCTTACTGCTGCAGCCCAGGGAACCTCTATGACAACACTGTCACTGGCCCTAAATCAAGCACAACCCTGTGACAATTTCACTGGAACAAGAGTGAGGAAGCCTGAAGCTCTCTCTCTCTCCACAGCCATGAGAACACACAATATGTTTCCTGAGGCCAAGCTGACATTCCTATGGTGGAAGCATCTGCCTGGCAAAGCTTATGACCTGAGCAAACCCTGCACAAGCAGGGCATAAATCTTCCTGCTATAGGGAGCTGGACAAGCAAGGGGAAATGAGAGGGTCTCTGTCCACCTCAACCTGCAAATGCAGAAAGTACTAAAGCCCTTGCTCTCCTGGGTGACCGCATCCCAAGTAAGGTCTGCAGCTCAAAGTTACTGCATAATTCTGTTAAGAAAACACACCACGCAGGCAGGCAAGGATGCAAGAGACCGCGCAGGGGTGCTGTCAGCGCGACCCGGTGCCCGGCTGGGTGCCTTCTGTCCTGCTGCCGCTGGGTGGCAGCCCTTACCTCCAGATGGACGCGGGTTCCCAAACACGCAGCGATCCTTAAACTTCAGCGTAACTAACAGTGCGAACTGTGGCATCTTGAAAGCGCAAAGCAAGAATTTATTGGAACTGTTCCTTATTTTATTACACAAGGTTTAATGCATTTAGTGACTTATTTTTGGCATGAGCACTGCTAGTTGGATATATTTAGCCACTTCACAGAAGTGTCAGGAGACTTAATTCACTGCAATGAATTTAGAGGTGGTGTGTAAGTGGAGAGCTGGGGGCTGTAAACATCACGTCTGCAGGGGCATCTAAAGCACCCTCGCCAGAGCCACGGTAGGTAATGCGGGTTGGTAACAGCGAGGCTGGGTCTGGGGAGACCTATATTCTACCTGAAACCGTTGTGTAGCTTCAAGCAAGTCACGTTCCCTGCTCAGAGCCTCAGTTTCCCCAGCTAAAATACAAGCAAACCAGGCCACCTTGGGAAAGCTCTGCGCTCCAGCTCTGTGTTAGTTTTGCAACAGTGCCCAAAAGCGCCTGCTCAGCTTAGCCGCGCTCCCATTTGGAAGCGCTGCTGATACATTACGGGGCCTTCAGAACCTCGCACAAAGGATTTGCTGCCCCCATAGCAAAGCGTGTAAACCACTCTATCACTTGACGGTGTCCCTGGAAGTCCGAATCGCGACCCTTTGTGCTCCTGCTCTTTACGAACGCAACCAAATCCTCAGCGCGAGCGTTCACAGAGCAGGCTCCCGCGCGGCGAGGGTTCCACACGCTCCCACACGAGGCGGGCTCAGCCCCGCCAGCCCCCCGCACCCCCACGGCTCCTCCGTACCCGAGCCCTCGCGCCCAACCGCAGACTCAGCGCACCCCACGCCACGCACCGGGAACAAGCTGCGGGACTGCACAAGGAGAGCGGTTAGAAGGGGGCAGCCGCCCCCCGGGTGCGGGGGCAGG
>VXAV01006931.1:171781-210659 GCA_013399715.1 Alectura lathami | reverse complement strand
TCGGCCGCCTCGCGGCGGCAGCCAGCCCTCAGCAGCGGCAGCGAGCTGCTCCCGGCGCGGCCTCAGCGCCTCGAGCTGCCCCGGGCGGGCTGAGGCGCTGCTCAGCTCCGTGTCAGCCCCAAACCTGAGGTATAAGAACTTCGAGGAAAGTTTCGACGCCTATTTATATAGCGCCCGGCCTAAGCACACCTCCTGTCTTTTTTCAGCCCTCCCTGCAGTCCCTCAGCCCTGCAGGCTGCACGAACTCCAAGCAGGAGGCTTAGGTGATTCCAGGCACCCCCGCGCAGGAGCACCGAGCAGTGCTCATCCCCGCCGAGGTGTGGGGCCTGCTGAGGAGCAGGCTGCTGTGGCTTAGGCACAGGGCTCTGCAGCAGCAGGGAAGGTAAAGGAGATCCAGCGCTGGGCTTTACAGCTCCAGGAGACAGAAAGCAAATGAAAAGCCAAAGCAAATAACAAGTTTGCAGCAGTTCCTGGAAAGGAAGAAGAAACCTCTTGTGTTGAAGAAGCTGTGCATCAAACTAGCAGAGAGCCCTGTGCTGCTCCTCTTCCTCGTTTAGCAGCTAGAACTTAAAATAAGACATACAGAATCATTTTGGCCTGCTGCCTGGCCATGCAGGTGAGGGGTAGATAGGTTCCCTCACCAAGAAAACTCACCCTGCCCAGCAAGCCTTCCTGCTGTTTGCAGCAGCTATTTATGGGCTGAAGTGGCTGCTCAGCTGCGGGCACACCTGGCTGCCACTGACACACCTGCTTGTCTCGTTGGGGGTAGCTCATTCCCTGTGGGTGGTGAATGTGAGGTGCAGAGCTGATGAGGGATGTGGTGGTGACCTCAGAAAGTTGCTTTTCCTTCTTAACAGAATTTCTTTATAGTGGGTTTAATATTGGGGTTGTTTGCTTGTCTTGGAGCCTGAGGAGCTGGGTTTTGTCAAGGATCTCCTTGACAACATGCTCCTTATGATGATAGTGTGAGCCTTATGTGCAGGGATTTCTGCTGCTATAGGTGATACTGTTAACACCTAGGTTAAATTAGTTCTTTGTGTGACCTTAGTCTTGTTTCTTTTCTGATGCAATAGAAAAGTCTGAGCTTTATTTGCAAGGAGTTCTGCTTTTACAGATGAAAATCATAATATGTAAGTTATGCCAGGTATTGTGCAAAAGTGTACAAATAGGGTCTGCGAAGTTAATTTATAAACCACAGTCTCAGACGTGCCTCTCAACTACAGCTCTAATTAGCACCAAACGTAGCAACACTCAGTTTGGTGTGGGAGAACCTGCTTTGTTTGAAAGCAGGCTGAAGTCTAGCAAACTAATTTCACAGAGGTCATTAGGAATACTACATCAGCATAGCAAGGCAGCTTTAAAAAATCTGTTATTGTAATAGTATAATAAGGTGAAGCTGTCTCCTTTAACCCAGAGTTCACAGACCGATGGCTCTTGCCTTCAAAGAACAGGGATGGGAAGCAGCAGCTGGGTTCAGCAGTGCTTTTAAACAGAGCTTTGGGCATAGTCACTGTCATTGTGAACAGTAAGAATGCGTATGAAATATTATCAGGTAAATCCAGCTTCACATGGAATACTTGCACCAAGTGAATTTATAGCAAATTTCCTGTTGCAGTTAACATCTTATTAGGACTGGAACAGTCAGAGTCACTTGCTGAGCAGAAGTATGGCAAATACTTCCTTTACTAATGGCAATATATTTAAATACTGTTATATAGAGACATGAATAAAATACATATGTAATATAAATACTTCCTCTTTGCTAACGGGAAAGTCTTAGAATGGGGAAATCCCTCTCCATTGCAGTAGTGTTAGATGTACGTTAGAAATCCACAGTTGTTTGGAAATTCACCCTCAGGGTTGAAATACTGTTCTGAGGTAAATGAAATCAGTAAGCAGGTCTCCAGAGAGCAGATAATGCCAGGTGCTTCTGAGGAGTGTCCGTCGCTTGTGAATACAGAGGTTGGCTTCTGTAGGCGTCTCTTCTCATTCACTGCTGGAACGTGAGGGTTAAAGATAGCAGTAGTCTGGTCTGCTTGACATGGGAGGCATTTGGCATCTCCTAACTTAGAGCATCTTACAAGTGCTGTAACTGGGAGCTCCATCCTCCAAGGAGTGATTGAGTGGGAATAGAAAGATCTTCTATCGTTGAAGGTTCTAAACCTGATGTCTGTAATTAAGTAGTAAGAATACCTCTTTGTTCTTCCTTTGAGGCTCCTCTGACATGCAGACACTGAAGTAAGGAACATCACAAGTAGAAAAAAACTGTCGTGGAGATCCCAGCTAAAGGGGCTGGAATCTGAGACTGTAGGGCTATCACACTTCTACTTACTCTGTAAGCTGCAATATCTATTTATAGAAAGTGACGTAGAAGGCTAATTCTAGTTTTCAATATTGAAGCTAGATCCCATGAAATGTTTGAACTTAGGGAGTAGAGTAGAAATACTAGGTGAATACTAGACCGCTAGAAAATAATAACCCAATTACCACCGATTTCAATGGGAGCAGGGCTTGCTGGTGAGGTCTGAACCCTGAACTTCAATGCAGAGATGATTTTCTGCTATCCTGGTTGCCTTGTGGCTCACAATCACATGATTCCAACCATCTGTTTTGTTAACTTTCTGATTTAAGCCTGAGACATTTAAATTCCATCTGCCTTGTCCTCCTGGGAAAAGCAAAAAGTAGCTTTAGTATCATCAAATTCCTTGTTTATTTTCTCTCAGTGTGTGCCAGAAACTTGTCCTGGGAGGGGAGATCCCCCTGTTATCATCCCTAGAGCTTCCGACATTGCGAGGTCAGCCTGATACCTGGGGATACAAATGGGATCCTCCCCTGTGTGTGTTATCACTTGTTCTGTACCTGGGGAATGTAAACTATTCAGATCTTATGAAAATGCGAAAAGGTGCCTGGGAAGTGCCCCACCAGTCTGAGGCTGTCTAGCACACTGGTGTGAGATCTCTTACTCCAAAATCTCTTTGTAAGATCTCTCTCTCTCTCTTTTTTTTTTTTTTTTTTTTAAAGTGGGCTTCAAACTCTGTCTAAAGCTAAATATTGGCAAACACTAGCAAAGATTAGTATCAGCCATTACACTGAAGAGAGGGAGGAAAAGTGACTGAAAGGACCTGAGCTGTGGATGCTGCGAATCGCCTTCCATCTCAAGCTGAGCTCCTGAAAGATGTTGCAAGTTGGACAGCTAGAAACAGATACTTCTCAAATAGTTGGTTGTTTTCAAAAACCTTTTTTTCCCTCACTAAGGATGCTGCTGGCCAAATTTGACTGTCAAGACATCGTTGTACTCTGATAACCGTCAGATTCTGCCTCTGGGCATTTTTTGTGCAATCTCAGTCTTCCAATATTCCTTCCTATTATTGGCGACTGGGCAGGCACTTTGTATTAGAAGAAAAGACTTGATACTTGTATTGATGATGCATAGCCAGAACAAATTTGCATCCCGCTGAAGTGAAAAAACAATGGAGATAAGCAACAAAACACTCGCTCTTATTACTAAATAGGGCAACCGTGGCTGAATACCTAAAGGGAACAGCTCTGTGGTGGTTGAACATACTATTTAACACAGCTCATTTTCAGAGCCAGGCTTGCTAATCAAGCTGATGAAAGCTATTGTACTAGAAACTTAGCAACAAAAGGTTGTGTGTGGAGGAAGGAAATGGTGTACTTGTGCAGTTATGCATTTCTAAGGGTTTATCAAATCTGCAGAAAGATCAAGCTATCTCTGAGGACCACCGTGTGTCTGAAAAAATACAGGAAGTGCCTTTGCCTGACCTTTATGCACAATCAGAAGATTCCTTGGCCGTGCTTGTTTTTGCAGCCTCTTACTCGGTCTTAGGAATGCTTTGGAGCACTGGGTTTCCCTGGGGCTTGGGGATAGGTGAGAAACATGAGCAGACAGGCAGGCTGGCAGCACACACAGCACTGCACATGCACCTTCTGCCAATGACTTGTTGGGTGCCCTGAAGCGTGAAGGTCAGGAGATGCCTGTTAGGTCAGCTCTGGCTCACACTGGGAGGCTGCATGTCCCAGCATTTGGCACGGGGCTGTGACCCAGGTGCTGGGGCACTGGGCAAGGGTTTGCTCCTGGCTCTGCCACCATACTCGTGCCAGACACGTCACCTCCTCGAGCTCCAGCTGCTCTGCCAGTTCTGTCTCTCTCTCTCTCCCTCTCCACACGGACAAAAGGTGGAGCCTGCATTTCTGATTGAGACACTTCAATACCTAAATTAGAGCTGATAAATACAGGCTCCAGATACACAACTTTTCTGGAATAAGAAGTCAATACTGCTTTATAGTGATAAGGATGACGATTGCTACTGCTGTAGAGATTTGTTGTTTTCCTTTTAGCTGAATTTAATTTAGATGCAAGTTCATGCTCTACCGGCAGCTATGAGAGGGGAGGGAGAGAGTGGGACAATATGATGCCTTAGAGAAGAAAACCACCATTTATTTTGTCACATTTTTTTACATCATCCTCTTCATACAACTATTTCATTGTAACACTTCATACATTTTTTTAAAAAACACCAAGATTACTTGCAAAATTATATATATTTTAATATCCAAAAAGTACATTGCATATATATAGTAGCAAAAGCCCCATTTCTGTGGGTAATTTCTTCATACTTAAATTTTGCGATTATTGCAGTAATGTTACTTATAAACATCCCAAAAGCACTAAGACCTAAACCGATTATCTTGATCTTATTCTTCCTTTTTGTTAAATAATGGCATCAGTGCTTCTGTTTAAAGTTATGAGCAGACTATAATGTTCTGGTTTCAGGCTCTCATCCTGCAATCGGATGCACATGGACCAAATCTTGCACCCACACAGAGTCCCAGAGGTTATGTCTAGACTAGATATTTCTGATCCTGTTAATTGGTTGCCAGTTAATACAAGTTAGCTAATGGGCTGTACATGTAAGTCTAATCCCCCTACAGACATCTGTTCTAAAGCACAAATGCTTGTGGTTTATTTACCCTTCTGTTTATGGCACCAAACCACCATTTGTGGATCAGCAAATTAGCACATGCAAAATTAGAGATGGCTGAAAATTTCCAAATGCTTCAGGTTTAAATGAAAACTCTTAGCAAAAGATGTTTTGAGAAGCATTTGATAATTTTGTCTGTGAAGTGGTTAAAATGTTTCCAGAGTTCAAGATTTTGGTGAAAATGATCACAAAATATTGAAATAGTCACTTTAAAATGTCATTGTATGTTTTCAATCAGCTTCAATACAAAATATGTTAGCTAAACGGAGTTAATTTGCAAACAACTATGACAGGCTAGTACAAGAAAAAAAATCTACTGAAGACAAACCCAGGAAATCTGGAAGGTTTCTGGCTAGTTTGGGGGTCAATTATGGATCCAATTGCAGGACCAAGGCTATCTCCAACAGATACATTACTCATGTCTTATGTTTTTATTTTTTTAGCAAAAAGTACAAAGCTACAGCCCAAATGTACAGATTGGAAAGATGTACAAATTACATTAAAAAACAAAAACAACCCACAAACAACTGAGCTGATAGTAAAAAACAAACCTGCATTTGTGACCGAGGTCAACTCGTTTTATTTAATCTTTCTTTTAAAACTGTGAGATATAGGGAAAAATAACTCTGCATAATTTATACAGTAATCTGCCTTCTGGTTTGTTGACCCCTTGGATGACGGTCTGACAAACGCACAGCGTTCGCGAATCGGTAGCATTTAGCGATCCCTAAGACTCTGGCAGAGCTCAAGGGCCTGCTGTCATTTATTTTACTTCACTTTTGCTTTCAAAGAATGTCTGTGCTTGACATTAGGTTACATTTTGTTCTGGTTTCTGATGTTTCTGGAGTTAATACACAGTCTACTGAAGTTGTACAGCCTAGAACAGTTCCTTCAATGCCCTTTACTTCTTAAAATAGACATGTACATATATATATATGAATATATATATTTAATTTCCAGTTGGGTGAAAATCCTCATCTGCCTTAAAGCTAAGATTCCAGTTGTAGTCCCCTGCAGCCCAAGGTCCTCCTGACTTTGTAGTCAAATTGCCTAGCCTCTCCAAAGCGAGAAAAAAAACGATAGTCATCTTATCCTAAGACCCACAGTGGGATCTCTGTCTTCGAATTCTTAAAAAATTCTCTCATCAAAAGGCTAATAATCATTCCAGGTAATGGTGAACAATCTTCATAGTCAATTGCTACAGAGGATATAAGCATTAAAAACCAAAGAAAATGCCGAGTACTGGCCCAAAGAAGCATCCGTCTCTTGGTTCAAGACACAAGAGGCAAAGTTACAAAAGTAAAGGTTTGATCCAGGAATAACCAATATCCAGTTTCACTTCTGCCCCAGAAAGGCCACGATTATCCATTAAGGGTCCCCAAGAAACATAAAAATCCCAGAAGTAAAGAAAAAGTTCAACAAGACTGGTTAAGGCCACTTGAAGAGCAAAGCATCTAGTAATAGCTGCCCAAGTGTGGTGATACGTGGGCGTTGGGGTGGCGAGGGACGTTGGGGTTTGGATAAATGCTTCCGGCAGGGGAGGTCCAATAAGGTGAGGCTGCTCCAAAGAAACTGGATGATGTGACAGGCATAGAAGAAGGGTGTGGGGGTACAAAGTTCACCTTCTGCTGGTGGGCATGGTAAGAAGGCATGTAGGAGAGATCTGATGGATACTTGTACATTGACGATTCAGTGGGATGAGGCTGGAGAGCCTGGGCAATGCCATGAAAGTCAAATTTGTAGGCATACCTTTTGCCATGCACTTTGGTCATAATGTTCTTATCGTAGTAGTATCGGAGGGCTCGGCTCAGCTTGTCGTAATTCATGTTGGGCTTGCTTTTGCGTTCTCCCCAGCGCCGTGCCACTTCATCAGGGTCCGTCATCTTGAATTCCCCGTTGGTCCCTTCCCACGTGATACAGCTGGCGTTGGAACTGTCCGACAGCAGCTCGAGGAGGAACTGCCACAGTTGTATCTGCCCGCTCCCTGCAAGAAGCAAGCCAAAGAGGAAAGGAAATGACATTGTGTTTCCTGCTTAAAAGCAAAGACAAAGGCAGGAAACAGAAGGACTATCTCGATCTTTACTGGGAACTGCTCCTTCAAGCCTCAAGAAAGTCTTACGTAGGAATGGATAAACTATTCCCAGCAAACAAGTTAGTCAACCCTTTGTTCTGTTTATGAGTCTGAGGTCAGATTAGATTTCATAATGGTCGCCTTTGGCCTTAAAATCTTTGAGCTATTCATAAACAGGCCTTTTCCCGAGCACACTGTTCTACAAAATCTTTCACTGAATGGTTGTCGTAGTTAATTTAAATTCTCAACTGCTTACTCTTTACCATGGATATTGCTTTGGATACATACAATTTTCTTTCCTATCGGTGATCTGAGTTACCTAAGTTTATTTCTTCCCCAGACGAGAGGACTCCTAGTTCTTTTTGGTGTAGTTATACTAACAGTAAAGGTAATGAACCTTGTGAAGATCTTTCCTTCTCTATTTCCTTCTAGACACTCCATCAGTAAACAAGTGGTATCAATCCAAAGTGCCCATAGTTGTCACTCTCTAATAGGTGAGTCCAATTTTTTGAATATCTAGTACCTGTGAGACTGCAGCTACCAAGATCCATGGCTCTCACAGCCTACCCCACAAGCTGGCAACAGCTACTCGCCCGGTACAGGCGGTAGCAGTACATCACAAGGAAATGACAATGGTGGTGCAAAACTTTTAGAGGAACTCACCTGGGTTGGCAAGACGGCTACTGGTGGGACCCAGGATTTGATAGGGATCTGAAAAAACAACAAAAGCTATTTCAAAAAAAAAGCCTCAAATAGAGATACAATTCATTACTGTATTTTCTAGAAAACAAATTTTCACTTTCTTTCTTCTCTTGTACTGCCTGTTGTCCTAGGCCACCAGTTATTTATGAAATCCAAAATGGCACCGTGGTTCTAACACTGGTTTCAGACTTGCCTGCTTTCAAACTTCATACTCTCTTTGGACATACCCTACATATATATCTCAACTAGAATGTTCAGCTGCATGAGAAAAACAAGTGTGGCAGAGTGTAGAAGGAACAAATCAGAAGTAAATGTATTTCTTCTAATAAAAATAACTGGTCGGTAGATGAGGTTTTCAAATTCACTTGTCACAGTCCAGCTTGCTTCCCTCTTTGATCAATGAAATGTTCACCCAACTCTCCCTTACTGAAGCAAAAAAAGAGCGTTAGACAAATGAGAGTAACAGGAGTTTTATCACTGGCTCCAATGAGGCTGAGTGTTTCTTGAAAACTCCGCAATGCAGTTATTAGGAATGAATTCCTTCCCTTTTTGTGGGGCCTCCTCAGCCCTAATGTCTACACTTCTCCTTTACTTCTCTCTGGTTTTGGTGATTTCGATCTGTAGCATTTGCTCGTGGATTGAATTGATGCCAAAAGAACCAACCCTCTAAAAAAAAAAAAAAAAAACCAACACAGAAAGCAGCTGTACAAAGCAGAGAAGGTGGTATTTAGCTTTTCAAAGGCCCCTTGGGAAACTAGCAGGAAAGACTGCTGCTTGCTGTCCAGCAGGGTTTGCTTTTCTTGTTTGGTTTTCTGTGATGCTGGGGAAGCACTGTGATTCTGTTTGGAGATACTGCCATTGAACATCCCCGCACCAGAGGTGAGGAGGCAGCGAGCCGACACTCCACCGCTGCAGCATAAACAGCTCCGTGCCTCTAGCTGCTTCAGGACCTATTGCATTGCATATCATGATGCTTCAGAGAAGATGCAACTGATGCTCGGCACTGCACGTGACTCAGCTGAAACAAGGATGTTTCTTTTGAATGGGGAAGGACAATGCAGTAAAATAGAAACAATTTGGAACAGTAGCTGTCACTGCTCGGTCACAGTTGACTCATTATCTTGAGACTTCCCTTTGAGGCTTTGAATGTTTGTCTTGTGCCCATGGCTGCTGCTGACACAATCAACAGTTACCTGGCTGGGGCCGTTGCTGTTCTGTTGTCTTGTTTACATTCTGCGTCCCTGCAACAGGAGGGCCTGCAAAAACAGGGAAGGATCTTAGATTTACTTGAACAGACAGGGAAGAATGAAGAGAACAGGACAAGTATAAGATACATTGAACAGAAATAATAGTGATTGGGATGGGAAATGTTTTCTAAGCCTTAAAGCTGAGATTTTTGAGATTGCACTAGAAAAATATCAGGTTTTGTTAAAAAATTTAATATTTCACTGTAAAATAAAACCATGCAGACTAGGCAAGGAAAAATATTGTGTAGATACCTCATTCATTTTCTGTCTTTTGTTGTAACTCAACTCCCATTCTAGTTTGCATACATGTTTTGAACAGAAGATTGGATTTTTTTTTAATTTATTATTTCAGACTTTCTTCTATGTTGGAACATTTTTCAATATTTTTCAGAAATGAAAACTCTTTTTTAAACCAACCTTTTCATGCAAAAATTTTGGTTTTATAGAAGCAAAAATTTTGTTGGAAATATAAGGCCATTTCTATAAATCATTTCAACATTAACATCTGTTCCTCCTCTTCAGATCATTTCTCATAACAGAAAACTATAACTCCAAGAATAGTCTTCACATTTGGAGTGCACACAGTTCACAAAGCTGCAAAGCAAAGGAAGCGTAATCTGACAGCCAGGTTCTGCCACTTTTGTTTTCACCCCGTATTATCTAGTTGAGCGTCAGATGTGTCCATCCTGCGCTGCTGTACAGGGATATGCCCCAGCAGTGGAAGCAGGGAAAAACGTGGCTTGGTGTCAGCTGGTTATGGTAACAGAATACAGTCTTTAGGTACAGGGAACTGATATTTCCAGTGAGATGTCAGCCCATGACCCAGAGTGTATCGTGAATTCGGGGACACAATGAAAGCAGTAAGAAGCACGAACAGTTGTGTGAGTAGCAGCTCATGCAGTAGGGGCCCTAGCTGCCTGCTTGTCTCTGAATGGAATCTTACTTTCTGAATAGTAGTAGGAAACTCTGAGCATCTGCCCAAGCTGTCTATATCTCAAAAAACGACACCAAAATACAGGGCAGGTGGTTACCAAGGAGTTTCTGTTCATATGTGCCCTGAGCCTGTCTCCTTAATCAAATCCTGGATGCAGCTGAGCTTTGTTCTGCTGTAACAACTGCTCCTGTCTTCGATACACGGTGTAATGATAAAAGTATTTGTGTCAAATTTCTTTTCGTAACATAGTTCTAGCTCTTGTGTTACTCTTCCCAACTCCTCCACCATTCTGATGCTCATAACACAAGCCAACCGTGCCCATCTTTCCCGCAGTCTCATTTTGATCTTCCATTGCAGAATTTGCAATTCCCATTGGGACAACTTACTTTTGTTAAGGCCAGAATTCATATTACTGCCCCATCCTGTTCTCCTGACTGCATCATAGGAGGGATCTAATGACAAAAGACAACAGGCACAGAGGGGTTGAAATCAACTCTTCCCAGAAAAAGAAAAAAAACTTGCAAAAATCTAGCTTTGTATCTTGGTCCCAGCTGGCTCTGTATTATGCATACGTTACTGGTTTTCCTCTCCTGCATCTCCTCTGCTCCTGTGGCCCCCCTACACAGGCACCAGGCTGTAAATGTAGTGGTCAGGACTAGCTGTTTGGGCAGTGCTCGAATGTGACACCTGATCAGGAAATACAGTCTCTGCACTCAGTGCAACTCATCCCATCCTAAAGGAGACCTCTCTCTTATCCCAAGGTGACAGAAACAGGCAGAAGAGGAGGGCAGAAAGAACCTTTTTGTTATTCCAGACAAAATAAATGGCAGCTTCAAAACCCAGCGAGGCCATGGACTTGACACACACAACAAAGAAGCAATTTTAAGAAGGAAGAAAAGGAAAAATAGCATCCTCTGAGGTGAAATTCAGAATGTCCCCCTGAGCATGCTGCTGGCAGGAGTGGGCACTGCCCCATGCCCCGCCGTGCCACACAGCACAGCGGGGCTGTGCAGCTCCCTGCAGACACATCCCAGGCACTTGCACATTCCTGCCGGCACTGAGAAAGCCGCTGCAGCTTTGAAATTACAGCCTTCGAGTTATTGGCATGAAAAGGAAAACAGAGAGGGGACAGGAGAGGGCAGGGGGAGAGAGGCAGAGAAACAGGAGGAGGGAAGAGAGAGAAATAGGGGGAAAAGAACTCATTTAATGTGCCTGTTTTTCTTTTTCTTTTTCTTTTATTTATTTGTTTGTTTGTTTGTTTGTTTTTCTCTTTTTACTAGAAATCTCAAACCCCACTGCAAATAGATCAGACTGAAAAACAAACTGCTATGGTTTCAGCCTGGTACAAAGAGTGCAACAGGACATCTCTGGAAAAGGGAGGTGGCAGCCCCAGCCACGCTGTCCCCAGCCCTGCTCTGCTCCCAGGGCTGGAAGCTGGCTCCCAGCCTGGTGCTGCCAGGGAACTTCATCCCCAGCTCGGACCACGGCAGCTGTCATTGTAAATAAGCTGCTCTTTGTACTGGTGGCATTTTCTTTGCTGGAAAGCCACCGTGCAATTCCTGAGTGCGCCCAGAGCTTGGGCTGCAGCTCTATCAGTGACTGGAACCAGGAGAGCAGAGATGAGGTCTGAGGCAATCACTGGCTTTTCCCGTGTCCTCTTTGCAGCCAGTCTCCAACTTTCATTTCTCTCCTGGGATGTCCTTCCTAAGTATTACAACTAGAGCTATTAGAGAAACCTTTTAGGGACTATTTTGAAAAAAACAACAGTTCTGAGTTGAGAGAGAAAAGCAAAACCTCAGAAATTTCCAGACTGAGATCCTAATATACACTTTCGTTTGCTCAATCAAAAAGTTTTGCTCTTATGTAGCTTAATGGAAACATCACTTACATGGTGATCCTGTTAGAAAGAAATGTAGCAATTCCCCATCAGAAAAATACTTTACAAACTGGGAAAAAAAAAATCCTTTCTGAAAATCTTCCATTTTCTCTGATTCTTTTAGGTCAGAAAATTGACTGAAGTGGACCAAGGGCCACAGATGGGTTGGTGCATTCACATGCATCAGCATGTTTTGAGCAAACAAATAGGCCATCAGCTGGACAGATGATCATCCTCCTCCTCCAGATGGAGAAACTCTGCCACTGAGGAGGAGGCTGCTTTGCTCATACTGTCATGGAAAGAATGTGGAATGCATCTCCTGAGGTTTTTTTAACATAAAGTGACACTATCACTATCAGATGTGCTGACCAGGTGTGTGTTGCAATGGCTGCTTGGGATCAAGGCTTGGTCCTCCATGTAAGTTTGGCTAAGCCTGCCCAAAATTATTCAAAACCTCAGAATGGGATTCCTTGTAGCGTTTATTTTAGGCCTTAAAATGTTGGCTTGGAAGGACAGTGTGCACATGTCTCAGCCCAGGTTTAATTGAGGTTTAGCGTCCCTCGGATGAGCGCCTTTGCCTCTGTTTCCCACAAATAGAATGGGCTGTGGAGTAATGTGTGGGCACTTGCAGGGACAGTCCCACTTGGGATTTAGGATGGAACTGAGTTATGACTGCAACTTCACAACAGTGAGAAGGGTTAAACATAACAGGCATTGCTATTGAAACAACGTGTTCACTCAGCTAGTGCAAGTTTCCAACTCTTTTTCTCTGTCTCTTTTAAAAAAAAAATCCAGATCCACTAAGCTATTTTTGTTTTGTTTTCACAAGAATCTGTGCAACGTGAAAGAACCACATCAGCCCTCCCGGCTTCCAGGCCCAGACTCTAAAGCTGAACGTGTTTAAAACAAAATGGAAAAGGCAGAGCCAGGGAACCTATCCAGAGACTTGAGTTTCTGCAAAAACAATATCGTTCCCAGGACCTGACGCCCAGTGGCTTGAAGAGATCCTACAGAAATCCAGCCAGACAGTTAGTTACAGGGAGAGTCTTATCTGTCATTAAAACCACTTGGATTTTACACCAAAACTTGCCGAGCTATGGAAATTCAATTAAAAGATTTGGACTGAGGTTCTTTTCTGGTGTAAATCAGCAAATAGCAACAGTGAAGTTAGGGGTCAATTTATACCAGCAAAGGATCAGGTCCCTCCATCTGTTTTCGACTCAAAAGGCCCAGTGGAACACCAGTCCTATGACAAATGTGTGTTCAATACAAAATAGAATTAAAGAGCACAAAATAAATCATAGATGCTTTCAAGAAATGTCATTCTGCAGCTGTCTGGTTTATGTCCAGAAATTCCCCAGAATGAATGCATACTCTATTATGAGTAAGGTAAAGGATATTAATAATGCTTTGCACTTTCACAGCACCTTTCAACTGAGGATCTCACAGCTTTGCAAACATTCACACTCACAGTGCGCCTGGGAAGGAGGTTAAATATCATTTTATTTATTTACATGCATGAATGCACTTTCCTTGGCTTTAGCTGCCTGTAACCAGATGAAGTTTCTTTCCCAGAAATCACACTGCATGGAACACATGGTCCTTTCCTAAACTCCATCTATACTTTCTCACCCCAGATTTCTCCTCAGCTCCCGCCTCACCACCCTCTGTGCCATTTGAATGCTCTCATCCTCTTCTGTGCAACTCCCCTTGCAAAGTCTACGGATTCCTCTGAAATTAGATGTCAATGAGAAATGACACAGTAGTGGAACATTCTGCTGGGCTACGCAGAAAGCTGAGAAAAGGCTTAGGACTAGGACATCAAAATCAGTCAAAATCAGTGAGATCAAGACTGGGCACAGGGCAGGCTGTCCTGTGAAGTTCAAGAGATGAGCTAAATTGCCCAAATCTCCGCAGCTTCTTGTTGTCTGGTGCAGTAAAGGAGGGACTTGCCATTGGGAAGAAGATGAGTGTGCCCCAGGCATCCCGTGTATGAGTTTGTGGGACAGGGAGGAGAGCAATGGCTGCACATTGTGCTGTGTAGCTTTAGGAGGCATGGCAATGCAGTAGGGAAGATAAGGCAGGCTCCACTGAACTAGCAGCCCACCTTCACGGACCCCACATCTCTCAGGCTGAATGCTGCTTTGCTCCTATTCCCTGCACCTCTGGATCATATTTAGCCTAAATAGCCTAATAGGCTCAAATATTGCTGTGGGCTAGGGAGAGATGGACACGCACCCACAGGCTCACTTCCCTAGGAAACCAGGCTTTAAATCCCCAAGCACATTTCCACACCACAAGGAAGACCATCCCAGAGGCTGAGCAGTCCTTTGAGCTTGAATGCAGTCCAGTGAACAAGCCATTAGGAAAACAGTGCGTAAGATATGATGTATTAGAGAGCAAACCTGCTCTGATAAGCTTTAAAAAGTTTTTACAAATTAAAAGAAATGGTGCTTTATAAATCTGAAAGCTTGGGACAGCAGGGAGGAGCAAGGGGGGGATTTCAGCTGAACAATAGGCTCATAGTCCCCGTACTTCCTGAGCTGCTCAGTGAGTGCTGACAGCTCCTTCATCCTGCTCTCTCTGTCGGAGCTTTTTCAGTCAAACCAGATTCAGGCACTGTTTTGTGCTACTTACTAGCCTTTCCAGGAGTGCGATGGGCACTGGGCCTGTAAGTACTCTCTTTTTTGAAGTGTTTTTTTTTGTTTTTTTTTTTTCCAGGATGGATACAGCAGGTCCGAGTCATTTACGGACAGCTCACAGGCACTATAGGAGGATATTATCTGAAATGCCGTCTCTGCTGGCGTAGGAGCCCTGTTTCCAAGCAGAGTTGGGAAGGAGGAGCACGGTGTGTTTTTTGTGTTCATGGCATCCCTGGCAGCAGCAGCAGCACAGTCTGCTTTATGAACTGCTGGGGCTCACTGTCAAGGTGTGGAGCGACTGGTCTGAGCATTACCTCCTCTGTCAGACCCATGGGCAGTGTCATGCCTGGGTTAACACAACAGCCATGGGACTGCTTGTCTGTAGTGAACAGCGTCCTGAAATGGAACACGGCAGTGTCTGAATTTAGCCATCTTCTGTGCAATGCTTTACTATGGCATCTTGGAGTGCTTTATGAAGAAATGTTAAACAACTCCAGCTCCCATGGCAAAAAAAGACCTCAAAACCAGAAATACAGAAGGAACTCCTCCTGAATGCCCTGTGTTATTTGTTTAGGGAACACAGGCATTGTATTTCTAGACAGCACTTGGCCTTACAAATTTCAGTGAAGAAAAGCAGGGGAAGAAGACTGCAAATCTGAAGTAGGCTACAGGATCCATGGGATTCTCCATACAGAACACATTCTGGTTTTTGCAATGAGTCCTCCTGCTTCACTAGGAAGAAAGATCCTGGCTTAGTGGCTGGAATTTAAATTAGCGTCTCTAAATGGAGAAAGCAGAACCAGGTGTCCTTGGGGATCCAGACTTGTGATTAGTCTAAGTGGTCACTTGGGGTCTATTTTGTGGCAATGAGTTTATAGAGAAGGGGGGCCATAGGACCGCACTGCTTTTCCCCATCAGGTGAGGTTGTGTTGTGGCTGGGACTGGCACTATTCTGGTACCTTGGAAGGATCCCAGCATAGGTGCATGGGAACAAAAAACACTGCTGCTGCAAACCAAACATGTAAGCAAGACATGCCAAGCTGCTGAGCATCCAGCCCTCACACTCCTGTCGTTTAGCCTCCTGGAGACCACATTGAAGAGGTGGAGTTGTGTTTAAAGCCAGTTGGAGAGAAGAAACCTAGACTGTGGGTTTCTGGAGCGGCAAAGAAGCCAAAAACACCTCCAGCTCCTCCTAGAAACATTAGCTGGATTGTTTTAAATCATGGCAGCAAACCTAAAGATTGTACAGTCAGTACAGTCAGCAAGGGTCTTCCCAGACCCACTCTGGCTCAAAGTGCAAGTGCTAAATGCTCAATGTGAATGGTGCAAAACCTTACAATGTCAGCAGCATGAGATTTTCTGAAAGTTTTTCTCAGCACAAAGCTGTAAGGCTCTGTCAGGAGGAGGTTTACACTGTGTGGCGGTCGTGGAGGAACATAAGTGGGAAGCAGAACAGAGTGTGAGGAGTCCTCTGGCCTATTCAAACCGTTCACGTAAGTCACTGGTTGGCTTCCCTTACTGTTTAGCCCTGTGGCACACGCCCAGGTATGACCTGCATGGGAGACCTTGAAACCTCACCCACACAGTATCAATCATCTTGCACTGATTTACTTTTCAGTTTACTATCTCTACCAGTTAAAATGGTTAGTTAGCACGTATGCCATGTGTCACGCTATGTCATTTACAGCCAACATTACTGTGACTGTTCTCATGATTATGTAAAACTTTCCAGTGCCTTCAAGCACAAAACTCATTTGTTTCTGCTTCAAGACCACAATGTCCTGCTCCTTCTGCTAAATATTCACCAGTACAGGAATCATATTGGAATTAAGTAATTCTAAGCCTCTCTGGTAAGAGGAAGCAACTAGCTGAGTACAAAATAATTTCAAAATAACTTTATTCTACAGCCCCATTATCAGACTGTTTGATTATTTCACATTCAAAAATAAGCAACTACCACATTTTTATTATCAAGCAACTCTGCATTGCTATTAACCTGCTTTACAGATGAAGAACTGACACCGTGAGCAAAGTCCATACTTGGAACAGCATTGGTTTTTGACAAGAAGTCAACTCAACCAAGTGAGAAGGGACTAAGTGACAGCTGGATTTACATAAGCGAAGTGGGAAGCAGAACAGAGTGTGAGGAATCCTCTTGCCTACTCAAACCGCTCACGTAATGAGCATGCACCTGAAGGTTTAACTGGGGAATCACTGAAAGCACAGTTATACATTGCTATCCTTAATGAAACACAGATCAAAGTGATCAAGTTTTTCCAATCTAACTCCTGTTCTGGATCCAGTTCTGGATCTAAGCACTGTGCCTGGAGCCCTCGTCTTCCCAGTGTCAGCCTGGAGCTTAGCAGAAGGAGCTCCTGCACAGCAGCTCCAGAGCCTGCAGCTCTGCTCCCCCACTCTGGAGTGCTTTGGCCTCCAAACCCTGGAGTTGCTCCCTGTTTGCTTTGAGCTACAGCCGACAGCCCCCAGTTGTGCGAGCATGGCTAGAAAAACATCCCTGAGCCGTGCAGCGCTGGAACTTCCTGATTCATGTCTGCGTTACCCTGCACAACGCTTACAAAGACACATTATAAAGAAAAGGAGGAAGTAGTGAGAATTTTTCTGTTGTTGTTGCTTTTTTTAATAACAGCAGCACAAGTCCCAGTGCTCAGTCCGTGATGAAGACTGTGTCCTAAGAATCCCTCCGCGAGCCAGCTTTGAAAAGCAGACACTTTTCAGTCAGCACGCAGTCACATGCACGTTCCTGAGCCATGCAGGGCTGCAGACGTGAAGAGCTGCCTGCAGACAGGCGTGCAACAGAGCAGAAATGCAGACACAGTTGCATATGCTGAGAGGCATGTTCCTGAGCAACCTTAGCACATCTACATGCACATTCATGCACATTCATCCAAAACACACACATTAATGTGCACAACTGTNTAAGTGGTTGACGTGCTTGCAGTATTTGTGAATTGAAAATGCACAAACACAAATGGAGAAGTAAAGAAAATGAAAGGCATATTCACAGAGAAAAAGCTCCACGCAGCAATACACACACAGGAGAAAAGGGAAGGGGGGCACACATGCACACACTTTGCAGCAAGCATTTTTACAGCATTCACCCGCTACAGCATTTAGCTCGTTACCAGGAAACACATTTACTCTTGTCTTAGGAAACAGCCAAAGTCCTTCCAAGAGCTTTCTGCAGGAGGGACTGCGCCCCAGCAAACATGTAACCCCCACACACATGTGCAAAAACATTGCTTGCAGTGCACCCTAGGCAAAAAAATAATAGCTCTTTTGCTGGGAGAAAAGGAAGGATAATGGTTACTTAGAAAGTGCTCCAGACAAGCTGTCAGGTTGAATTCAGAGAACTGGAGTCTACTCTGGGACAGCGCTGGCTCAGGGTGATCCCTTGTGAGTTGGGTTTCCTGCCTGCTACAGCTTAAAGACAACGATTCTTTGTTTCCAGCTTTTCTGGTGAAAAAACACACGCCTGCCTCCGAAGAGGGTCAGGGAGAAAGCAGACAAAACACTAACTCAGGAATTTCAAAGGAAAACAATTAAAAAAAAAAAAAAAAAAAAGAAAAAAGAAAAATCCAAGAGTGCTAGCTACTGTCTCTCCTGAAATCATAAATCGCTGCTTTGGCCACACGTTCGCAACAACAGAAGCACCAAGAAAGCCTTCCCTTCTTCTGCTACAGAGCTAAAAATGGATCAGGGATATTTCATCACCAGACACACAAATATCATCAACAAACACATGTACAGGCAATCAAGAGGGCATGAAACTGCAACTGCTCTCTCTGACATGAGTAAGACTGGAGGGCTTATAACCTTTGCTGCAAACAAGGGGCCTTGCTGACACACTCAAAAGAAGAGTGTAGAGAAACGGGTCAATATTTTTCACATGACAACCTTTTAGACCTGAAAAATGGCCTTTTCAAGAGAAGAATTTTATGCATGAATTTAAGACTATTTTCCTGTGGGAGCCATACTTGTGCAATCATGCTGCATGTGCTCTGTTCACCCCTCATCCAGTCCCCAAAAGTTTTGAACCTGTCACCCAAAATTGTCACCGAATTTGAAAACGGGAGAGGTGAAGTTTTACAGAGTTCCTACCAGTGTAAAGGAAACTGCTTGGAAAGAGAAGGCTGCGAGAGAAGCCACAGCTTGGACTCATTTGGTTAGGTACCAAGGAATTTGCATGAGAGAGATGTTATTAATGCTCCAGCATCAGGACACTCTGCCTTGGGAGCTCACAAATCTGCGGGAAACCACGCTGTGTGTTTCATTGCTCACTGGTTGGATTATCTTTTTAAATTTGCCAACAATTAAACAAAACATATAAGCAAATACAACTTACATCCAAACAAAAATATTGATTGTTCACAAAAGCACTTTTATAATACAAACATAAGTAACAGCCGCAGACTAAATCCTTAAGACTTGTCTCTTACATTCATTGTTCACATCTCTTCTGTCTCTGAAATTCAAGGCAGTGCATCAGCTTTTCCTGAACTCTTCTGCAGAGGCAGATAGTTCTTGAATTTAGGCTGGATTTATGAGACTCTGGGCTAGTCCTGATTTACCCTATTCTAAGCAAACCATATTGCCTCAGGCTGATCTGTATGCATGCAGCGATAAAGAGCCGTGCTGAACGCAGCCTTGTAAACGAGATCATCCACCGCCTGTGATCTGGAAGCAAGCACCCACACAGGGCTGCTCCACCAAATTCTCACATGTGATGCCCTGCTGTACCCTTATATGCCGAGCCTTCCTCCATCCCGCTGTGCCCCCTCACCGCACAGATACCCCCCGCGCTGCGTGCTGATGAGCATCACATCCACAGCACCAGACACATGCACCCACGTTCGATCAGGCATGTGTAATTTCATACATCGACACGTAACGATTCCACCTCTTTGGAAACTGCCAGCACTCTCCTGCTAAGAGACCGGCACCGGGGTTTTAATCCTGTACAGCACTCGGGCTTGTTTATTAACCACATGAGTTATGCAGGCCCCAAGATGCTTAAAAGTAAGCACAGACCTTAAAAATACGTTGGACCGAGGCCAGAATGCTCACAACCATACAGGACACAGCCCTTTGGCCTTCTGAATGTTGTTGTATGTGAATATACTTTCCATTTCCCTATGGAAACCTACTTAAATGACACCATTCTGAAGGCAAGCAATTTAAAATCTCCACGGATGCAGGCAGATAATGCAGTCTCAGATTCTCCTCCCGTGTCTCCAGTACCTACAGTAGGTCAGTCATTACTCCAAACAGTCACGGAAAATGAAACAGACCATCTCTCTAGTGGAGTGCTGGGAGAGGGACACAAATCTTTCCATTCAGCAATGAGAGCAACCTCGTTTCATTTTCCAGAAAATTGTCCTCTTGCCAAAAAATACTGGTGATTTTCATTAGGGCAATTTATTTCTCAGAGGCAGCTGAAGACAATTTGTACCAATGACGCTAAATACCGTACTTTTGAGTGTTTATGAGGCTGAGGAGCAAAGAAGCTCAGGCAACAACAAGTCCTTTGAACACGACCAGGATTATACCTATGACCTGGGAACAAAAGGAATATGCTTTGCACACCAGCTGCATAAATTTCCAGTATCTGTTTCTGCCATGGAAGCAGTTCAGCTCTCTGAAAGCAGTGCTGCAGGTTCTGCTGGCACATACGTAGAACTGGCACTGCAGAAGAGAAATGAGTGGGTAGCAGATGGAAAGAAACAAGGGAGCAAAGCCTACAGCTGCAGCCAGACAGGGCAGTCCTGCCTCCGGAGCAATGGCATGAAACCCAGACCTGTCACAGCAGTGCCGCCTGCTTGGGCCCAGGTCAGGTGGTATCCTGAGCTCCTGGGAGCGTCCTTGCTGCTGCCACAGAGCATGCCATAATGCCTCCATAGCACGCTGGGGAGAAGGTAGAGCCACATGCAGCTTCCATCCCAGCCTCTGAAACATCTGCCTCTGCCTGTACTGCAGCCATACCTTCTTTGCCACGTAGGTTGGTTTTCTCAGTATGTGGATGGAATATGTTGCACAGAGCATGGCAGAGATGCACAGAGTATGCATTTGCCCCTGGAGTTTGCACAAGCAAGTTACTTGCCTCTGTGCTTTGGGGAGCATGCAAGAAAAATTACTAAAGGAGTGAAGAAAACAGTATTTTTTCTCTGTCTCTGACTGCTGTTCCATCTCCTACTAGTCCATCACCTCCTCCTGCTTTGCTTTTGAATCCTCAAGGGAAAGTAGTTAGAAAAAAATTGGTTCGTCTGTTTTCATTCAGAGGCATAGAGAGAAGAAGGATTTACAGGATTAGTGGATTCACAATGCATTAACATAATATATATGTATATGCTTAACCTTATGAGAAGCTAAGGAGGCAAGAAAATACTTATAAAAAAAAAATCATAATTTTCAACTTGAAATTCCTTTTCAGCATCATCTTGAAGCCAGACCATTAAAAAGCCTTAGAAGGAAGCAAATAAAACCTTGTTGTCTAACGGTCTAGACCAAGGCTGAGGAATTCCATGCCCAGTTTTATGTCCATCACAAGTTTCCTCTGTGATATTGGGCAAGGCACTTGACTCTGCTCCACCAATTCCTTATCTATCAGCCTGTCATGTTCACATGTCTCTTATCCTGCCATCTTATCACACTGATAGTGTTTGGAGCATGAATCAGTCACAGTACATAGAAATGGGTCAGTTTGTCCTAAAACACTCCTCAAACATTAAATGCAAAAATGAAATTTATGCAGTGTATGAAGAAACGGAAGAGTAAAAGATGGGATTTCAACATTTCCATGCTAGTTCTTAATTTTTATTTGAATATCCCATGGGTATGTTTAGTCCTTTATTGACACATGATGAAAGTACCGTGTAAAGTAAAAATGCCTGGCTGACAGAAATCAAATGCAAGGTTCTGTCAGCTGCACTAAAGAAACACACTTGAGGGCAGTAAAAATGGAGAGAGGGGGAAGAACATTTTTCCCCTCAAATTTCTTTCTGCCTGAGTGACCCTAGGCCCAACTTGGAAAGATAAAGGGTATAAAACAATCAGAAGAGTGCAGTTTTACACAGAGCATTTCTCTTTGGTAAAAAATCACAGCTTTCTTCCCTTTACATTTATCAGCCACCTGGCCTGAGACAGAGGAGTACAGTCTCGGATGTGTGTTTATGTTTATGGGGAAACTGTGGGGCAGCACGTGCCTGTGTGCCTGCTTTATTCAAATAGGAGCTAACTAAGCTTTTATTAATCTTAAATGGGTGACTTAGCATCAGAACAGTCAGCCACAGAAGGGTCTGAATGGCTTTGCCTTTGTAATGTACCTTATTTTATCAGCTAATGTCTGCCTCATAAAGAGAGAACAGCATGCTGGGGAACTGAAAGCTCAAGTGGGTGGTTACATAGTGGACAAAAGAAGCTGCAGCAAAAAGCAGCGCTGATATTGTGCCCAGGGTCCAAGACAGATGTTGGAATGAAATGCACGGTGGTACAACGAGAGAAGTGCTGGCTCTGAGAGCAGGGCTAGCCAATGAAGCAGCCAGACACACCACGCAGAAGCTGTTAAATGTGTGATCTCCATTTACTGTAGCCTTTCAGTGAAATGGGGTTTTTGTCTCTCTCTCCAGCTGCTTACATAAAAGACTTTCTGCCTTTTCCCGCTACTCTGAAACACAAACTTGTGGTTTGTCAATGAAGCCATGTTCTCCTGAAAAGCGTAGATATGCTTATATGCTGGGTGAGGGAACTGTCTCAGAATGAGAGCACACAGCTTCTAGGTGGGTTAGCTCATATGGCAGATGTGAAATTTTGCACTTTCCCCTCAAGTTTTTTCAAATGGAGGCACTGAAGATTGTTCAGTGAATGAAACCAACGTTCCAGCACTTACACTAAGCGAAAGGAAGACCAGACTCCAGGCTCCTAGTCTTACATGGCGAGTAACAGAGCACAGGACAGATTTTTGGACCCTGACGTCCTACTTGGCCTTTAGCAAGTCAACTGCCTGACTGTGACTTACTATCTGATCTAGATAAGGGATGTGTGTCATACTCATCACACCAACTGTCGTAATTTTATCATTACTGAGAATCCAGCTTTTCATTAAAAATAAGAAAAAGGAATACAACTATGTCTGCGGAAGGAAATCTGAAAAACCTGTCTGAAGGATATGTAAATGGCTCAAAAGCCTGACAGGGCCCAAAGTGGGTCATTACCTTTTAAACGTCAAGGTTTCTAAGCTCCATCTACGTGATCCATGAATCTTCAGAACTTCCAAAATATTAAAAATTTGGAGATCAACTATTATTTGAAAAAGAAAACTAAAATGTTTCAAAATGAAAGTGTCAAAAGGGTACAACTGGTCTTCTTTGCTGGTTGAAACTAACTGACAGATTCATGAATGGTTTTGGAACACCCGAGCAGCCTTTCTTCAGGAATGGAATTTATTGTGAGAAGATTTTATGCTTTCGGCTACAAACTTACTCAGAGAGAAATACTGCCTAAATCCTTGCTGCGATTTTTTTTTTTTTTATCTGAGATTTAAAACTGTTTCACATAAAGAACAGAAAACATATCATCAGCTCATCAGCTTAGCAATACCCAAGTGTGAAAATGACAGATATAAATATTATGCCACATTGTTGACTGGAGAAGCAGAGATGTGATTTTCAGCATGGATGGGGCTTGCAAATTGGGAATTACTCCATTTTAAACAGGTTGTGCATGCACAGATCACAATGTTTTCATGCCAAGGACATTATAAAAAAGATCTACTTTTAAACTCAATCAAAAGTATTCCATGAGCACAGGAAGCCAGGACATTCATGTGTAAAAGTCTGACCTTCTTTGGTGGCAAGACGTGAGGAAGCTTCTGTGTGTGATGGAGTATTGTAGGCCAGCAGTGAGCTACCTATAATGAAAAGAAAAGGAGTTATTGCAGTTTGAATGCACTCTGCCAGTGGGGGAACCATTCAGGCAGGTAGAAAACACTACCACTGGGATTTAAAGACCAAATTTTTCAGACAGTTAGGCACACAGTCCCTATGATAGATACGAAGTTCTTTTAACAGTTGTAGGTGTATGTTTCTCCACTCACAAATCAAAGCAAAGCCATTTGCCTCCTTCACTGAGCACCTTGAGGTCCTCTGTTGAAAACTGATACAAAAAGGGAAGGTTGCATAGGACATTTACGCAGGTACGATATGTAGCACAGCAGAGACTCTAGAAATTACTATGGCACAGATTATATTACAGGATAAGGAAGAAGCTTTCCTCTCTCTCTAGCTGCGATAAAGAAATTTCCTGTTTGAGGAACATACAGTAGAAGTGAGCTGAATTGCACCGTCAGGATCTGAACATTTTTAGAGTGTCACATGCCTGGCTTTGGGCTGACAACTGCACAAATCTGATTGGCATTCCAGCATCTGCCACACTTTGTGGAGGGCAGCTTTCTCCGTTCAGGGCGACCTTTCCATTGAGTCCAACTTGAAACAAAAATATTCAAGAGAAGCACAAAAAAGAACTGATTGGGAGGTTTTATGTTTTGCGCTGTCTGTGATGGAAATGTTCCTTTCTAAGCATTTCACTTGGATTCTCCTGCAAACTCCTCTGGAAGCGGAAGAAGAGGCCCTGTGAGCTCTCAAAAGCCAGCATGTAATACACATTTCATGGTTGTCTAGTTATATGTGTTTACTCTACATAATCTTTGAGGCTCACTTTTCCTACAGCTCTTTGAAAAAGTTCCCACTGCATCAGGCAGTGACATTCTAAACAGGGGCCAGGGCCCTTCTAGGTAAGGAGTGATGCTGCAGCCTGGCACGGGGCAGCTGTGGGTGGCTGTGGGCTAGGAGTGCTCTCAGAGACACGTTCTGCTCTTCAGATCTGCACAGCTTGGGTAAGGCCTGGGTGAGGTACTTCATAACCTTGGTCCTAGGCAGTGTACAGTGAATTATAGGTTTCTGTATGTGATATGCTGCCCCAAAACATCTCCAGATTCTTTGGCAGGACTGAGAATACCTCTTTTGCAGGTACCATAACACTAAGTGATTAGGATCTTGTGACTAAGCCATGCAATCCCCACATTTCACTAATCCACATGATCCCAAATAACACTGACCTCACTTGCCCCTCAACAGCATTCACAGTGTGTCTTACTTTCCTGTGAGAGCTGAGGATTAAGCAGCTCCCTGCCAGAACTAATAGCCACTGCAGGTGTTGGACCTTATTGGTCCTGCCTTCCTATGGATTCCTTTTCTTCCTCTAATGCAAAAAAAGCCAAAGACATGCACAAGCAAGCATGTACACAGAAGCAGGAAGTGTTGGAAAACAGGGCTGTATTAACTGGGGGAACAAAGCCTACTCATAAACAGTGGAAGAAGCATGTTAACAAATGCTGCAAGTCAGGGGATGTTTTGAAAGACCAGGATGGATAACATGGTAAACTAGGAGGGAAAGAGCTCAAAGAGATCTCTAGGATACTCTGAATGTGAAGGTTACAGATAGCCAAAGTGACTGGTATAAATATTTAGAGAGATTGGCTCGTGTTTTGCTGCTGCTGGAGGAGCTGCAACAGTTTTGTCCACCTATCTCACATTTTCATCACCTGGTTTCTGGCTTTCATGTTTCTTTCTTGAATATTTGTGGGGAAGCTTGTGCCCTCTGCTCTCATCTTTCAGGTTGTTTGAAGTAGATCTAAAATGCAACACCCAGCCTGGCTTGCCCCAGCCAGACAGGGAAGTGCTGGGGAATTCAGAAACTGCTTTCTATGACTAAATAGGCTGCAAATGCCTGGTTGTACTGAGGTGGGGGTGGGGTGATGAATAGTGCTGAACAAGCTTGTACCACCAACCTACAGCTACTTTATGCTAAAAAATGCAGCCCAGGCCACTGGAAAGGGAGGCACCTCCCCCAGTTTAATTGCTAAAAGTTCTCACCTTTGCCCGACAGTCTGAGGTTTCTGGTGGGAACACCACAGAAAAGGAAATGTGTTTCCTATTAAGGGTTTCCAATGAAGGAGGAAAAGAGAGAAAGCCAGAGACACAGATCAGGATAGAGAGAAGCAGACAGACAGACAGAGGCCAGGCTGCTCCCTCCCTTACTCATTCTTGGGCAAAACTTTGGCTGTGATGAATTTTCATTTTGTGCTTATTCCCCCTTCCCCTCACTGGGTCAGTGACAGCCTAGATAAAATCAGCCCTTTCTGGAAACACTGCTCTATGTGCAGGGCTATTCTCCTATAATTGCTATCAGACATGTTATCTTAAGGTTCTTCTCCTTTCTTCTTTTATTTTTCCTGTATTAATTAAAAAGGAAGATGGAAAAGCAGGGAAAAGCAGAGAAGGGGCATTCTTTCTCCATAAAATCTTCCTTCTCACAAGGCAGTTCATTCTTCGGAGATGTAGGAATATCTTGGTTTCACGATCCTGAAGTCTATTTAACGTGGAAGTGTTTTTTATCCTGACCTTCTGAAGGCCATGCGGGCTTCCCTTCTCATCTCCTGGTAGAATCAGGGTTTTGCTGCACTTAGCTGCATAGTTTTGTTTGGCATTAATACATGGGTCAAATCCACAAAGCAGTTTTCTGCTTCTGCTCCTAGCCACAGTCTCATTCTTTCCCTCTCAGGCTCTTTTCATTTGTACACACCACACACAACTGACTCCTCGTAATCAGAGAGGAAAAGGACAGGAGGTGACAGTTCAGGCTTCTTTTGATGTTCATCCCAAGCATAGAGTGAAAACACTCAAATCTCCCTTCCCCCTGGCCGCTGGCTGGCTGGAGAAGATTCACCAGGCAGGCTGTGTTTGAAAAGGACACGACAGAGCAGTCAGGCAGCCTGCAGTCTGAGGGTACAGAGAAGAAAAGGCCAAGGCATGGCTTCACAACTCCAGAGAGGAAACTATAAGAAACACTTATAGAAATATGATTGCTTTGGGGACAGAACCAGTATGTTTCCTGGAAAAATAGTGGGGGTTGTTTTGAATGACTGCAGAGGATAGAGTGTTGCAGAACTGGAGGCCTGCAGGTCTGAAATTTCCTAAGGGTCAGAGATGTCTGAATTCCTGACTGCTTTAATATGTTACGGAAAAAGGAAACAACTGCATGGTTCTGATCCAGACCAAAAATTTGTCTGAAGGCTAAAGGTGCTGTGATAAGAGTTTAATTTAAGTTAGTCTATGTGAAATAGCTCACCTGAACCTTTCGTCTCCAAAACTAAGATTGAGCTTTTGCTGAGGTACTGTAGATGTTACCAGTTTGTTTTTTCATTCTGGACTCATATGTGCCAAGATAACTTACTTCATAACACTTATACCCTGTTCTGGAGTGTAAACTGTTGAAAACCTTCCGAGGAAGCTCATTTTCAGGGGGTCTCCTGAGTAGTGAACAGGCTCAGAAAGTTCCAAACCGCTTGGTTTCTTGGAAAACAAACACCAAAGTTTAGGATTCACTAGTCATCACAAACACTACTTTAGGTCCTGAGAAGACAAATGCCTTTCAAGAAAGAGACTGGGCAGATATAGTCTAGCCATTAGACCTCTGATTCCCCAAAGTTCTTCTGTGTTTTGTTGCTGTCACGCATTCTCCACCCTACACAGTTACAGAGCTGAATGTCTCTTAAACAAACAACCTTACAAAAGGGGAAAATCCAAGAAAAAAAAAGACCATCTCCCCATGGCACTGAGCTCAGAGTCTCGGCACTAAACATCCGCTGGAAATCAGTCTGGAAAAACAATAAGCTCCTTTCGAAGGCGTTACTCCGTGAGGGAGTTAACCAGCAATCCAGAAACCAGACTGTCATTAGGCAGCACTAGGAACAGCTGCATGGAAAGGAATGCTCTTCAGAGCCTGCCCGACCTTCACTCAGACAGAAGCTTGCTTTAATAAGGACAGCTTTTGCATGACGTCTTAGAACAGCCCAAGGGGCTGAACAGTGAGAAATTTATAATCATAAAAGCTAGGGATGGACTGGAATTGAATCCTCCTTTTGTACGCATCCTGGTAAAACTGAAGTAAATAATTTGTCTGAATCCAGCAAAGTTGCTTGGGTTTTGCGCTAGCTTAATAGCATAGAAATCATAGTAGGCATTCTCCCAGCAGAACGCCATATTTTCATGGTTATTATCCAGCATGTATTGCAGCAGCAGTTGCATGTTCCAACTGCGTTAGGACTCCATTGTGCTGGCTCTTGAGAGGCATGAGGTACAATCCCTGTTCCACAGATCTGCCATCTCAACAGGCAAGAAATCAAGACGACTGAGGAGGAAGCTCCATTTTAGGGAAAGTAAAATGGAAGTAGAGAGAAATTGAGGCAAAACTTTAATTACAGGCATGAAATGTGGTGTGTGAACTAGGGGTCTCCCCTCCTGAATTGCAATGTGCACTGTCGCTTCAGAGATCAGTGTGACCAGGCTTCTGATTTAGGTACTAGAGTTATCTGAAGTTAGGTGGGTTCACCAAGGAATTTGCTCCAAAACAAATGGAAGGCAGCAAATGGTAAAGGCAGAAATTCAGTCTAGGGCTTATGCTGTGAGAAGAAGGATGCAACTCCTTTAAAACTGTCTTCGAACATCCCAAGTGAAGAGATACCTAACACCTGAGCCTGTCACTGAAGATGCTGTCTGGAGCTAAAGTAACGAAAGAATTCATCTCTTCTGTCAGCCTTTTCAAATTCCACATCTTTCTTTGATTCAAAAACCATTCAACTCCTTCTCTTGCTGTGAATTCTCAAGTCTTATCAATGAGACAACTCAAAAATAAGTGTCTCGCTTGAGTATTTATCTTGTGGGAATTTAAAAACATTCCCAGTTACAAAGTGTCTGATTTACCCAGCCAAAGTCAGCAGGTTTGTTCAACACTGGCTTCACAAAACTGCCTTCAGATGTCCCATAAAAACTTGTAATTCTGTATGCAAACCTTCATTAGAAAGCTACTTGCATCTGCAAAAATCTGAAAGTGTTCTGTGAACTAGAAGATCTTTGCTGATGAAATGGGATGAAACTGCAAATTATTTTGGATGGGAATTTTTTTTATTGTGAAGTCACAAGGGACAAAAACTGCTCAGATCCAACAAGTTGCTTATTGGTTTCATCTCCACAGCAAATTTATGTATTTTTTTATCATACAGTCACAGATGTTTTTGTTATCTGTAAGACTATCTAATCTTTTGAAATGTTTTGCTCAGTTCTTCACCTCCCTGATATCTTGTAGCTCCGCTAACTCCATCTAAGTTATAATTAGTTTTCTGACCCAAGTTTTATTCCTCTCTTCTTGTTTGCTCTTGCTACTTGCCTTTCTCTGTTCTTTTCCCCTTATCCTTGCTGCTAGTTGTCTGAAAGAAGAGCCCTAGAACTTCAATACTCATATGCAGCTCATCTTATCAGCATGTCACACTAGGGCTTGGATGAGTCAGGGCAATACTTACTTTCCCTGAGGTAAGTGAGGTGAGACAACAGAACTTCTGTGTTGTAGAGGGAGGTGGTTCGGAGGAAGTCATCCTTGTTCATTTTGCAGAGCTCCTTGCCATCCATATTTTGGAAGAATGTGGTGTCAATGTCCATTAGTGAATATTCCTTTATGGCCCATTCCAGCCACTGACGCACGTGTTCCTGGGTCCATAGGGTGGGATCTGCCAGAAAAGCACAAAGGATGTTAATGTTATATGTGAGCCTCAAGCCTCCAGCACTTAGTGTAGCCCAACCAAAGTATTAACCATTGTTTCCACAACCAAATGGATATAATTTACTGATTCCAATGCATTCTGCCAAGATGAGTGAATATGGTGCTATAGGAGGGGCACAAGCCCCATAAACTGATCATGCTGACTGTGTGGCAGGGTAAGTTCACTTGAGTGTTTTCCACCTGCCTTAATCTTACAGATACTGCTTGGGAGCAATCTTTGTGGCATTTGATTGTGATTTTTCTCTCTCTGGAAAAAAGCTTCCAAAAGCAAGCTCATCCCTTTGAAAGCGTATGCTTGTCACAGCTTCAGTTCTGCAATGCTATAGAATTACATCAGTGCTGCTTAAGTCACACCATCCTTCACAAGTGCATTACAAAGTCCCAACAGATGGCATTTTAAAGTCTGAGGATGGCAGTATTTACGGTCAGCAATGAGACTCTAAAAAAAAATTATTGCTTCAACAGAACAGCTTGCCATGTATCTCTGAGTCACACTTGTTCACCCCGCTGACAAGAATACAATTCTACCTCTGCTAGCCCTGTAAACCAACACAGCTATTGGATGGCAATGTGGATTTTGTACTGTCTCATGCATCACTATCAACTGCCAGCAAAGCTCCAGCTGTGGAATCTTTATTGCTGGCGATGACGTAAGAGAGAGATTGAACCCGGCTGGAGTTTCAGACCCCATGGTGATCGTTTGCTGCATCAGTAGTTAAAAAAAGAAATCACCCTTTGAGTTCTGAAAAGAGCAGTAGATCAGAAAGTCCTAGCAAGAATTTGTGCCATGATACCATTTTTACAGAGTCACTTTCAGAGCATATCTACATTTTCAGATGTTTCCTGTGCTATTTCTCCCTATGCATGCCACTTGAAAATTTAAGCTGCAAATTCATGTTCCATTGCAGCTGGGGAGGACTGTGAAGTCCAGCCTAAATTTTGGAGAAGTTCAATCATAGAATCATAGAATGGCTTGGGTTGGAAGGGACCTCAAAGATCATCTAGTTCCAACCCCTGAAGTGCTCCAGCCCTGTGATCATTTTGGTGGCCTCCTCTGGACCCGCTCCAACAGCTCCACATCCTTTCTGTACTGGGGGCCCCAGGCCTGGACACAGCACTCCAGGTGAGGCCTTACAAGGGCAGAGCAGAGGGGGACAATCACCTCCCTCTCCCTGCTGGCCACCCCTCTCTTGATGCAGCCTAGGATGCCACTGGCCTTCCTGGCTGCAAGAGAGCAATGCTGGCTCATGTGATCTGGCTGCCACAGCTGGTACCTTCCTCTACAGTAAAACCCAAATGCCTCAGGTCCCAAGGCAGTAGAGAAAATGGATCAAAAAAAAAAAAAAAAAAGTAGGCATCACACTGCTGGCAACTTGTGCTTTGGAGAGGGGCAAGAAATGCTTCTGTGAAATAATGCCTTGGTCCAGGGCTGTGTTTGGGCTGCAGTGATCCCTTGACACAAAGGGGCAGGCGGTGGCTGTACCTGGTACAATCTTGGGCAGCTAAGTTCTAGAATAAAAGAATGAAATGGAGAAGTAAGACTAAGGAATACTGAATTATAACCATGATATTTTCTCTGAATTCCTAGTTAACTCAAGTTATTTAAAGCTGAATTCTAAACATTGAACTTACATCCTGATACGTTTGCAAGTCTGCTTTGAGAAAGAAGGATAGATTTCCTCTAACTTTCCACAATAGCCAATTTAAATCCTCCCTTCCAAGGGCTGGTTAAGAACTGTACATTTTACAATGCAAATATTCAAGGCAGAATTCTTTTTCATTTCTTTTATTTTTAATTAGAAGACTCATTTGTCTTTAGTTTTGTAAAAACCCATCACTTAGGGGGCATACTGAATTTGTGGTCTGTCTTTCAGCAAACACTTTTGACTTTCAGATTCAAGTGTATTCAGTGCTGCAAAAGACATTGAATGGTCTCTGAAAAAAAAAAGCCTTCCTGAAACATAGCTTAGAGTTCATTATTATTACTATTGCAAGCCTAATGTGACATTATTCTTGCCTATCTTCACCCTAATGTGCTATAAATCTTTACTCTGGATTGTATTAAACTTTCCAAATGCCTTTCTTGGATGAGTTGAGATCTGGGATGGTGTTCATTATTGTCTTCCAAAGTCTGGTAAATCACTGCTATTTCACAAGTATCTCAAGGTTTTGATTTGTGGATGCTCACAAGGGGGAAAAAAAAGTCCTTTTTTTCAATTTCCTTCAATGAGGAGATTTTGTCTTCTCTTCCACCAAGGACACTAAAAGTCATCTCCCCTGTTTCAACAACACTAAACTTCAGGCCACCTCAGGTCTTTATAAATAGGTCATAAATAGGCATGAATAGCACAGTGAAAAGCAGGATAAATGTTCTGTCTTGAATATCTTTAGTGTCCCCTCTAATACCCTGGCTGGTATCAGCTAAAACCCCTCTAGGCAATGTTGATGCTGAAAACTTATCTGATCCTGCCACCAGCCATGTTAGCCAGCCTGTCTAAGTAGATCCCAGCAAGGGCTTAAACAGTACTTTGAGACTTGCTGTCAATCTTTTATTGGCTTCCCTTTACTACATTCAGTTCAAGCTTTTCCTTTTCATCCTAAATGGCAAACAAATGCTCGGGAATTGTCATCTGTTTGTAGTGAAGCCATGATCAGAAAGCAGCTAAATTCCACAAGTACATTTCTTTCTGCCAGCAGTTCAACTGCTTGAATTAGCCACAACCCTTGACACATTGTGTGAAAAGCTGGACCCCCCCAAGAAATCCGTGGAAGTTTTGGTATGTAAATTGGGCCAGGGCTTGACTTATAGTATTTCGCTTTCTGGAAAGTTCCCAGGCTAACTTGTGTGTGGCTATGGTGTTTATAAACTTTGCAGAAGGACTCCCTCTCGTTTCAGGTTCAGATTTACAGGTGTCCTGCCACAGCAGATCTCATCCTTGACTATTCAAATGCATTGAATGCATCCTGCCAATTTCAGAGAGCAGATGTGGACATCAAATGCGGAGAACTGGACAGGAATGTTCTCTTGTAGTATTTTTTGGAAGGTTAATGTAGTTCTGTAAAACACATTTTTTCTAGTTTTCTACTTCCAACAAAAAAATGAAAACAGTTCATTTTGAACCAATATGACATGAAAGTGCATTTGGATCCTGCAGAGCATCATGGGAGTTATAATCTGAGTGCACTTCGTGCCTGTTCGTGCTTATGAGCTGCACTCTATCACACCATGCATATCCCAGGAAGCACTGCAGGTTCTACTCTAACGTATTACACGAGATTGATGTGGTTCAACACACCAATTAAAAAAAAAACAAGAGAGAGATAGAAAAAAAAAAAAGAAAAAAAGAAAAAAGAAAAAAAGCACTAATAATCTATTCCATATTCTGTTGCAAGTTAGAACATACTCTGGGTCACGGGAAATTCTCACTAACCAGAAACTCTGATTATTTCCTTACTTTTTACGTGGTTTGTTATCCTCAAAGAGTGGATAAACAAGTCTTATCTGCTCGACTGGAGATTTAAGACAGTTCAAAGAAATATGACACAAAGAGTTTGGTAGTGGTGGTACCTGCTGGGACAATGACTCTCCTCTCATTGGTGGTCATGTTGGGGGGAGGCCCGTTCTTCTCATCCATGTAGGTGCTGTAACTCATTGGGTTGGACTCTGTCACTGCTCCCACGAGCTTGCTGCATTTGTTCACACTACAGTCTACAGGAGACTCCCTGAAATGTGAAAGAAAACACATGACTTGTCATTATTATGCACCTTTCATCCCTGCTGAAGCAGAAGGAGATTTGTATTACAGAAATGGCAAGTATCCTGCAAGGGAAAAGTTAAGAGGAGTTTCAGTAAATGTGGGAGAGTCCGATCCTGGCCAGCCACATGAATGTCAGAAGGCATTCTGTGGATCACAGTTCTCACAGAAGGGATCTCTGATAGGGAAATCAGTTTGAGGAAAGAGCTGGAAGTGCAAGGAAGAGTGACTTTCAGGCAGAGGCAATGGCAGCTGTAAGGTTATGTGCAAAACCTCTGAAATATCAAAGTTCATGAATGGGATCAAAACCAAGTATATGCAAGTGCCTACAACACAGGTCTTAGTTCTGTCCATTGGTTGCACCATCTCTGCATCCTTAGCTGCATTTTAGCTGTCCTCCAAATACAGCTTTATGTTCCTAGGAACCCCTGATGGACTGTTCCGCTCCCTTACAGTGTTAAAAACAGCCCTGCACACTGTGTTTCTGTTACAGGTGAGCCCATGAATTGACAATAAGGCTGTACTTTTCACCTCATGACCTAAGGCCTTTCTGCAGTGTAAATCCGAATTGCAAAAACAGCCCCCTCCGTTTCATGAGGAAAGGACACAAAGTACCCATGCCAAAATGACAGGATAGTCGCAGGAGAATACTACAACATTAGCATGGTACCTAAAGAGCCTTGTTGGTATGTGGCTGAATGTAACTGATCTTGTCTGTTCTGAGCAGCTAAACAGTCCCAGGCTTGTCTACTACTTGGAGAGGAAACCTAGAAATCTTTGGTGCCTTAGGCATGAGTCAAGAACTTCAGACCACAGAAACTGTGTGTGAAAAAGACTCTGGCCCCAGTTTTACTTTTGAGGTGATGGAGTGATGAGGAGGGAACATTTAGCAACTCAGGTGGCACTGTGCAAAGATCTGGACTGCATGCAGACCCTTGGCAAGCAATAGTCTTTCTCTGTCCTGCTCTGGGAGAATTACACGCCTACAAACCACACGTAGGGAGAACAGATTTTGTTTTTTTCTAACTGCAGCAGTAACTCATGCTTTTAGCTCTAGAGGTCACTTAAAATACCAGTCTACAGCCTGCCACATACACACAGCACATCCCAGCCCTGAAGAATGTACCAGGGAACGGCAGAATTATTGCTCTCATCATTACAAGGGTGCCACAGTGTGCAGTTTCTGTGCAAAGCAAGCACAGAGCCCATATCCAGTGCAGTTCAGTCTGCTGCTTTAATCACACAGCCGTCCTTCTTCCCTGCCAGAAGGAAAGTGGCTTGGGAGGAAACCATTTGCTGAAGGGTAAGAGCTATGACAGTGCACCAAATCCCACCCTCTGAGTTCAGCTGGCAAGACTTCCAAGTTTGGACACTAAACAAATTTGTTTCTTAATCTGAATGGCAGGGGGGGCTGGGGAGAGAAATTACTGAAATTCAGTTATCATGGCTGGGAGATAAATGCTCCACCGAGATATTCTAAGGCAGATGGTAATTTTTTCCTCATGTCTTGCTGAGGGAATGTTGCTTGAAAATGGAAATAAGATGTATAACTTACACATGTTCGAATTTAAGGTTTTACTATTTCGCCTACTGTTTTTCCAGGCAGGGAACCAAAATCTGCCTTCAGAGAGGCAAACTGCTGAAGGTTTAATGTCCCCGTGGCAGTCAAAGGAGAGTCTGAGCAACTGCAGGGACACCGGGGTTTTCACAGGGAATGTGATCATTTCTAACTTTCTGCTGAAATTCCCTGTGTCAGGTGTTAAATGCGCCTGTGCTGGCAGAGAAAAAGCCCTGAAGGAGCACAAAGGCTCTTATTCTTTCCTGAGGTACAGACTGTCCTGAGAAGACTCAGCAAAACAGCGAAAGCATGGCTCCCAGGTGCTAGCAGTGCTGGCACAGCTGCCTGCTGCCCAGTATCCTTCCAATGGGCTCACGCTCCTCCCATGGCCTATAGCTAAATTTCTCTGGAAAATAACCCCCTTGGTTGAGATAAGCAATAGTTATGCTAGAATAGCTACAGGTATAACATTCACACAAAACAATATCCAGTCTCTCAGATAAGCACTTCTTCCAAAAAGGTTATTGTGTAGGGGTGCACATGGTTTGTGACGGCATGAAATGACACATGAACAGACTGCAGGGGCCGTGGCTGTCTTTACTCTCTCTGCCAAGTGCTGGGCACATTCACATGACCGACAGCAAAGGAGCAAAAATAACACCAGCACTGTAAGATACCTCCTCAGCAGTGCTGTGGTCATTTGTCACTTTGCAGACTGTCACCTCTCCTGGCTTGGCAGCCAGGGCTCTGCCAATCCTTTGCTTGCTCTGTGTGTCTCAGCAGCCAAACCCAGACAAGCAAGTGTCCAGGGCTGAGATGTCAAAAGAAGTTTTAGGGTCTGAGGTGCCCTTACCCATTGCTGGTTTACCCACAGCAGCACACTGTAGGAACAGGCCACTCCACTCATCCTGTGGGATATGTCAAATGCACTGCATGCACCTGACAGGGCTGTGTCCATGTGGAGAGAGAGAAGACTCCCCTCCTTTTGAGGAAGATTTCTGGATGGCTGGATCCACACCTAACCCCAGATAGGAGAAGGACAGACACAACTGGGAATAGCATAACCAAAATTAATTTGCTAACTGGGCAGGAGGCTGAACTGCCCTTCTCTTCAGAAAAATATTGTGAGATCTTTAATGACAGCAAGCAGCTCCTTCCTTTTGTGCCCTTTGTAACCCAGAATTTCCTACCAAATCCAAATGAGGCCTTTTTACTGGGAAATGAGACAGTGCCACCAGCCTGGCTCATGTCTGCAGCTCCTGGAGGTGCGTCACTGTAAAGCCCCAGCCTGCCCTAAGATGAGGGATTTAACAGTGTCCCAGCAGAGGGTAGGTGTAGCTGTGGGCAGTACAAAGAAGAATTCAGTATGGGGAACAACTAGAGTATCAAATGAGAACAGGGAGCCGCAAGCCATGAATGGTGTATTCATTGGATGTAGCTCCTTTCTTACTTCATGCATTACCCACACGCAGACTCAGATTTACACAAAAATTTCCTCATTATTTGAATGGTTTGTGCGAAGGGATTTCAGATGCCAGATTAATCCTTGACTATTCACAGATTACCCCTGCTTCAGACTTTCAAGTGGTTACACATGCTGGAGTTGCTCAGGTTTGGGGCAGAAAATGTTGTAGATCTACTAAGGTAGAGGGATATAGGCTGCTTTCACAAAATCTCTTAAGCATATTCACTGTGGCAGTGACAGAGTCCAAGGAATATGAAGCAGTACTCATTCCTGCTGTCTGTCCAAAGACTCTTCGTTCCAGCAGCTCCGGTAGCAGTCTCTGGAGATGCCAAGAACTTGGTGTTTTGGGAAAGTTTGTGCTAGACTGGCCAAAATGAACAAGTAGCTAGCCTGGCATTGACTAACAAATCCTCTGTACAACTTCAGTTTGCATTCCAGATACCTGGAAATAAAGCAATTACTGTCCCAGGGCCTCTGTCTAGGAATCACCTTTGGCTTTCATTCGAAAGAGCAAAATAAGGGATTTCAGTGGTTTCTGAACCCGACTCAGCTGTGATCAGTGGGACATTGCCTGCTCCTCTCTATCCTTTTATTTCTATCCTTCCACTATTCCTCCTCTCTCCCCATCTTTTTTTTTTTTTTTTTTTCTCTTCAAACATGCCACGTTTATGTGTAACTCCCTACTTGGTCATCTCAACTTTAATCTTTACACTTGAGGCTAGATTTCAGTTTTGTCCAGTGAAGGAAGTAGGAACAGACACACTATAATTCTGCTTCTAATTCCTCTTACAGGCAAGGAACAGACTTCTCAGGGCAAAATCCAGGTTCCTGGAACATCAGTTTTAACCCTGACTGACATTTACACACTGAGAGTAAGGCGGTTCACACTGGAAAAGGAACAGGCACCATAAGTCTGCAGAAAGAAGGGATAGCTGTAAATAGGATGGAAGTAGATGTACGGTTTACAAAACTCAAATTGCATGAAGAAAACACAGAGGCTCAGGAGGATCTAAAGTGTTTTATGACTTACAGGTAAAATGCAAGCAGTAGGTACTTCTACAGCCTGCTGCTCTGGCTGGAGACTAGAACAGCACCGTGAATCCCACTAGAGGGCTCACACGCTATTTACAGGGCGTTTTTATTCCTACAGATATCACAGATGGTCCCTTTGTTTTGCTTTGAGAAAATTACAATGGCATAAAAATGTTCTGAGTTCCCTGAACCTTATCATTACGTTATTATTCTGAAGCAAGAGAATGCTTTCAAAGCGGTTTCAAAGCACCGACTACAGCATTTCAGTTAGACAAAATTCCTAACATCAGTTGGAATCACACAGGGGAGTTCATCTGCATCTATTACCTTGTATTGGAAGAACATACAAATTTTGTAACATCTTTTTAAAAATCACTCTGACCAAATGCAGATATGCAGTGGCTTAGTGAATGCAGTCAAAATTTGGAATGTCTGTTGTTCTGTTCACTCTTTGCATTTGGAATTGGTGTAAAATTTAAGGAAAAATCTGTTATGAAAATTAACTGTAAATTGAGTTAAACTTCACCCAGCATTTTCCTAAAAAATTCTCCTTTATTCATTGGAATTGTAAATGTGAAAGATTTTTCTTTTTTAAAAAATAAATTAATGTGTATTTATATTACAACAGCAACTAAAGACCCTAACAGCAACCCAGGCGCAGTATGTTGGGAACTGTACAAGCATTTTGCAGAAGACAGATCTTTCCCCTAATGGGCTATCAACTAAATTAACAGAAGAGTCAAACCCAGCAGAGAACAAAGATTGCAAGCCACACTTCCAGTCCCTGAAACAATGCAAAGAGAGATGAATGGCATACACAATATCTTCTTGTTAACCCAAGTAAAAGCTGGACCTCTATTCCTTTAGTGCAACAGGTCAGTGCTACTAATACAATACATCCCTTTCCCAGTGCCTAAGGGGGAGTAAGAAGCATGAGGATTTTAGTTTTCTCAGTAGGATTTCAGCTGCCTTGTATTTGGACACTAACCGCTGCAAAACACAGCTGCAGTGCTGGGCTTTAGGGTGAGCAAGCAGCTGTCCAGGAAGGCAAGGGCAGATTTTGAGGCTGCATACTGGAACCAGGTGTGCTAATACTCAAAACTTGAACAAAATTTCTACTTGTGAATGTTGCAATAATTCAGAAGTCCCCTCATCTCATCCAAAGGCTTGGTTCCTGCCACCGCCTGAGTATCCCATACACACGATGGGAATGGAGCTACCTGGGAAATTCTTTTCAGTTTGGGAGAAAACCAGGAACTTCCACCTGATATGGGGTAGAGAGCTGGTCGGGGTTGCCATGTTGTTTAGCATTGGAGGAATGGCTCTGCTGGGAGAGGTTCTTCAGAGAGCCTTCCTCCCACCCTGCTAGGGACCAAACCATACCTTGCAGCTATCAGACATGCTTCTGGCTGCTCAGAAGAAAAGCTGGACTGTGTCTCTTACCGTCATCCAGCTCCCTCCACTTTCAGGTTTCCTATAGCTTTATCTCTCCCTAGAGTACATAAACCATTCTCTAAACAAGCAGAAAATGCTAGTGCTTTGAGTACAGGTGAAACAGAATAAAGGCTGCTCTCTCTAATGAGGCAGCTGGAACCCAGTAAGAGAGCGTGCTTGAAAAACAAGAGAGAGAAAGACAGGGAGCGAGAGAGGGAGGGGGAAGAGGTTTTGTTATTCAGTCCACAGTTGGAGTTAATCTGTATTGAGATGGGTGTTTGCTGCTCAGATGGTGTGCCAGTTCTGCCAGGCAGCTGATGGGCAGAAGAACAAGTGACTGGTGTGGCCCAGCCTGAAACAATGACCTGTGACGGACATGAGGCGAAAGGGCAAATTTTTAGCCGTGAATAGGGGTAAGAGGACAGATACATCAGACGAATGTTCTCATTTCTTGGATGGATTGGAGCTCTT
>VXAV01006931.1:146687-171686 GCA_013399715.1 Alectura lathami | reverse complement strand
TTTTTTTTTTTTTTTTTTTTTTTTTCCTAACAGGTTGGGAAGTTGTTCCCCCCTTTTTAGAGAGGTTGAGGACATCTAGTTTGTGCCTAAGAAACTTGTAGGTTCAAGTAAACCCATAAAAAGGATTTCCTTTTTGCCCAGAATAAACATACTTCTGGAGGGCCTTTCTCTAGGGGTATCAGAGCACTTACAGTTGCTAATGAATCAGTCTGTCAAAGCACTATTATTTCTCTTTTTTTTTTTTTTTTTTTTTTCTGAACAGAGGAGGAAATTGTAGCACAAAGACCACTATGGCAGGGCTAATACATCTGACTGCTAAGTACATGGAATGCACATACAAGGAGAATGTTACGTAGGCTTGTGGACATACAAGCGCACTGGCATGCAGAATCCATGCAGGGCGTGCTCTTACAGGATCTGAAAAGCACAAACATTCACTGCCTATGGCAGCTCAGCAGATGTGACAGGACTACTTGTTTGCCAGGCCCTCCAAACTTCCTGGAGCAAGCCAGAGGAGTAGAGCAATGGGAGGAAACCCTCTGTGAGCGTTGGTCTGCCACTGTTGGTGTGAGCACCCAGTGCAGTGCTATAAAGGGCTTCCTTACACGATCGTGAGAGTGCTGCCTGTGCCATATGAGGGACTGATTCTGCCACCTCAGTTCTCCTGACTAGTACCACTATCTGCAGGATGGAGAGGTCAGGATCCATCCCATTTCCTGGGCTATCCAGGGATAAAATTTTCAAGAAAAAAAAAACCACTCATTTTCCTATGTTTCAGACTGTATTCTGAACAAAAATCCCTGCAGTTTGTCAAAAGTCCACAAAGTACAACTGGGGCAAGATCAAATTCCATCTGCATATGATCTCCATCAAAGACCAACTGACACATAGACCTTTATCTCATAGTAAAATCGGCATCTACTGTATACTTATGAGGAAAAACAACATGCTGCTGTTTGAAGTCTTTAACACCATCATCTCACTATAGAAGTCTGCAAGTGTGAGGCTGCTTTCTGTTTCAAACGACACTTCGCTAGGTTCTCAGAAACCAGGAAGACAGGCTGTTAAAGAAGTCCTAAACGAACAAGATAAGCCTTCAATTGTTTAATTTTATTTGATTTTGCAATTAAAATTAAATTAAAAACTAATGTGATCTGAAATTCAATGCTAAAAAAATGAAATACTTTTATTTTATACATCTAAAACTGAAATTATTTGCAATTTTTACACCTAATGACTTTGAGGGTGTAATTTTTCCCAGGCTTTTTACTTGAAGAAAAATTTTTTTAAATGGCAGTGTGAGCTGTTGTAAGAAAATGTTCTCAAGTCTTTGAAATCCTCACTGAATGGGGAAGCGATCCATCTCCCCTAGCTCTAACTACAAATAGTGTGGGACAAGCACCCCACTTACGTGATAAAAGCCAGAGATGATGTATCGTAACTTGTGTGTTTTTGACAGTGAATGTCACTGCTCAAACCTAATCCTAAACTCTCTTTTTCACAAGTGGTCACATATACCCACACAGAAGATATGCGTGTATAACTTTTGCTTTGTTACACCTTACAGACTGCCATGAAGTACCTCAGTCTCCTCCTTTTCTCTTGTCCATGAAATAACTCTCCAGTTCCCTGTTGTTTCTTCTGGCAGAGCACAAATCTAGCTGCAGGTGCAGCAAGAACTGCCCTCCAACGAGACTCACAAAGTCCATCAGTGCAGCTTTCAGTAGCTTCACTCTGGAGCACTGGTATAAACTACCAGCTATTACTGCACGACCAACTCCATCTTCAGGAGCCCCTTGAACCAGGGCACATTTGTGGGATGCTGAACTAAGTGATGTAATGTGTAATTCACAACAGTGTTTCCAGCATGAACTCCGTCCTGTCAGTCTTACATCCCAGTCTGTGCAGCATTCATGGAGACTGATGGAGATGCATGCTAAGGATCTGCAAGGCCATTAAAAAATTAGTGACAAGAAGCCCTGGTTCCAGAGGTAGCAGGATATGATCCTACATGAACAGCAGAGCTTGTTGATTTGCAGGGCAAGAGCACTTTGCTTTTATTTAAGTTTCAGCAGATGAGGAAAGGGTCTTTTCTTACCTTGATCCATTCATGTGGTCATACTCCCTTTTAACATTGACCCGGACTGGCTGATTAATCCACTCCTGCTGAGGAGGCAAAGGGTTGATTTTGTGTGGCTGGCCATAGTCAGGGTTCCCTGAGGCTGTCATGTCTGCCTTGGGGAGGTGAGTGGCAGCGCCGTACGTGGAGTCAAAGAGGGACTGGTCGTCGCTCACCACCGAGAGGGCCTCCTGAGGAGAGAAAAAACAAGTGCTCAGCGTCATGACTAAACCAGTAACCCCACTCTCATTCTCTCTTTGAGCTGGTGAGCACCTGCAAGGGCCCCCCAGCTGCCCAGCTCTGTCTGAAATTGCCATCTGTCAGGATTGCAGGTTGAATCAGATTCTTCGGGGTCCATCACCCGTATGCAAAACCAGTGGGTTCCTCTGCTAGCTGCTGGGTGGGGCAAGAATTAAGGGTAATCTGACTTCTGCAAACCGTAAAGGTGGCTGCTGGGCACTACACCGTTCTCACTGCTTGCTGTAAACAGCCTCTAAGAAGCAGCTTCACCTGTGATTTGATAGAGTTACCTGCCCACCTGTCTGCACTTGCTGGCCCAAAACCAGCCAAAGAGATATGTAGTATGTAACATTTCTGGAGTGTCATTTGAAGGTGCATATTACTTCTGTACATCTTCTTTCAAAGGGTTTTGTGTGGTGTTTATATTTTGAGGTTACCCGTGAAGGAGAAGCAGTCAGTACGGGTCAGAGTTATGGGTGTTCGTGGTGGGATAAAAAATGCATTACTTTACACTTTTTGTTTATTTTGTGGGAAATGTAGGACTGGTGAGTTACCAAACTGTGCATTTCTAGAAATGCTTAAAAACAGGAAATTGTTATCCTTTTTTTTTTCCCTGCTGAAACTCAGAATGTTGACAAAAAGTTTTGACTATCAATTTCCTTGCGTTGATGCGCTTGGGTTTTCTAAATGAAGCATGCCAGGCTCATAAAGGCTTTGGCACAGCCCTGCCTTATTCAAAGTGCATCTGACAGGGTCTGCATGTTCTTTATGGAGCTAAGCTAACCGCACGTAACACAGCTGCCATTATGGCTGGCAGGCCAGAAACTGAACGAGGAACCTCCCAGACTAAAAGTACACACTACTTTAACGTGAGTTTATGGAGCAGACCTCTGAAACAAAGACAGCAACAGATCACCTGCACTGTGGACTGAGCATTCAGAAGACCTGTAACACGGATGTGCATGCAGCAGTGGGTTACCAGTGAACATACAGACACTGCCTTTGCTTTCAAAGCTGGTCTGTTGCTAAACTCTCGGTGCTCAACATTCACAGGACACAGTCCAAATCATGAGCTTTTAAAAATAATAAATAGTTGCTTGCTCCCTTCTTCCCTACAACACGCATTTCTGAGGTTAGTTTTGCAAGCTTTTTCCGTAGTCAGGGAGGGAAACAGAAATTCTGAAAACTTAGAAACATATAGCTGCTGGAATCCTCCAATTACATGAGAATCTAAGTGAAAATCAGATATTACAAGGCTCATGATATCATCACAAAAAATGTCAATAGTTACAGTCTACTGGCTAAATATGAGAGTCCCTCTTGGCTTGAAATTAACCCATTTTGAAAGAGTCAAGTCAGTGCTCTGCATACACAAATACCAGCACTTTTCTTTCTCAGACCTCAGATCATGTAACAAAACCAAAAAAGCCTGGGTAGCCCAGAGTTCAAGCGGGCCTGACTAAGTTTGAATTCAGGGCAGCCCTCAAATGTGTGTAAGTCCTGCTTACAAATATTTTGTGAGCAACCTCTCACACTGATCAGCTGTGACGGCAACAGCCCTTAACCAACAAAAATGAGAGCTTTTACCCCTCACCGCCTAATGCTGCGTGTTGCAAGGAGCTGAGGCTCATCCTTTGCAGCAGCTTTCCCTTGGTGGATACATGGCCCTTCAAAAGTGGCCCCTCCCATTTTGTGTTTTAATTAGAGTAAATTAAGCAGTGAAAGATGTCCCTTGGAAGAATTTCTCCAGGATACAAACTTTGCCTGTGCAGAAAAGGTATAAGGACACAATGCTAACAGGAGACAGCTCTCAGAACAGAGCAGGCCTTCCCATCAGGTAGGGGTACCAAGCTTGCTGCTCCTCTGATTTACTAGTCAGCATGTCAGGCAGGGCTTCCAAAATGACACATCTTCCATAAGCCTCTGCTTCGCTTCAGTACAGAAAATGTGGGGCTCCCTGTATTATGCACAAGAGGGAAGGTGAACCCCAAGTACCTGGGGTCCTGGACTGACTTCTGACTCCCTAGACCCAGTCTCTGCTATGCATTTCAGGTCAGGGCTGATTCTAGTGGTGAGAGGCAGGGAAACCATCAGTAACACTCTGAATTCACTTAGCATGCTCTTAAAATGTTTGGTTTTGGAGATTTCCAGTTTAAAAACATACACAAAGCTCTATTTATTAGGGAAGCAGTATCTGGGAAATTCCCTTTCCACCTAAAGCCATTTTTCTTTTAAAGACAGGTTCTGACAGAAAAAAAAAAAAAATAATAATCAGAAAGCAGAGGTCTTTCTGGTTACAAACCACCCCTCAAATAAATAAATAAATGAATAAAAGCCACCAACAAACAAGAACAGCCCCAGACTAGGATCAATTATTAAGCCAGTATCTTTACAATACACAGAGCTAACAAACGGCAAGTACACACTTTCTCTGACATCACATGGAGAAGTCTGCCTCCTCAGATAAGGATCTTCCTTGAAAGACAAGAGGCCGGGCTCTGCCTGCAGCAGCAACTGGCGTTCACCAGAGCATTGACAGTCCTGCAGGCAGGCAGCGGCTGCACGGAGCAGCTCTGTGTTTTGCTGCTTGAGTGCATGCAGACTGCACAATGTGCAGAGTTTAAAACTCCGTCGCACACAGGAAAAGAAATTCAAATGTGATGACTGTCATCATGGCAGGCCCAAGCAGTTACTGAACCAGGAATCGTTTTAGCTAGAGCCCTGAGTTAGTTACCGCCACAAATGGTACAGACTCAAGGCTCCGAGGGAACCGAAGACACACAGCGCTTCTGCAGATGAGAGATAGCGGCTTGTAACACCTGCTCACAGTCAGGTCATGCATGCAAATAGAAAACGGGTATTGCTGATCGCATGCGAGGGAAGTCGGGTGGCACACTGCCAGCCCTGCTGCAAACAGCTTCTCTGCGATGTGGACATCGACCGCTGGGGAGAAAATCAAAGGGGTGGCTGGCAACAGGTAGCCTTTAGCTTGCGGGGTTGGTGTATGGGGCCACTCAGCTGGCACCCTAGCAGTGTGGACAAGTGGGACTCTCGCCTTACTTTCCTGGAAGAGGACAAGGCTCGGCGGACCCTGCTGGGATTTCAGGCTGCTGACCCAGAAGGAGAACACATACAACCTGCCTTATGTCAGAGGCTCTGCTTGGCTAGATTCTGTTTTGAAGGACCTGATCTGATCAGGAAGTGTTTGCCTTCAGTTCTGGCTGGGGAAGGAATCAAGAGTTAAACTTCATACCAGTGGGCAAATGTCTGTCCCACTGGAATCTAGAGTTACTTGGAGTTTGGCGACGGGCAACTGGGAAAGCAGGGTGAGGCAGTGAAGGTGCTAACACAGCCTAACCAGACAGGGCATGGCTCGCGGAGCTCCCCCCACGCTGTCGCCTCCTGGGCTGTGTCCTTGAGCTGGCCAGACTGTGTCTGAGACAGGGGTCTTGTGTGTATTTCTCTTGCATATACGTTACATTATATTGCCTCTGGGAATAGGCTGGCTTCAGTTTTTCCAGTTTTTAATCACATTCCTGGCATAAATGTGGCAAGCCCCGTCTACAGCAGCTCGCAGTGCAGCCATAGGGAAGTTCAGCCCCTGCAGCGCGTGGCCCCAAGGCAGCCCACCACAGCAGGCTCCTGTTGCTGTGAGCACTGAAACAACTTTGCATAGAGCTAGCACACACTTCTGGATCCCCTAGGCATGAAAATGTGAAATTACCATTAGTAATAACAGTTTATAGTTGATCTAGGGTGAATCGGCAGGTTTTGTTTTCTTAGGCAAGCCACCTAGAGCCAGGTCCCAGGGGTAAGTGCTTCAGTACAGTCATTTATGCTTTGATTTTGTCCGTGTGCTGCAGGAAAGGCAGCCTGTTGCGCTGGTCACACAGGCAGCATCGTGGCAGGGCAGACATAATGCCTCAAAGCAGTTTATCCTGAGGCTTTGCTGCCCAGTGCCAGTGGCATACGAGCTTCAGCAAAAGGTTTCACTTGAGTTAACTGAGCAGGACTTTTGGGTCTGAACAGAATGGGTCTGAGAAACAACCCCCAGACAAAAGTCAGGACAAGCATGCAGTGAGGACATGTACCAGGAATTGTCACCATTTACCTTGATGTTGTGCTCACTGTCCCCAACACAGGCTTTGTTACACTGACCACTGGGCTAACAACAGAGCTAGCCCCAGGCTACCCTGACATCCTCTCTAACCTCTAGAGGTTTGCTTTGGATAAGGCCCTTAAAAGTTCAGGATTTTAACCTTATCCAGAGTTCACTGGCAAGGAAAGCTCACTAGATATTCCCAGTTCCCCGCTTTCTCTGTGAGAAAGGTCAGGAAAACAAGAGCTGGTGAGGTGACACTAACCAGTGTTTTCATCCCAGATATGACCCAGTGCCTACAATAACAGCGCTTTCCAGGTGCATGCAATGCATTTACACTGAATATTGACTTTAAGCTCTTTACATTCACTTTTCTGGCCATAACCACATTTAAAAGACATTGCTAAAGATCAAAGATTCATCCTCCTCCACAAAGTCTGACTTAGAAGAAAATGCTGAGTATGTGAACCATCTTGCTGTGCATGGAAGGATTACTTCCACCTCTAGAGGGATGACTTTTTTACCTCTTTTTTTTTTTTTTTTTTTTTTTTTTTTTTTTTTTTTTTTTCAATAACATATATTCACCACTCTCAGTCCTGCAGGAAAATCACTCCTGAAATATTTTTGTAAAGAGAATTTTACCAACTCAGACCCACCATCTGCCAGAGCCCAGATGTGCGATGCAAAGCACCAAAATATCAGGTACCAACAGCAACAAACCTTACACATGACTTGAGGTTAGCACAGAGGTTCTGCTCCTTGGACAGAAATGATTTTGGCACTGCAGTTTTACAAGTCAGCACTTCTGCTGCCAACATCTCATACAAGCAGAAAAGAGATAACATCAGGCTTACAAGAAAATGAGTCAAATACAAAATTTAGAAAGGAGCAGGGCCTGGGCTGATCGTGGGGCAGCACATTCACATGGACTAGGCACTGAACTAGCAGGCAGGAAGGCAGAGTATTATTCTCATCTCTGCCCTTGTTCTGTGGCACAGCTTTTAGAAAGCTATTCCCTCATCTGTGCCTTTTTCTCACTTCACCCCTGATCCACTCGTGCAGTACGCTCTGGGAGCACTGAGCCTCGTCTACATTTGGGCACAAACAGGAATATTTGGGGTAATTCAGAGCAAGGCCTGGACAGCAGTCCCACGCTAGTAGATCCACTCTTTACATTCCACCTAACCAAAAGATACAAAGACCTTTGCAGCTGTTTGAACTCCTCATTTTCCCAGTGTACTTTTCTTGAGGTTTGCTCATGCTATTCCACCTTTCTTACAGCACATTATGTGACTGGTGCGGGGACTCCCATGACTCCCCCTGGAAAATTATAGTCATGGGCATTTTATTGCTAACAACCACAATCCAGTCTCGTGTGCTTCACAATCAATTTAAGGAGTGCCTCTACAGCAGAGGATTTGCAGGCTGCAGCTAGCACCAGAGCACCAACAGTAGACTTCTTCTATCTATGTTCAGCATTGCACAGTGACTGACAAACCATTCTCTTCACAGCATTTTCCAGCTAAACTGACAGTATTTGCGTTGTGGCAACCCAAATGCTGTCATCCGTGCCTCAGAGCTGTCCCTGCCCTGAGGAGGGACAGGAGGAGATACAGTCTTGCTTCCCCTCTTGCAGCAGCAGGACTGAGGATTAAGGAGCAGGCTGCATACCTGTCCGTGTCAAAGTTACCATACATTTGAGGCTTTCTTTGTACGTGAAGGAAGGCCACAACATTGCATGTAGGCTTTCATTTAATTATTTTTATGGTATCTCACACTCGAGCAATTTTCTCCTTACTCTGCATTGGAGACTTGCTCAAAACTACAAAGCAGGTTGGCTCCCAAACTGCAACACAAGCTCTCCTCTGCAGCTCTGACTGCCTTTCTTTCACTTGCCATTGAGTGCACTACATTGGAGCTTGACTTGGCAGTCTCAGAATACAGTATCATTTCTTCACAATTCAGATAATTGGAAACCACAACTTAGTAACTCATGCAAGGAGGAAACAAAGCAGGAGTGAGATAGGCGTAAGTAGCAAAGCCAGACTGAAATTAAGGATCACACACAACCAGCTAAAAATTGGGGTAAGATGATTTTATGAAATTTCTTATAAGGAAATATGTCTATTTTTTTTCTTAATTTTTGTATCTACTGTTTCCATGAAATTTCAAATCAAGTAGATAAAAAAAGATTACTAAAATGGATGCTTTATTATTTTGATCTCAAGATCCCCAAAACCTGGCTCAAAAAGGAAAAAAACTAAATCATGCTCTGTACTTCACTTTTCAGAAGAGCACTGGAGCACTTCCTGAACACATTCGTGGACCGAACTTTTTTTTCTCAGTATAAGCTTTGTATCAATCAGTTTAGAGCCTATATTGATTTGTTTCCAGTGGGCTAAATGCCAAGTGGAAATAGCTGTGTCCCAAGTACTCTTCTCCAGCAAGCTCCTGCATTAGGGCTGATGACAGGGAGGCACAGGAGCAGCCCAGACACGTGGGCAGTCTCCAGGAGATGGTTCTGTGCGGTCTGAGCACGGGACCAGGAGAGGAAGTGAAAAACAGAATCTCCTCAAATTACTGTTGTGGCCTCTTGACCCCTTGAAAGTAATATGGTGAAATATGAGGCCAGAAGGCTGGACATGTCTGAGAGATTATCACATCTCCATCCTACCATTCCCTGGTGCTTCGCACCCTGCCTGTGCAATACCCGCTGGGAGTAGCGGAGGAGCTGGATGAGGTGTCTGCCCATTAACAGACAAGGGACGAATCACAGCTCCTGGCTTCTGGTACCAGAAAGTTTGGGAGAATTCCTGCTCAGGTCTGCCAACCAAAACAAATGATATGATTTAGGGTGAGTACTAAACCTTGGGGGTAAAACTGCAAGTCTGCTAAAAGCGCTGGAAGCTTTGCCATTGGCATTGCTTGAGCCAGGTTTTGTTTTTGGCAGCGAGTTTCACTACAAAGGGATTTGCCTCCATGAACAAATCAGCATAACTCTGGAGTTAGCACTGTCTGCTGAGGTGGGAGGACTAAATCATCTCTACGAATCTTTTCCAAGCCATGTCGTGTTTCCAGAATACCAATCAGCCTTTGCCATGGATTAACACTGTCCTTGGCCAGCTTGCTGTGCTTAGATCACCACTGATCTCTGCCCACATCTCCACTGCAAAGCTGCCCATGTTCACTGTGAATGCCTTGACACTGCGTGGGTGACTGCTTTCCAGAACTCATCAGTCAAACCCACCTAGCTCTAGTTCACTTTCCTTTTAATTTTTTCCCTTCCCTTGGAAAACAATTGACTTGCACTGAGCAGATGCGTGCGTAAACAGAGACACATGGATATAACTGTGAACATACACACTTCAGTAAATATTATTGCAGCATTTTTATGATCTTTTCTGCTGAAGACACATGGAGGGAAAACTGCAAGATGGTTTCAGAGTCTGGCTTCCTGACAAACCAAAACTGTATCTTGAAGAATAAATGCAGCCTTCTGCTCTGCAGAATTCTGTGCTGACCTCAACTTTGTCCCAGAGCACCCATTGCCTGACTCTTCTCCTTGATGTAGTGCCAGAGGCTGGCTTTTAGTGGCAAAATTGTGATCGGGAGCTTACAGACTGACCAAGCACTCTTGTTTTTCCAGAAAACTTGAGCTCACTTTAAACTGCATTTGCCTACAGTTGTTGTGTCACCATTCCTGCCGAGGAAGAGCTTTTAAGCGGTATTTTTACTCACACCAGAAATGGAGGGCAATATAGCAACCCTGCTGTATTTGTTTTCCACATGGAAAGAGCAATTGAATCTTTTTGATTTAAATGATTCATCTTAGAAAGGGAAACAACATAGTGGGAAACCCAAAAGTATTGGGGGTCTGTCATGAGAGAGGGTACGTCACACCTACATGTCTCCCCCTTTAACAGGCTGCCCTGGAAAAGGGCATTGAGTGGTCTCCAAAGCAAGAAGGAATAGGTGCACACCACAAAATCTTGTCTTTTCAGGTTCGTTCCTACTGCCAAAGCACTGGAAACTGTAAAAAGAATGTTCTCCCAGGAATGCAAGATCTGGGAGGTGGCAGTTTGAAGAGGCAGAAATGTTTCAGGTTCCTCTGAGCGCTGACTCACCGCTGCACCAATGTCCATTCATTATTTTTTATTTCACTTTGATACCATTGTCCCAGTTACATTCACAAACACCGCAATCGTATCCTGTTTTGTTCTCTGACACCATTCCCTTCACAATCGCAGGAAGCCCATCAGGAAACATTCATCGGGTGCTGTTATGTTTCCATCCGCAGAGAACAAAACATGCACTTTCAGCCCAAGATGACTTGTTCCAGACTAAGGAAAAACAACAGCATGAAAGAATCAAAGCAGAGTCTCCAGGAGAGAGCGCAGTATGCGCTTCTCCCCCGAAACAGAGGTAGGAATGTTGAGCAAAGCTGAATGCCTCTTACCCAGGCAATGGTTGGTGATGGAACGGTTCAGCCAAAAGGAAATAAAAGGCATAATCCATCAGTGACATCTACAGCGCATATTGCAGGGTCTGGATGCTGTATCAGGGCAGGCAAATACAAGTACAACATAGTCCTGCAGCTGAATCCTAAACCAGATGTGGCTTGAGATTTCAAGCACTAGGGCTCAAGCTGACATTCCTGGTTTGAGCTATGTTTGGATTAAATCTGTGTTCAGGGTCTCAGTGCTCAGCATATTCAGAGCATGAACTCAGTGTTTCAGCCCAGAGCTGGTTACTTCGGCATGCTGTCAAGTGTACTTCACACGAAGCATGCGCTTTGCACAGCTTCTCGCACTCGTCAGTCGGATCTCAGCATGTGCAGACACTTGATAGACCGTTGTGAAACTGTTCTCTGCCTCTTTTCCCCCAAAATGGTGTTTACTGGGATGAACAAGTTACCAAAGTTGAGATTTTCAAAAGAGCCCAAAGCTATACAAATTGCACTCATATTTGAGAGAAGTTGGGAGCCACAGACCCTGGAGTCCCTACAGAACACTAGACTTAAACCTCATGAGGCAGACCAGCCAAAGGAGGAGCAGTTAGCAACAATACATGGACTAGATTTTCCATTTCCTTTGCCCACTGAACCTGCCTGCAAATACAGGTGCCACCACTACCCTACTGAGTGCTTCCTAAAGCCGTGCATTGATGGCTTGTGCAGAATACCCAGCCTCTGCTGGCTCCATATCAAGTTCCCAACTGGTCTCCTCCACTTGGCCATGGAACTGATGGCTGCCACCCTGCTGGGATGGCATGGATCTGTGTTTTTCTTGTGCACCGAGCCCAGCCCCTGTGGCTCCAGTGACAAGATTGTTTCTGCATACGCCTATAGGAAAAGCAGAGATTTTGTGAACAAGCCTGCTTGTGGCATTCCAAGGAAAACAGCTCGGCAGGATTACACTGAGATATTTTCTTTGTCAATTTCAATCAAGATATTTGAACAGGAAAACCCAGTTTACACCACTGGAAGTTCCCAAGGGCTTTTCATTTCTTTACAAAGAAACATTCATCTTCTAATCTTGGTGCAAGAGAAAGATCCTTGAAGGTTTCATGGATAGCCAGCACTCTCACCTCTTGGACAAAAATCCCATACCAGCACCTGGGCTGAAACCCAAAGATAACATTACAGTACAAAAAGGAGTTGACAAGGTAATATTCTTGCTAGCAATACCAAACATCACAGAGAAAAGACTATCCTACAAAATGCTTTGTTTACATCTGTATTAATGTCTCTGTGTCTCAGTCTGCATGTCTGTATGATGCATACCCCATAAGTTCTCAGATTTTGCAGAGCGCTCCTGTGTCCTGGGAAGAGGGATGTCAGAGAAGTAGCAAGTGTTATCCTAAGGCTAAAACTGCTAGACAAATGCAAAATCTATTCTCCTAGGAGGCTGAGCAAAAAAGCTACAAAAATCTCTTATCGGTAACCATTAACAGAATGTCTGTTGATTTTATCAGCATGGTACTGAGAAGGGCTCCGAGCCTTGCTTAGATAAATGAGGTCTGTTGCTCTTGCCACCTCAAGAAGTCTGCTCTCATGGCTGGTTTTCCACACCTGTGAGAACTAATGGCTTCATCTTCCCAGCTCCCCTTGGCCCTGGCAAAGGAAGACAGAGGCCAGAATGAGTTCACAGCAAGGAGTTTCAAATGTTGCGCTGCAGCGAAAGCGGGCAAGGAGCACAGGCCCACAGCATGCTGGGGAGGGAGGGGGCACTGAGTCAGATCCCAGCACTGAGGCTGGTTCGGTGCTCCAGCTTTAGGTAGGGTCACTTAAATCGGCATCCCAGCATTCTCCTCTGCTGGAGATGGTGCTAAAAACACACAGACATATACTAAAGAGATGCTTTGGGGCTGGCTCTAAGTAGGTTTCTATCATCTCGAGGACTTTTGTGCAGATCTCCACATACCCACTGAGCTGCCAGTAACCTACCCGTGTAGCGATGTGCCTAAGTGACAAATCCAGTATGTCGGTGGTGCCATGCAGACAGACTTGAGGTTGTTCCTTTAATTTTACAGCATTGGAACCAGCACAAAGCAACCAGCTACACTGCTCTACGTCATTTGGTAGAGGGTAGCTAACCTAAGAACAAAACCCAGGCCACCAAAACAAAAGCTAGCCTTCCTATAGAGAAGAGGGCTGCCTTTATATGCAACACTGCAATGTTTTCTGAGATGACTGCAGTTTGTTCTCCTTTTGCTGAAGTGTTTCTTACACTCCAATCATGCTAACACAAATAAGAAGCAGGCCTCTCGGCACATCTCCATGTTCATAGCAGAGCTGATACGGCTGGTCTTATCTCTACCAGGCAAGTCCCCTGAGCTGTGTTGAAAAGCCTTTTATCAGATGCAATTTAAAGCAAGTTCTTTCGGAGATGTAGTTCTGCAGCTCTGGCAGGAAAGTGGGGCTTCTGACTAAATCTCCTCTGGTTTTGTTTAGCATTGGGGTGAGGGAGTAGGACAACGTCCTATTTGTGGGGCCGGCAAGACAGGGCTGCTCCCTGCGCCTTCCCCGAAAAAATGCTCTGCTCCCTCCGTAAGAGGAAAACCCTGTCAAAATTGGCTTAATGATCTTCTAATATTTCCATGCAATTAAAGGCCACATCTGTCTCACAGACCCTGTCCTCCTTTGCTAATGTACAGACATGAACTAAACAGTCTGTCTTGTCGATTCGCAGGGTAACAAAGGGCCCTATTCATAACACAGGCACTTTGGCTATTTTGTGTGTGTGAAATGAAATAGAGTTTGCATTTGGAGAATAACCTGTGCTGGAGCTAGCAAGAGATTTCTGCTCTAATAAATCAATCAGCTTTACCGGCTAATAAAATAACCCCCCTCCTAATTCTGACTGTGCTAACCAGACAGCCACCCTACAGAGAGGCAACTAGGCTTTCTGTGCCTTTGCAAAAGTGAGAACCTACGCTAGCTTGCTATTAAAACTCCTACAAGGATTAAAAAAAAAAAAAAATGGAATCAGTTTGGCTGGAATTTTTAAAGCAGCTTAAGAGATGATTTTATCCCTGGCCTAGGAAATGTGGGTGTCTTCTCTGTGGGCTCAGCCATGTTTGCCAGTGGGTGCTCGTTTTACTGCTGCTGCTAGCTGGCCCTCGGCCAGGCAGGGTTCTGCTCTGGTATTTGTTCAGTTCTTTCAGAAGAAAATGGAAGCATTGCAGAAAACAAAACAAAACAAAACTTCAAAGACCTATTTCTGATTTGTTACTGAAATTGAGGGCTTACAAAAGAAAACAAACTGAGGCACTCATTGGCATAGTCCCAAACCAACACCAACATTATGTTCTGCCCTGGCTGAGGGTTTCAGGTAATACGTGCACACGTACCCAGATGCCGAGGGCAGTGCAAGGAATACAGTACTGCTTGTTTAACACTTTGCTTGTTAATGCCTTGGGGGAATGGGTGTTTTTTTCTCTGAGCCCAGCACATTGGCCTGCTGGGCCATATTTGGTCACAGTCTGCATCTCTGTTGTCTCAGTGCTTTCACAACACCAACAAATACACTAATAATGTTCACACCTCAACACACCTTGTTTCCTCAGCTCTCAAGTGAGCAGGAAGTGTACAGGAAGCATTGAAAAGATGGTCCTGTGGTTTCAATACTAGAGTGATACCTGGGAGATGTGGGCTCATTTACCCTCTAGGCAGCATACTTCCTGTTTGTCCTGAGGCTTTCTGGGTGGTTGGTGCTAGCCTGTAACATAGTGACCATGTTTTTGCCACCTCACCAGGGTTTTGTGAAGGTAGGCCTGTTCAGTTCTGCTCTCTGAGATATGAAAATAAAAACAGAGAGAAGTGTGTATTCAGTGTCCAGGCTTCAAGCAATCTCACAACTTTGAATGAGGGAACAACCAGGAAAAGACTGGCCTTGTATTTTTTCATACTAATAATTCCTCATGAAGGTCTCTGAAGCTAAGGGAAGCAGCAAGTTCTCACCGCCTCTTTTGAAATCAGGTCTAAGTTTATTCTCTGACAAGAACTTTTCAAAAAATCAGAAAATAAAAGTAAATTCCAAACAAATTCATGGAAGTGCACTGATGCAATTGCAGTGACTGCACAGATGCACCCTGAGGCTACATCTCTCAGATAAACTGCCTTAGGAAAATTATTTTTTGAACTCAGGTGAAAGTTCTCTGTGCAAAATGGGGGGCAAAAGTGGTTGTGAAGGACGCAAGGTGAGAGAGAAAGGGATCTAGGATGTGATAAGAGACAGCTTCATATCCTGAGAAACCTGTGGAGGTGTTGAGAAATTTTCCAGCCCCGATTATGGACAAGAAGTCAAAGTGATTACCCAGAGAATTCCACCTTAAGTGAACTGAAATACTTTACTTCAGATATTCTGATTGTCTCATTGATGTTTGAACCTTTTCAGTTTTCTTCAAATGTTGCAGTTGGCTTAAATTTCTAAATGAAGAGTAGTTTCCAAACAAAGCTTGGAAAATTTGAGAAAACATCAAGTAAGACATTCAGCAGTTTAAATTCTTTTTTTTTCTTTTTTTTTTTTTTTTCCCAAAATGAGGAAACTGTCAAAAATCAATCTTTCCAGTGAATAGGTGGGGTTTTGATAAATCTGCATTTTTCTGATGAAAAGACGTTAGCTGACAAAGATCAGGGCATATCTAGCATGAACCTCCTTGTATACTTCCCTGATAAAAGCACAGGGGCTTACTATCACAGTTTTTGGAGAGAGCCAAATTAAGTCTTTTTAGGCTTGTTCCAGTGCTAGTCAAACCAATGGGAATTTTGCCTTTGTCTTCGGGCCGATGAATGTCCAAATCTTCCATGTAGATGTCTGCATATTTGTGCACTTAAACGCGAGCGCATGAATGACTCCCACACAAATGCACAAATTATGTACGATCTGTCCTGGCAAAACGTCAGTGTCTAGGCAGTTAGAGCCTATAGACTATCAGTGAGTTTTCTAGGACTTTATACAGACACCTAAAGATGCAGTTAGATGCTTGGAAGTATTTTAAGAACATCTGTGTAGCTCTGAACTCTGGCTGTTTTCATTTGGCTGTGCAGGTACCTCAGTAGCTTTAAGATGTGGCATTTCGATATCGTGGCAACTGAAACTATGCCAGACTCCTGCCTGAGAGGGAAGTGGAGTGTCCAAGTGACAAAAAATAAGCACCAAATAAAAACTGCAGCCCCCTTCTGGGATACCTGTCACAGGTTAGGCTGCATCCTCTGCGGGTCTCATCTTGCTCCTCAGCTTTTCAGGAAGGCCAGACAAAATGATGTTCCCTGTAAGGGACGGGTTCTTACTGATTTGTAAGGTATCGCATGAACATCCAAGGGAAGAAGCATGTCTTCCTCATGGCAAGTCTAACAGTCCCGTTCCTCAGCAGCAGCCTCATTAAAGCAAGTTTTTTGGTGGTCAATATGCAGTAATTCAGCAGTGCGGCTTTGTCAGCTGCTTTGTCCCTGTTGATTTCTAAGGATGGTGAAGCCAATTTCAATGGGGACACACAAGAGATTTGAAATATTCTTTCAGAGAATGTTTAAATGATGAACATTAAGAAAGAAAATCAGCTCCTTACAAAATGAAAATCAAAACAGTCAACAGCATGTAAAGGACTGTTACTGTTATTATTGAGACAATAAACCCGGGCTGTACTGGGTGACTGGGTAACAAAACACAGCGCCTTACAAAGCTGCTACAAAATAGGGGAAATAGTGAAAGTGAGCTTTTGGTAAAGCACTTAATTAATTAATGCATGCAAAACTCTGCATGAGAGCTAGGTATGAACGATCCAGAGAACACAGGAAGAAAGAGCCACACACTCACACAGCAGTTGCAGTTCTCAGAAGAAAGCTGTGAAGTGAAGGTGGTGGTATTGCTGTAACACTTCAAGAGATGTTGAGAGATATTAGGGCCTCTCTTATGCCTTGGAGCTGTGCACATCTGATTCATCTCCCAAACTCGTTCCCTTTGGTTCGGAATTAGCAGGTAACAGAGACAGAAAACCCAGAGGGCAGCTTGCAGCATTCCCTGGCTGGAAACATGGGCACCCACTACTTGGCTACAGCATTAAATCTGCAATAAAAACCTTTGCTTCACAAGTATCTCTTACTAAAACACAAATCCAGCATGACTGGAAGTGTCACATGCACCTATCAATGGATCTTATGAAGGGTAAAAAATAAGTATAAACATTGGTTGACCCATACCAGCATGTGTGAGAATAGATTGGCCTACCTGAAAATATGAGTCATGCCCCAACAACATCTAGAAGGACGAAAGCTTGTATGTGGTAATGGGCTAATGACACAGATGTGTGGGAAGCAGAGATGTGGAGCATCCTCTGTTCTGCTGTCACAGAAGAGCTGGGTGGTAGCAGTTAGCTTCTGAGGGCTACAGATCAGGTAAAACCATGCCTCTGGCTTTAGGAAAATAATGAACTGTAGGGGAAGCAGACAAAGAAAATGGAAGGACAGCGGTTTCGTCTGCCTCACTGGTGGTCCTTTCCCCAGCACTTGGTGCCCAAATGGCCTGTTGCATTTTCCTCCATGAAGTGTGTCCCATAGCTCCCTGCCATAGAGATCTGGGCTGGGGAGGACCCCTGGAGATCACCGCAAGATACTTTCAGTGATATAATTATTTGTGCTCTGCTTTCCCCTGCGACTTCTTCATGTCCGAGTAGATGTAACATGTTTAGGATTAATCACCAGGGAAGAATATTCTTCAGGATCATCCAAGAAAAATGTTAGGTGGATATTGTTAAGCATGTCAAAATATTGCCTGGCTTTATCTCACATTTCTCACAAAGGTTATGTTTAGGGGGTGATTTCACACCATTTTTCTTGTCTGTGAAAAACTTTAACATGCAATCAAAGACACAAAGACAATTGTTCACAGCAGTAAAACCAGGCTGAGAGCCTAATTATTGGATTCTCATGACATCCCCTTAGATGCTGAGCCACACTGGGACATGTAAGGAAGGTGGTTGCTTCAGAGGCGTAAATAGGAATTAGGCAAGCAAAATATTTCTCATCCTCATTTAAAGCTTTTGAAAATGCCATTCTCTGCCTTAACTCAGTAAATATAAAAATTGCATGGAGGTAAAATCTCAATATGCAGAAGCAGAAACAGAGCATTCTGTCTCTGTTTCATTCATCAGACCATTTTCCCCCTATATTTGCCTGTTATTCCCATTTCCTTCCTTGCCTTTCACATGAAATGTATCCATTGCACACACCCACTCTACTTCATTTGTTCAAATTCACAGGCAAATTGTTTTACAATTATCTTTTTTTTTATAAAAAAGAAAAAAAAAAGTACTCTTATTCCAAGCATATTTTTTCTTTTCTCATGGACAGCAACAAATGGATTAGCTGTTGGAGCCTGGCTCGTTCCAGAAGCAGGGCAGTTTCTCTCCAGTTTGTCCATCTTTTGCTATCTTGGCAAAATTGCCTTTTTATCATATAAACTGAAGGAATACTTTAACTGCTTTGTTGAATGAAGATGGGATTGGCTACCTGGTAAAAACTGACCACATACTTGTAAGTTAAATCCAAGGGATAGAAGAAAAAGTAACCTAGGTGTAGAACCGCAATTGAAAACAAATGCCCAGCAAAGGGTTTAATAACCACGGAGGTGAAGCTGCACTCCTGACTCTGTCCCAGCCCAGCAACAGCAGGGCAGTTCTTGCCAGGCCTTGGACGTGGGGTGTGCTCTGAGCTTCCTGGAGTACCAGGCTGGACATGAGGCACTGCAAACACAGTACTGCCCGCGGCAGGAGCAGCTGCTGATGCTTTCTGTGGAGCAGTCTAATGATGTTCATCCCGATGTCGAGGCTCCAACCCACATTTCCTTTCCCTGTATGTGCCTCCAGGATGGTGAAGTGCATTTTATCAGGAGAGCTTGAGAACTTCACATGTTCTTGCCAGCTGAAGTGTTTGTCAGCATGGCTACCTCTGTCCTCTCCTGATATGCTCTGATCCTCTCTGCAAGCTTAGTAAGGCTGCGTAATGTAAGTCTGGGTTTTTATTTCACTTTAGAAGGAACATTTTTAGGACTTCAGCAGTACAGTGTCTCCTTTGGAGGTGCCCTAGTCAGTTTTTATATCTGGACCTAAGTGCTTTGGGACTTCAGCTTTTTGGCTTAATTTGTATGGAAAATCTAAGCCATTCAGCAAGTATTCATAATCCCAGCATTTAGTTTGTTCTGTGTAGTAAAAAGCACATTGCCAACACTATTTCAAAAAAAAATCACCAGGTTACATGAAATTGCTGAGTTGTAAACGATTTAGTTACCGGAACTTTTGGTCTGGTCCTCTAAAGACATAATTCATACTTGAGAATTCAGAGGCCTCCCTCTTTCCTTTACTCCTCCCTCCTTTACTTTCTTCTCTTTGTGCTTATGCAGTTAATGAGGAGATGTACATGGAAATTTTAGTTCTGGTTTTCACTAAAATAACCAATCCAATTAAACAAAATATAAAACTCAGTAGATATCAAGCATAAAACATTCAGGAAACAGTTTGCATGTCTAATCATCTCAGTTCATGTTTTAAGGTGTATTTAATTTCCTTGAAGTATGACAGTCGAAATTAAGGATATGTATGAATTGAAATAACTCTGGATGAGAAATGTATATTACCATAACCTATTACGTTCTGGTCAACTCATCTGTTCACTAGCACAAGAGTTTGTCATTTTGCTGCCCTGAATTCTTCATGTGAAGAAAAGAATGTTGCTCAGTTCCTTAGTGGTGAATGTTATTCTCAGTGGAACAAGAGGCAGGCTAACTGACAAATAATGCATTTGTTTAGGAAAAAAAAGCACATTTTTATTCAAGCCCGTAAGGCAATCGGCAGCAGCAGCCGAGAAGAAGGTTAATGTATGTGTTACGATGTGGATTATAGTCACACCCTCACCCAGACACAAACCCTGTGCAAGCTGCAGTAAGAACAACAGGAAATGGCTGGGGGTATTTATAGCATTATTGTGTTTATCCTGAAGTGATGTTCTGCACAGATTATTATGAATTTTTTTTGTGGGAGAGGATACAGCTTGTGTCAGCTGGAGATTTGCATGCACTTCACCCAATGTGCTCTCTGCTAAAGTTGCACAGTTCCCCCCTTTGCCTTTCTTCGCTTTTTAAAGGTCTGCTCTGTACTAGGGCTTCGCTGCAGATGACTTGATGGGCCACCCCCCTGCAGTGCAAACAGGAACCCTGGTAACCAGTATGTTTGGCCTAAACCTCTTTGCTTCACCAGATTTACAAATCCACAATGAGATGTCACGAAAAAAACAACTGACATGTCAGTGGTATTGAACCTCTGAAAAATGCGTCCCGCACTACACCCAGTCTGTGCATTTTGGGTCCGATTAACAAAGAAGCTGATGTTTGGACAATCATTTCCACACGTCTTGTTTTCGGGTGGGGTAATGAAATACCTTCCCATTTACCCCTTTCTCCTGGGGAGGCATTCAACACAAAGTACTAAACATCATGCAGAGGCCTCATATAATATACCCGGCCTCAGCTTTGCTGTATTTTTGCTGATTTGAACATTGTAAAGAGACTTTTTCTAATTCATTCTTATCTTCTAAATTTGGTCTGAAGCTCAATAGAAAAAGAACATGGGAGATGAAACAGATAATATAACAACTCTGTAGGGTAACAAGCCTTCCACCCACTCACAAAGCCTATGCAAGCACGTAGTCATCTGTGAAGACCAGTTTATCTCAGTGAGAGATGCAGAATAAAAAAAAAATTAAAATAATAATGATAAAAAAATAATGTAACTCAGGAAGCAAAGAATCTGTTATTACTTCATTGTCAGAACAGTTTTTCTTATCTTAGTTAAATCTACTGAGGTTTATTCAGAGCTGTTCAACAGTTGCTCATTTCTTTGTTTATACCCCATGATTTCTAAAAACCTCGATTAAAAGCAATCAGAAGAATCCATCATATGACATTTAGGCCATTTACAGCCAGTGACAGTTATTAGCAAATGTTAACATTTCCTTTGAGAGAACAGAAGGAAATTCTACTTTAATTTAAGCTTTCAGCCATCATCCCCTGTCTATCTCTGGAGTAAATCAGAACATCTCCACAAATCCATTGTTTGCAAATATAATAAGTCCTGGGTTTGTCTGTTTGAAAAACAAGCAGAAACAGAAAAGCATCAGGAAGTCCCTGTGAATGGGAGCAATGCTGCATTTCTGTGTGTACCACATTAATTAATGCAATTGAGACAATATCCGAGCAAAGCTTGTTCCTCTGAATACCATTCAAATCATTATCAGTTCTGTTAGCGCTTCATTATGGTTGCGCTGATGAAGACTAGATTTGCTGGGCTAATTTGCATCGTATTCTGACAGGTGCTAGTCCAGGTGTCCTATTGTCATTCTGAAGCATGAATTAATAACCACAACTCAGCCCCCACCTCCTTTTCTCCTCTGTGTTATAGAACGAATAATGGAAATGAAACAGGGCTGGGGGGCACAACAACTCCTCTGACTTCATCTCCCAGAGAGGCCTTTCCTGGGGTTTTGCCAGCGTTAGTTTTGGAACGACGAGCTCATGTCCCACTTCCTCTTCACCCAGCCACCCATCCAGTGACTGCCACAACTTCCCCTCACTGGCTGATGCCTTGACCTTGAGGCAGGGCTGCCCACAGCACAAGCCTGCACAGCACACCTTTCTAAGGTTTGTTTTTCCAGCAGCCAAACCCATAGACTATAAGCCATCCGCAAGCTGCTTTGAATCTGGACAGCCCAGCACGGATCTTAACGTCGCTGTTACACATCCTTGGCATTTAGGTCCTGACAACATCTACACATTGTTCCTGTCCTCTTCCCTGCCATTTCTTTACTCATTTCTTTACACAGGACCCCTGAAGCCGACACGCACTACAGTTCTGTTTCTCTTCTAACGAAGGTGATCCTGAGGAGCCTGCACACAGCCAGCAGCGAAGGGCTTTGGTTTACAGCCCCATGCTGCACAGTCATGCCATCCCAACTCACCAGCCTAGGTCTACAAGCAGCACAGTCTCTGCTCATGCAATTTTCCTTCTTTTGGACAGACCCAGCACAAGTGTCTCTGCATCGTACTTAACGTTTTTCCGGTTCAAAGCCAGCTGGGACTGCCCATGCAATGTGCACCAAGGGGCTTTTAATGGAACAGAATCATTGTTCAAAGTCCAACCGTATTCATAACTGGGTTTTTAACCTTTGCAGGACTTAATTTCTAGTTCTTTCCCGCAGTCCTAAGAAACTCACTTCTAATAAACAAATGCAGAGATTCTTATAGAATCAGAATGCAATTCAGGCTTTCCAGATGAAAACCAAATACCACAAGAGCTGGCAATAATATTGCCATGTCATCCAGCATTTCTTTCAGTCCTCCTACAGAAGTCAGCCCTGCATTGTCCTTTTTCTTTCTTCTCTTGCACACCATTATTTCTCAAAGCCTCTCTGGCCATGTGGTATCCAGAACTAAGTGTCTTCTGACACATGCACTTGTATCACACAGAGTGTTTATTATGAGCCCAGCTTGGTGACAAGAGAGTATTAACGCAGAGGCAGCTCACAACTGCGCTGGCCTTGTCTGCTGTTTTCATCTGCCTGATCTCTCCTCAGCTGAATTGCACCTCAGATTTCTCAGGTCTTTTTTGACAAAGAGGAAATGCATTTAAGCCTAATACCAGGGCTGACCTTTAAGGCTTCGGGTGGGTGCAAAAGCCTCCCCCTCTCGTTTTCTGCAGGGGTATCTCTCATCTTCATGTTACACAAGTCATGCACCTCTATCCCTGTGTTTAGTTTACCCTGGAGCTCTGCTCTCTGTTGCCCGTTTGTAATATAATTGGCCATCTGAAAATACAGGAGGCAAAAAACAGGCTTTCTTCATTACCTGCTGTAAGACGGTTTTAAAACAATTGAAGCTCCAGCTGTTTACATTCAGGTATTTATCTGGATTTCCCAATGTTTCTACAAATTCATTCCACCCTGATTATCTTCCTCCCCCCCCCCACCGCTTCACTTCCCTTAGGTCTGACTAGGGAGAGAAAACTTGGACTTCGTGGTATGCTCTCAGCTCCTGCACTAAGTAAACTACCTTGTGCCCTTGACCAAGTCAGTTAAGGGGCACTTGTCTAAAGCAGGCTAAGGCTTATGCCCAGAAGAGCGTGAACGATCCGATCAGGAGACATCCTATGCCTCAGGTTGCCTGTCTGGCCTATGCTGTGCATTTTTTTTTTTTTTTTTTTTTACCTTGTGCATCTTTTTATCAGGATGAGTAAAGAACCAGCCTCTCTAAGTCAAATGTTAGCATCTGCAATCAAGGTTTCCACTACTGAAACACCCCCGTGCCCAACCACATTTGGGAGTTGCATGAAACAGGGGAAGAAGGTTCTGAGCCTGCTCAAAAGACAAAACCCATTTTAACTGCATTTTCTCTCCCCTTTGTTGTTTAAGAATCAGCTTGCAACAAACGGCACTTGCTAAATGACTGTCTCAACAAGACAAAACGGTGCAAAGCTCCCACTTTCCCCCCTTCAACTGGAAAGCACTTGTCCTTAGCAGCCCAGGCGCTGCGCCCTGCTCGCAGACACTGTCAGGTGCACGCAGAAGAGGCTCCCAGTTCTATAGGGCATTGAGAGACAAGAGCTGTTTCTTGTTGTCACAGCCTCTAATGAAAATTTGCCTGCCACGTGTCCAAGTGTGATCTGGAAGCAGATTTGCACCTGTCTCAGCTGGCCGACATCAAACAATAACAGCACCGAGAGCTGTTGGTTAGCAAGCAGAGAGGGTCGGGCATGCGGCTGAGAGCCCCCTTGGTGCGCTCCTGCTCTGCTGCTGCTCGTCGGATCTTTTTAATCAGATCATCAGAGCAAGGATTTGTTGTGCTTTGCACACACACGCTACATACCTTTCTGCTCAGGGAAAGCAACCCACAGCTAACGTGACCTTTTCATCTGTGATTATCAGGGCTGGAACGAAAAACGTGTTCCTGAGAGCGTGTAGTGCTGAACACGCGATGGCTACTGCTCTCCCACAGGCTTCTAGGAATGCAGAGGTGCGTGCAGCTACCACCCCTCATGCTGAGAGTGTGCAGCCATACCAGCTCACTGCAGTGCATGCCACACGAGATTTCTGTTAGTGCCACTGTAAGTTGAGACTCTTTCTCAGTTTCATAAGTGACTAGAACAGTTTAGGCCCTATAAATAGTGTCTTTCCTTTCCTAGTTGCAAACTAGTCATCTTGTGCATCCAAACATTTTGAGCTTTATTGCAGAGAGGATTTTCTGTTGACATGCTAGGCACCTTCAGCATTCTTTATCCTGGGCTTCCAAAGCTCTTTGTGAGGATTTGCTCTGAAGAACATTAGTTACTATGATTTTACTGTTAGGAAAATTAAGGAACAGAAAGCTCTGACAATTTGCTCGGTGTCTCTGGGTAAGAAAGAGGAATAAATCCCAGGAAACTCCACTTGCAGGCTTCTGCTCTGATTACTGAACAGCATTCTTCAAAAAGTCTAGCTTTTTTCAAAAGAAGAGGCATGTGAGTGTGATTGTTATCTGCTGAGCAGAGTAGATACCAGATGAGCGATCTTTCCTCTTTATCTCTTTACTGAATAATAGATGACTGTTTAAGGTCTGAGATGCTAAGAAAACTTTGTTACAGATAATTTCAGGTTTCTGAACATGTTTTTCTTAGAAGTATTCTTATTCACATAACCCATTAAGTTAGTCATAACAAAGAGCAAATAACCAAATGCACGTCTTGGACACAATTCCTGGTGAAATACTCCACAGCCTGACTCAGGATGAGTAAACCTTGACCTGCCACTGTGCTAGCGCTGGGCAAATACACCCCAGAGGATGGCTCCTGCTCCAAGGATCTCATGCTCTTGGCAGGCAAGAGAGCAACAGGGAATGATGAGCCCTGCCTGACAGCCTTGTGCCTCCCTGTGGTTATGCAGAAAGTCCCTGACAGAGCCAAGGAAAGGAAGTCAAGTGCCCTGAAGCATAAGCTCATGTTGTAAGCACACAAGGACTTTTGT